>OY804600.1:46818902-47328237 GCA_963680895.1 Fragum sueziense
TGAGGCAAAAGGAGAAACTGCTGGTTATCAGCAGTTTCTTCTTTTGTCTCCATATTTTCCCAAGCCAGTAGCTGAGGTGAAGGAATATGTGGAAAAACAAAAGAAGGAGTTGGAGCAGGTTTCTAACTCAATGAAGGTCGCGTTTGGAGTAATAGATACTTCATTAGACGAACTAGATAAACAAGTTGATGGTGCTACAAAAGTTATCCTGAGTGTTAAAGATGTAAGTTCAGTCCAAATACGTTATCTAGACATCGGATATGTCGAAATTCTACTTAACCCTTTCCCAAACGGCGAATTTTGGGGTGGTCCAATTAAAACAGCTGATTCAGATGACAGAATTGATGCTGATAAAGAAAGAATTTGCATACAAAAAAGCCAAGAAAATATTGAGGCAAAAGGAGAAACTGCTGGTTATAAGCAGTTTCTTCTTTTGTCTCCATATTTACCCAAGCCAGTAGCTGAGGTGACGGAATATGTGGTAAAACAAAAGAAGGAGTTGGAGCAGGTTTCTAACTCAATGAAGGTCGCGTTTGGAGTAATAGATACTTCACTGGACGAACTCGATAAACAAGTTGATAAAAGTTATCCTCAGTGTTAAAGACGTAAGTACTGTTTAAATACGTTTAATATGTCGACATCGGATATGTCGAAATTCTACTTAACCCTTTCCCAAACGGCGAATTTTGGGTTGGTCCAATTAAAACAGCTAATTCAGATGACAGAATTGATGCTGATAAAGAAAGAATTTGCATACAAAAAAGCCAAGAAAATATTGAGGCAAAAGGAGAAACTGCTGGTTATCAGCAGTTTCTTCTTTTGTCTCCATATTTTGTATTATTTTCCCAAGCCAGTAGCTGAGGTGACGGAATATGTGGAGAAACAAAAAGAAGGAGTTGGAGCAGGTTTCTAACTCAATGAAGGTCGCGTTTGGAGTGATAGATACTTCACTGGACGAACTAGATAAACAAGTTGATGGTGCTACAAAAGTTATTCTCAGTGTTAAAGACGTAAGTACAGTCCAATTACGTTATCTCGACATCGGATATGTCGAAATTCTACTTAACCCTTTCCCAAACGGCGAATTTTGGGTGGTCCAATTAAAACAGCTGATTCAGATGACAGAATTGATGCTGATAAAGAAAGAATTTTCATACAAAAAAAACCAAGAAAATATTGAGGCAAAAGGAGAAACTGCTGGTTATCAGCAGTTTCTTCTTTTGTCTCCATATTTTCCCAAGCCAGTAGCTGAGGTGACGGAATATGTGGGAAAACAAAAGAAGGAGTTGGAGCAGGTTTCTAACTCAATGAAGGTCGCGTTCGGAGTGATAGATACTTCATTAGACGAACTAGATAAACAAGTTGATGGTGCTACAAAAGTTATCCTCAGTGTTAAAGACGTAAGTACTGTTTAAATACGTTTAATATGTCGACATCGGATATGTCGAAATTCTACTTAACCCTTTCCCAAACGGCGAATTTTGGGGTGGTCCAATTAAAACAGCTGTTTCAGATGACAGAAATGATGCTGATAAAGAAAGAATTTGCATACAAAAAGCCAAGAAAATATTGAGGCAAAAGGAGAAACTGCTGGTTATCAGCAGTTTCTTCTTTTGTCTCCATATTTTCCCAAGCCAGTAGCTGAGGTGACGGAATATGTGGAAAAACAAAAGAAGGAGTTGGAGCAGGTTTCTAACTCAATGAAGGTCGCGTTTGGAGTAATAGATACTTCATTAGACGAACTAGATAAACAAGTTGATGGTGCTACAAAAGTTATCCTCAGTGTTAAAGACGTTAGTACAGTCCAAATACGTTATCTCGACATCGGGTATGTCGAAATCCTACTTAAAGTGAAAGTCTGTTGTTGTTTTTTTAATTGTTAAGCTTTTTGTGTGGCATTTGGACAAAGTTAAAGTATTTAAAAATACATGTACATGTAAGTCCTCTTCTATCGTTGCTTAAGAAAAACTCGTAACCACAGCTTGTTTAAGCTGGAGTTACGTTGTTTGTATTGTAAAAGCATTACCATATTTTCTCTGATCTCGTGCATCGTGGCAACAGATAAAATGTCCTGTTTCTACGCTATTTGCAGGAATGTCGCAAGCCATTTATTGAAGGACGAAACAAATGTGTGGATACGTGTAACAAAATATTCAACTTCTTAAAGTAAGTTCTTTTATACACATACAACCCTTTTGTATTTCATAGTTCTAGTAATTGTCGTCAAAGAGGTTCTCAGCGCTTTTTATGTAATTCTTAGATTTTAGAAATTCTCCATTATTAAGGACAGGTCCTCCATTTATTTCCCACGGTAAGATTTCTTTTATTTTTTCTGTACTGATATTTAAATATATGACAAGTAAAAAAATGACTTAAAAACTATAGGTCACCAAGCGAATTAAAAAGTTATTGAATTTCAAGGGAGACTACTCTTGTCTAAAATTGCAAAAATGAGGTGTCACTTAAATACCCACAAAAAAGGTGTTCGAAATGACTAGGATTACATAAATAAGTCTTTATTGTGTTCAATATGTTTTATTCTGTCTAAATGAGTATCAATTTGGGAAAATTTAGTGATGATTTTGAAATTTTTAGTAAAAAATACGTTCAAAAGTAGCTGAAATTGCTCTTTTTTCGCAACGTTTCTGATAATAAAAAATATTCCAGCAGTAAGATTTTTTTCTTTTTCTGTATAGACATAGTGCTTGGTCATACCTACAAAAACAAAAAAAGAAAAATATATCAAACCAAGCGTTTTTCTGAGTTATAAGTAAAATTTGGTTTACTTTTTACAGCTCTGTCCGAAATTGTTTCACTACTTTTATCCATTTTCTTCCTTATTACCAGCTTTAGATAATAAAAAGTGTCGTCTTTTGTGTCCATCTGAAGCGGACTATCTCATAAAGACACCACTTTGCTTTTGTTGCTCCGTTTCCTATCGCTAACGCCACAGTTTGAACGCGTAACCAAAAGCGAAATGTACCATCCGAGTACTATTACACTTTGATTGACCAAACAGAGAAAATTGAAATAACCGAAAAGGGTCTTGTCATTTATCAACCAAACATTAACTTAATGTAAGAAATACATTTGCTGAAAAAGGCCAATTACTGAAACAGCTTTATTTCGCTATTTAGGATATGCGCAGTAAGTTGCGCAGTAACAACTGGAGGATCTGTCCTTAAACAAGTTCACAATTTCCTTCACATTTTCCTTCCTCTGAAAAAGGATTTTAGTCCTTTCGCAAGTCACTAGATATTGGGATTGTTCAAAACAAAAGCTGCTTGAAGCGACTTACTGGTTGTAAATGATCAACCTATATGTTTACATTCTAGCATAGAAAATATTGTGGTAAAAGGAGAAAATGCTTCGTTTGACTCAATGTTTTCCCAAGCATGTTGTATTATGGACGTTAAACTAGTGCTTTTTGGGGAAAATTTTAAACGTGAAAGGATTGATTTCATTTTACAATCATGATAATTATACAAATACTGCACGCTAGTTGTTTAGAAAAAAGTGTAATTGCATGTAATGTTCTAGAACAAAGGTGATTCCAAAATCAATCAGACTCGGCCAGACTTTCAAATATTATTTCTACTATGTCTTTTTTTCCTATTGTGTAAAATATTCATACAATAATTATTTGTACCTAATATTGACATTTCCGTGAATTACCCAACAAGAACTAAGTAACTGAGCAGTTAATGTACATTGAATAAAAGAAATTCCAAATTGGTAGTTTTTACTTTTTTGTTTACAATACCGTCGCTTTTCATCAAAAAACCTCGTTACTGCAGCAAGAAACAAGCTGCAGTTACGAGGGTTTTGTTGAGAAACATAGATATACTTTTTCTTTTATCTTTGCTATGTTTTGAGTACCAATTATTCACTATTCCATGTACCCAACAGTGAGCCGTGTTCCAAGTCGTGTGTAGAAATACAGAACCTGGCCAGTGTGTGTGACAGTTTGGACGAAGCCGGGACTAAACTGACAGAATCTGCCAGGAAAACAAGGTCAGGTGCAGTCAAAACTACTTTGCTTTCGTCGATTCTTTGTATTCTTAAAGTGACATTTCACAATTATTTGTACACAAATTATATTTTTATTCTATCTGAAAGAGAATTTTTTCTTGTGAAAATTCTAAAAATTTCAAGTCAAAATATTGAACCGTTTACGAGAAATATATATTTTTGTGCTAAAATTATACAAATTGTTTTGGACAACAGTTCAGGTTTATATAGAAATGGTCATTTCTCTCTCAACTGTAAAGGCGTATTTGTTCGCTTATAAATAACAACATCAATAAACTGATATAGCATTTCTACCCATTAGAATAAACAATCTTTGCATCAAGACGTACTTTAAAAATAAATGAAATAATGTGAAATGTCACTTTAATGATCAGGTCCGAAGTTTCTTAAGAACCGAAACAAATTGATTTCTTAACGTATGTTATGTTTTGTGGTGTAATCTTTCTATAGTTTTATGAATACCATAATACACGCCTCCTAGCAGACCAAAACAAAAATAAAGGTTTTTATAAAGGCTCCAATGTGTGAAAATAAAGGCTTTTAGTGTAAAATATGACGAAATAAAAGAGTAAATAAAGACCATTTCCATCAGAAAATGCACGGTCATAATCATAGTCATTTCATGCACCCCTCTAATAAGGGGGGTATGCGAGTCTCCCGCAAGAAAATTTTGAAAAATTAGGTAAGATTTTGTGGTATCTGAAGATTTCTGCATTTTGAGACAATACGTAAAAGAAGCGAAAATGCAGAGCAAAATCCATTACTTGCTTCAAGCTTGGGCGGCAACTAGTCAGAGCAAGTATAAAGGTTTTGAGATAGAATTACAGGCTATTTTGGCCTTTTAAAGGTTTTCTGAGAAAAAGTAAAGGTTTTAAAGATTTCTCTACGAGGCCTGCATAATATTAAATTTTGTAATCTTTATCATAGAAGATTATATACGAATTCAAATGCATATGAGCAAGTACTTTCTTCAAGTGCTCTCATGTCGAAGCTGACTGATATGTAATCCGAGTCTTCTCTGATGTAAATACGCTCTTTGATATTTTGATTTTTCGCTATTTATTCGTGACCTTTCATGGGGTGGTGTCACATGCATATCCCGAAATAGATGGCAAATTTCAAGGGTGGCTGTGTTCACGGGTGCGTGATTTTAGCTGATGGTGCTATTGATACCACTTTCTTGGTAGTAAATTAAAGACAAAGAAATGGTCTGTCAGGCAGACTAAGTAAAATGTGCCACAAAGACTTCTGAGAGGAGCTAGAAGCTGCCAAATTGACCCATTTTACTATATATTTAATAGGCCCGTTTCGTTGAGGAGTGACACCTATATGAGCCAGAAGTGAAAATTACGAAATCTCAACTTGGGCCACATTTTTGTGTTTGAAGTTGCTTCAATTGATCTGAAAGTAAAGAAAATTATTATTTATTACTATTATTTAAATAGCGAAAAATCAAAATATCAAAGAGCGTATTTACATCAGAGAAGACTCGGATTAACTGATATGTTGTCTTTACAAAAGGGTTACAAATACAGAATCCATATCATAATTTTTCAAAAGCCCGCCATTTTTTTCTGTATGTAGATCTATCTTGCAGACATACATATTTATGATATATCAGATAAACTTTTTAACCCTCTCACTATCAAGACATGAGCCGCGTTCTTTAGAGCGAGATTTCTTGAGATATCTTGAGATTTCTTAAGATGTTTTAGGATAAAGCGTTCCTCTGAGCAAGACTTTTAAGACGATCACTGGGAGCCGCCATTGCTCTATACGAGGTGTGTCCATACAATACGTATACAGGTCCAGAATAATAAGAAATAATTGCATGATCGATTGAAAGTTAACACCAGCGTGTGCAGAATTTTAATATGAATATGTGTACCAAATTTTATGAAAATACACTTAACAGCTACAAAAATACACATGGAACAAACAAGTCAATCAAAGCCCTGAAGGGCCTGAAAGTCGCTTAAACGGATGTATTAGTTAAACAAGACTTGCTTTTTATGACCCTATCAGAGAAGGCTTAAAAAAGTATTGAAGGAAATGAAATTAATATTGAATTGTAGATAACAAGAGAAGTTTGTCTCTTAAAAATCAGGTCTATGAGCAGCAGAGTAATGGTTCTTCTGCATTGCACCTCTCCACAATAAATTCTATGCACTTTTGAATTTTCAAAATTGTGACCCGTCACGCTAAAAGGGACCTTATCCGAACTCCAAATTTTGACAAACTTGTCAGACCCAGCGCAGGTCAACCAGATCCTGTATGCGAAAAGTGAATACAGAGTAAGATAGGGTAAACACCCCAGATTTAGAAAATTACATTAAAGTGAAAAGTGTCGGCCCTAGTCTGGCTGCACGGACTGCACAGACTGACTAGGGTCAATATTTTTCACACATCCGATAAGGCCCCTTTTAGTGTGATGGGTCACAATTATACATGTACCTTTATCAATATTTGAGCTATGCGCAAGACAAGATTTGTACATGGACGGACAGACAGGCTGATGCCAGAATAATGTTTTCCCAATGCGTTTCTATTAGGGATGTCAAAACCAGGTCTTGTTTGGGAAAAGGTTAAGGATTAGAACCCAATAAATTCAGATTAATTTAAACAAGAAAAATGCAAGTTACGAATCTAATGTTCAGTTCAAATTATATCTAATTCCTGTGTGTAAGTATACAAATTAATAAAAATGCAAGTTAAGATTCATAAGGAATACAATATTTCAAACTGCTGTGTAACAACAATTCAAGAAAGTAAGGAAATATATTTCAAACTCCTGTATAAGGATGAGGTTCAAACTCCTGAGTAAGGACAAAATTCAAGGAAGAAAATAATTATCGATCACTCCAGAATACTAGTATATTTCAAACTCCTGTGCAAGGATATAAGGATATGAATCTAGGATAACAAAATTTTCAAGAGTTTCTGGTTGGTGGGGGGGAGTCATTTGGCTTTGATTAGATGATAATTCCACTATTTTGTGATTGAATGTCTGTATGAAAAAAGGCTACATGAGAGGGGGGGGGGGGCATGGATCTGCAATTGACTTTAATCCAAAGAAAATGTCAGAATACAATTCATGAAAATCGTCAGAATACAATTTTCAAATTCAGTAAACAGGTAGATCTTATAGAAGAACTTCTTACAATGTTCATAGAACAATGAATGATTTTAGAAATACCCTCAAACAGCTGTGAATATTATAAGATCTACCTAAAGAAGACCATCATGGGTGAAAGTTAGAAAATTTCAAAATACTGAACTTCAGAGCTGGGGTCCCGGTCCAGGGGGGCGGAGGCCCCCGGGAGCTCTCGAGAAAAAAAAGCGTTTTAAAAGAACCCAGGAAGGCGTTCATGACGCTATACTACCATCTTTTAGTGCAAGTTTTCCAGATCATTCATCATTCAGTTTCAAACTATAACTCAATATGATGCACTGTTTTTTTCTTTCATTTTTGAAATAAGTATTGTTGATTCTAGTATGACATGGCAACAATTTTCAATGTGCGCATATTTCAGGGTTTTGCTACCATTGACAGATCAGTCTTGATTTGTGAAAATCAAGTTTGGATATTTTTTTTTTTCGGATACATCAATGCAACTACACTTAGCTTTATTTGAATAACTATTGGAAGTTGACAATCTCAAAATATCTTGTAAAAGGTTGATACGACTGCCCCCCCCCCCCCCCCTCCGAAAACAATCCTCGATCCGTCCTTGCGAGTCATTGAACACTGCTTTTGTGTTAGCTGCGATATCGTAGCCACAAACTTGATGATAGATCTAGATATTGGTTTGTATCACTATTGGAAACCCAGATCAAAATTCAAAAAGATTTCGGTGACAGTATTTCAACTACTTTTGTGTACACGTAGTTTCCGAAATTGCACTTTTGTCACCCCTCTTGATGATATTTCTCGTAATTGATATCATTTCAGTTCAGAAATATGTACGTAATATTTAAAACTCACAAAGATAACCAATGTGTAACTTTGGTCTTTTTAAGCTCGTTATTACACAAAGTCGTGATAAATCAAGACTTTGATTCTCCAATTAATGTTTTATTCACGAATCAACTCCCTTTCTCTCTCCACAAGATTATTTTTATTTCACGTTAATTTTTCTGTGATAAATAATAAGAGATTTCATCGCAGAAACGTCGACTGCATCGACGGACACTCGATCATGTCGATGATTAATTTGAATGCTAAATCATGCCGATTTTCTGGTGTAAAGTTGCAGCTAAAGCAAAATAATAGATCTAGGTTATTTAGATTTTGGTCGGAAAGCGATAATTTCATTATGATACGAAGAAAATGATACCTTGTTAGTCTATTATCCAAAATTTCAACGGTAATAATCCAATCAACGTACTATGAAACAGTCACCGAAATAACTGAGCAGGTGTTCGCGGTGTTTTTGAAGTCACTATTCAAGCCCAGATTGAGTAGACGCTACGTCATCATGACGTCATACTGGTTTTTAACACGAGAAATCCGACTGTACCACGTGTTTATTTGTTTGAGAAGCATGTCAATCAACTTGCAAGTCAATGAATGGGCGGGGACAATCCTTTTTTTCAACCAATCTGTGTTTTACAAGCATTGTTTAGTAAAAGATCTAGAAGTCAATCGTCGGCAAAGAAATTTTACCCCGAGTCTCTTTCTAAATCGATCACCCTTTACCGCTTAAGAATATTAATCAGAATGGAGACTAAGAGTAGACAGATTTAATGGAAAATTAATTTCACGGAGAGTTTTCAAAAGAAGAATGATATTCAAAAGGCCGACTTTTTTTGTGAAAAGAAAAATTCTTGCAGATGCAGATCTACCTGACTAGTGCTTATATTTGCCGACGTTCGCCGACCTCTCTTTTAAATCCTTTCACAAACAAGACTTGATTTCGACGTCAATGGAATAAATAGATAAGGAAACATTGAGAGAAAAGAAGAAACCATCGATAATCAGCCATTTCTCCGTCCCCACGATAAATACTTTCCATGCTATAATTCAATCGATTTGTTTTTAAAGTAAGTTATGTCGTCTGCAATACCTTCAAAAATGGAGCAGTCTAAAATGTTTCTGTTTGGGACGGGGGTAAACAAAATGACGAAAATTGAACATGAATGTATATGAATATCCATGATTTACACATTTGGGGCTAATGATTACAAATGCACAAGAATCAAAACATGTGTGTTGAAAAATTTATTCCGGTCTGAAACGAAGGTAAGAAAATGCCCGCCGTCTATGATCGCCTACCGGTCAAGCGAATCAACAATTTATTTCCGTGGATCGATCTTCGGCGACGGAAAACTCTTTGTTTGGTAATTGTCGGATGCATATTTCGGGATCGCCATCACGGAATCAGCCGAGTAGTTACGAGTAATTTTTCGGTTTGATGTGATCCCCGTGGGGTTTCCCATTGATAAGCTGACTAGAAGGGTAATAAAATGTTTTTGTTCTGGTCTTCCCGGTATTGAATTAAAAAATAGGATCTCCAGGTATCTTCAGATCAACAAGAGAAGATTCAGTTATTTACACGAATGGGTACCAGTCTAAGAGCGCGTCTGTATTACTGCGCATGCGCGAACTATTTTTTCGATGCTTTCAACGAGAACCCCGTGACTGTATATAAAAACAAATTGTGGTTACGAGGTTTTCGTTGAAAACCGATGTTATTCTTTTTCTGAAACGCGTCTGTATTACTGCGCGTAGTACACTATTTTTTCAATGGTTTACAAAAAAACTCGTAACTGCATATTAAACAGGGTGTGGTTAAGGTGTGGTTAAGGTGTTTTTTTTTTTTTTTTTTTTTTTTTTGAAAAGCGACGTTCCTTGTGCGCGTCTGTATTACTACGCGTAGTGCTCGAACTATTTTTTCATTGGTTTACGAAAAAACTTGTAACTGCATATTAAACAAGGTGTGGTTACAGTGTTTTTTGTTTGTTTGTTTTTTGAAATTCTTTCTTTGCCTCATATGGCGTTTAAGAAATATGATGTATATTTCTTCTACAATTTTCATGCGATCGCAAAATGTGGCATTATTTCGTTATGTTTATTACCATAAAGTGTGGACAAGAAATCAGAGATCTACTTTTTCTCAAAACAGAAATACAGAAGACGTTAAGAGGTCCGTCTTTGACCTTGTTTGACCGATCCAGAAAACTCCGTACGGCCACAAAAAGTCGCAGCGCGAGCGCTAAGCGACTTAAAAACTATACACGGGGCACTTTGGCATCGTTTACGACGTCGACGTTACAACTTTTCAAAGTACCCTCCACCCGCGTTCACGTACTTCCTATGTCTGTCCACCCATTTGGTATACGTTTCGCGGAACCACTCTTTCTCGTATGACCCTACAGAGGAGCGAACAAAGTACTTTAGTTCGTCTAAGTCGGCAAAACGTTTGCCTCTCAGATCCGCCTTTAATCGCGAAAAACTACAAAGTCCATGTAGGCGCACAGTCTGGGCTCCTCAACATCCCGATCGCTTCTTCCCGGTCTAGTCTGGTCACAAATATCTTCCAGTCCATCAGTAAACCGTCTATGCCATTTAAACACTAGCGCTCTGGACACGTCAGCCTTGTCTCGCTGCATAAACTTGAATGTTTCCGTTGGTGTCATGTTCGCACCGACACAGAATTTAATAACGGCGCGTTTTTCTTCCGTCAAAGCAGCCGGTTGTTATTTGCTTTTATCATGCTATTGTGTCAACATTGACCTGATATCAGCTGTCCGATAACATTAAGTTATATCAGTCACTTATTTTTAGAACTAATTTGCATACTCTCGCGAGATCTCATTGGAACTACTTTTCAAACCTCGCCAATTCAAAATTGTAAAAATTATTGGGCCTTCATGAATTCATAACTCGTTGCATATAATTTGACTTGTAAAAATTGACTGGTGTGACACCAATGATCTAAAATTAGACCAAGACATAAACAGTTGTGACATCGTCACATGTGACGTCATACTATGTATTTGTGTAGAGCAGATCTGTGTTTTTAGTATGTTGACGTTTCAGTGGTGACATTTTCAAGTTTGTTTTTGTGAATTTACAAGTAAATACCAACTACATAAGCATTCGAGAATAGAAGATTTATTTAGTGATATAAAAGGCTTTTACAAACAATGTTTTGTGTAGATAATATTGTGTTGAGAAAAGTGAAACTGACATACATGTCCCATAGGAAAGAATGACAATGCATAATAAATGTGTGTGTGAAGATTCTTGACTCAAGCCGAAAGTTCTGTCATTGAATAACCAATATAAAGGTACGTTCTGAACATTGCTTTATGTTGTATTTGTTCTTCAGTTGTATTATCATTTTCTGCATATGCATATTTTGGAATTGAAAGCTTGTCGTACACAAATTACAAGATAATTACACGTACATGACGATAGCCTAATATTTTACTACTGATCCGCCATCAATGCCGATCCAAATCTGTTTCGAAGCGACGATAAATGTACGGACATTGGAGTTCAGTTGTGTACACAAAAATTTCTATAAAATGCAAATGAAGTCAACTGCAATATTCACAATTCTTTGGATTCAAACATTGCCGTGTAAATGACTAGTGAAATTAGATCTATATTCATCGGAAGCCGACATTTTGATTTCATACTGCTGTGTGATTTTTTTCGTTGCGCAATAATTTATACGTTAAAAATCTTAGAATAACCCCAAATTACGTGTTAAATAAGCTATTTTTATTTATTTATTATGATTTTAGATGATAGCATGATAAATATAATAACATGTAAGTGCCTGGTGATATCAAAGTTATCTGGCTCGGCTGGTAGAAATTATCATGACTCGGCAGAGCCTCGTCATGATAAATTCTCCCAACCTCGCCAGATAACTTTGATATCACAAGACACTAACATGTTATTATATATATAACGTCTCCTAGCAAGTTGTAAACGTAGAAAACTTCAGGTCAAACGTCAAATGACGTCACTGCTGAAGTGGGTGTATTTTCCGCGTATTTTTTTTTTTTAAAATTGCGACAAAAGACTAATTTTATGTATTTTTATTTTCAAATACCTGAAATGCCCCGTGGTAGCGTTATGCTGTTGCTATGGTGACGGTTTTGCTTGTACGTACTTTCGAAAACAATATAAAATGTAGCAGAAGTATTTAAGAATAAATGGACCTTTAAATTGAAAGTGTTTTGGGATCGATAAAACTACTATTTGGTGGAAAACTTTGATTGTCTTCGTATTTTATGGACATACCTCGTAGGGTAAGGAGGGGCAAAACGCCCAGGTGGGGTCAAACGCCCACCACTATTATTTCGTCACTCATTATGCAAACTGATATTTGTCTTGATTTTACACTTGAAGTATTCTTTTAGAAAGATGCCCATGATTTTTTACATCGAAACGTCACTCAATTATCAGTATGCGAGTAATTGTTTATTTTGCATTATTGCCTAAAATGTGTGTTTTCAGTCTGTTATTGGCATTGTATAACAAGCAGAAAGCGGGCGGATATCCAGAGAAATCGTGCAATAATCGGCAGATTCACGTGCGATATCGGACCAGTTTTGCACTCAAATATCCTCGATCGGGGATTTGTTGTGAGTGCTTCAGAAAATTGAAAATAAAGCCGAAATTTTGTCATTTCCCTTTTCCGCGATGTAAATTCTTGTAAGACCCCATTTCCAGTTTACATCCCAATAAATAAACTAGGTCTCCCAGTCTAACCATATCTGATGACGTAATAATTATAGTGATGTAGGTTTAATTCTTGGAATCAAAAAGTAAACAAACGGGCAGCTGACAGATTTTAAACTAAAAGTGTATTTCGTGGACATGGAAGGATAGAAATTAGAATTGAGTGGTTTTGGTCTATGTCAAATGTGGTGGTAAGCCTATGTGTTTCTTGTTCTTCTTTTAGTTACTGCAATTTTTCCTTTACAACTTTGTTTTTATTGAAATGAACGAATGTCTGAAACGAACCAAACGGTCCAGAGATCTACCTTGGAAATTCCGACCTTTTAATTTATTACTCGCACTGAAATGAACGTTAGGATATCCGGAGCATGTTTCCAAAAGAAAACTAAGTCGAATATTGTTAGGATTTCGCCAACCCAAATGAAGATTATGTCAGTAAAAATGCGATGAAACTTGACTATATAGCTACACGATGAAAATCTAACGGCCCGTCTAGTGGATATCGCACTTACTCGATATATGTCGAGTCGAATGCCGGAAAACTCTGGTATCTGTCGGTGTAAATGTGGCTAAATTTTCACTAAGTTTTTTAGTTATTCGTCTTATTTTATTACATTTCTTTGCAAATTATTCATATTTTATGCAATAATAGCGTCAATTCACGTTTTTTCGGTCGTTAACATTCTCAGAGGCCCACAAAATGGGTTATCGCCTTCGACCTCCGGTCTCAGGCGATAACGCATTTTTTGGGCCTCTGAGAATGTTAACGACCTTAAAAACGTGAATTAACCCTATATTATGTTTGATCTAATATTTGGGTAACGGGTTATCTTGTGTATCTTATTTCAGTCTGAGTATTCAATCAACCAAAATGTATTTTATATTTATATGTCCAATTGGTCGCCTACACAAAGAGATAAAATGAAAAAAAAATATCAACACATTATTTTCTCTGGCCAAATTAAATCACCTACCCCCTTTGGGGCAAAACGCATATGCTGCTTTGCTTTGGGCTAAAAAGTGGGCGTTTTGCCCCTTGTATGGGTAAGTAGGTATTCAGAAGTACTAAAATTTTCCTTAAACTCAAAGAATGACTAAGGTTGGTACATATGACGAAACCCATTTACATGTCGTTGTCTACAAAAGAAAAAAACTGGCAAAAAGACCGACTTTTCACGAATATATATAAAACTTTTATGTCACCTGATGGATCCATGCGGGGCAAAACGCCCCTGAAACGTCGAATTTGTGTTAAAATGAGACAATAAGACCATTTAATCTAAAGGGGCCTTATAAAGAACATAACATCAGTATGTTTTAATTTGACTGATTTGAAGATGCTGCAGACAAAGGACAGTAACACGTAACCACTTTTATAGACAAGTAAATCATGCCCAAATCTAGCCGTAAGCTTTATAAAAAATGTTGAAAATATGGTAAAACCCATCCAAAATATATTTTTCCTAGAATATTAATTACAAACTAATTATATTCCTATTTTCCCCTAGATATTTTCAAAATATTTTTTTTATTTTTCATATGGGGCATAAAGCCCAGTGGTGGGCTTCATGCCCCACCCCTAAGGGCGTTATGCCCCGAGGGTGGGGCAAAAAGGCCAAATTTCAAGAAAAGTTGTTTTAACGACAGTCATTTTTTAAATCAAATGACAAAGCTGTTTTGTGTATAGACATTTGGGACAAAGTGCAAAGTTTAATTTCACGTTGAAACATTTACATTATACTTTGTTTGTTTTGTGCTACAGCGCTCTTTCCTTAAGGTGGCGTTTTGCCCCTCCTTACCCTACTTCTTTCGGAACCCCTCGGTAAATTCTGTAGAATCTATATGGGAGAGAATTGACCCAGTTGTTCCGAATGCTCCATGATTCATAAACCGCGGAGTTCCGAATGCTCCATACTTGATACAAATGACGTCATGATGACGTCATTTGTATGAAGTATGGAACGTTCGGAACACTTCGCTTATAATCTCGGTCTCGAAGACGCTGTATCAAAAACACCTCAAGAAATCTTAAAAAATCTCGCTCTAAAGAACGCGCCTCAGGTTTGACGTCCGTGATAGTTCTACTAAGATTGGGGAAGACATTGAGGCGAAACAAAACATGTTTGTACCCAGCATTTTGTCATTTGCAACTCCTTTTACATTTGACTGGTATGGTATTTTTGCACTTTTGGAAAAGGGTTCATAGATTCAGATCTAAATTAAGGTAGTCTTCCTCTAATGAGATTCGTGCGACGTCGGAATTATTCGGGGGCGGTCGAAAACATTCGGCGGTGGAACTTTCCACCGCCGAATGTTTACGACCGCGCCCGAATAGGTTTGGATACGTTACGACGCCGCTCGAAAAAAGGCCGATGTTTTATGAATCTTAAAATGGCCCCATTACGGGTATTCTACCTTAAACCGACAAAAAACGCAAAATTTTCCCATTGCAGGTCAGAAGTTGAGAATGGTCTACGTTACTTCCAAGTCGATCTAGAAGTGAGTAGCGAGTTTAGCGGAGAAGTAAACAAATCAAAATCATACCATGGTATACAAGAAGAAGTCAGTCAAGAAGTCGGCACAATATTTAACGGATTCAAAACTTTTATCTTCATCTTGAAAATCATACTGTCTCTTTCTCTAGCTCTCATATTCTTCCAATCATTCTGGTATTTGAGGAATTACCTGGCCAAGGATGCGTACGATAATATTTACATCACATCTCAGTTCAAGAAGATGGATCAGGAGTCGGTGGACAGAGGTATGGATGCGTTACTGCCACTGAAGAAGAAAGAGCAGTGCGTGTATGTTGATACCAACTCGTGTAAGCTGAACTCTGGCGAGCTCGTTCACTGTCGTGTTGGTCTAGCTCAGGTGTTCCTACACTTCATCGTCTGTGTTATGGTACTCCTGTTTGACTTCAGTCTGTACTTCATACTGAAACTTATCCAGAAGAACGGGGACATTGAAATAGAGTTCCAGGGTGAAGGTCGCTTCAAGGTTCAGGTCAAAGGGAATGGGCCAGTAGCTGATTTCTACAAGATTATGATACAAGGATTTAACCTTGACCGGACGTACTCCTCAAGTCTGGATGTCGGTAACTGCCTTCCTAACCCAGGCGAACCATCTGTCGCCATTATACCAGCTCTCCTGATTCTGTATCTCGTATCGCTCGCCTTCGTCGTGCTGCGGGGATACGGCATGCGTTTAAGGAGAAAGATCGCCGCATACTACTACCCGGAACAGGAAATACAACGTTTGGAATACCTCCATAAGAAAATCCGCCATAAACGAGTCGGCTTCCTCAAGTTTTTACGACATCAGATCAAGTCAGCACAGAAGGAAAATGACGTCAAAGAGAGGTTCCGGATCTCCGCGTGGTTGGCTTTCCGCTTTCCGGCACTAGGAAAGATACTGCCGTCACGTGACAAGCTAGAATGTACGAGCTGTGAGCAGAAAGAGAGTGGTTTCCATGGTATCGTGCTTACTAAATGTCCCGGCAATGCAGGTGGAATGCCATGTGAAGCTGTTTACTGCCAAGAATGCCGAGCGGCGCTCAATAATATGTGTCCACTTTGTTCTTTAGACGAAGTAGTCCTTAGAGAATAATTCTAATAAGACAGATTTGAATCAAACTTTTATCCATTTAAAAAAAGCCATCAAAGTAGGCACAGGTTTATTTTCACAGTTAACCAACCGCTGAATTTTCTTGGTTTACAGGTACGCGCCTAATATAAGTAGCATATCAGACTTTTTCTCAGTTTGTTCTTTCAAAGTGAATTACCTTAAATTCTGTAGTAAGTTTCTATGTCATATGTTTATTGTCTTTAAAATCAAATGTAGGTCTTGAAAAAGAACCCCTACAAAAAAGGATTAGTATGCGCTTAACTGCATTATCAATCTGGCTGTCAAGCAAAATATGAACGTGAACTTCAATCAACGTTGATTGGTATTGAATTGAAGTTGAGCAATAACTCATGAGTATATACTTAAGTTTTTTCGAGAAACAGGACCAGGGCCCGGATTCTCGAAAAAAAACTTAAGTACATGCTCATGAGAATATGCTCAACTTCAATGGAATACTTTCCAACGTTGAAGTGTATTCGATTAAAGTTCACATGGATTTGGTACGATTTGAGCACGGTGCTCAGATTTGAGTCTGAGAACGTACTTAAGTTTTTTTTTCTAGAAACCGGGGCCAGGTCTGATAGTATACATTTGGCATTGGTTACTTAGTTATTGGAAAGCTTGCTCATTAATTCAGAAAAATGGACGGCATGTTAGGTGAAAAAAATGTTCGACTCATCCAATTCCTTTTATGAACCGTTGTTAATTTCTGATTGTTATTTGTTATCATACATTTAGTTACTTTCTGTTTTAAATTCGTATTTCTTTAAATAAAGGTTAAACGTCAACATAGAGACGTCTATGGCTTTAGTGTCGTTTTTCTTTTTCTTTTTTTTTTTCGAATGAATGTGGGTATATTGTGATTCAAAAAGGGAGAAATATAGCTTGTATCAAGTTGTATTTCTTCAATATGAGCCTTGTGTTTTCTGTTTTAAGCACACATATGTATCACATGCTGGACACTTTTTTCCTCGTCCATCGATGAAATGAAGGCTGTAAAACCTTGGTTTACAGTCGTCTTCCAACAGCCACATCGGGCAAGGTAGTGGCGGACAATATGGACGTGGGCAGCCTGGTGCTGTAAAATTGAAGTCATATATCATTATGATATTTTTATTAAATGTATATCTATTACATGTATTAGACAACAAACAATTCGTGCAAACTCAGGCGTCATCTGTGATCATGGAAATTCACGAGGGAGAAAAAGGGATTTTTAAGACGATCACTGCGAGCCGCAATTGCTCTATACTTCTTTCGGAACCCCTCAGTAAATTCTGTAGAATCTATATGGGAGAGAATTGACCGAGTTGTTCCGAATGCTCCATGATTCATAAAACGCGGAGTTCCGAATGTTCCATACTTCATACAAATGACGTCATGATGACGTCATTTGTATAAAGTATGGAACATTCGGAACACATCCTTATATAATTTCGGTCTCAAAAACGCTGTATCAAAAACATCTTAGGAAATCTTAAAAAATCTCGCTCTAAAGAACGCACCTCAGGACTTGTTTTAGAAAAGGTTGATTTGGTCAAAGCTAAACATAAGTCTATGAACTGAAAACTGCGAAACGGATAGAACTCGGCAGAGGTCAACCAGATATCCCATTTTTAAAATAAATATGTACAATGAGATAGGAAAACATTCTAGAATCTGAAAATTATCTTTCAAAAGGTTCGATCCTGGGCTGCAGGCAGTCTTCGCAGGGTCGATACTTTTAACACTTCCCTAAAGGCCCCATTTAACGTGAAGGTGACAGATGAACACTACCTTGTGGGAGCCCTATATGGCATGCTGGACACTCTGTCCCGTCTGGTAACGTCAAGAACGTTTGTACTGCTCTATCTCCTGGTCCTGGTGTCCATATACAATGTAATTTATCTACATCCGGGCAATGTGAGGCCTGGCAGGCTGAAACGATAAACTCTACAATTGTTTCGAATCCAAAACGCGAAGATTTTTAAAACTGTATCTACTTATACTTTTATCTGCAATGCCTTTCAAATTGGAACGGTCCAAAATAACAAAGGCAGATAAAGGATTTATCCGGGGGGGGGGTCTATAAGCCTGAAAGACGACTTTACATAGGTCCTATATTATATTGCTAACGTTATATGCGAATGTTAGCCGTTATTACAAACGTTACAGTAGATCTACCAGCTCTAACCATTGCAGCGCACAAATTCAATTTGCTTTAGTTTTTTTTAAAACGTCAAAGTTCAATTTCACCATATTTTCAGAGGGGGTCTGGCAAATTCCAGGGAGGGGGTCCGGACCCCCTCTAGATCCGCCCATGTATAATATATGAATAAATGAAGTCCTTACCTTCGAATCCGATTGTACTGGCCAACAATACAATAAACACGATCATCATGATAAGTAAGCACGAATAAGTAATTCCCTTATCAATATCAACTGTAATCACAAAACTGTTGTTAATGCCTTTTATTTTCTATATGTCAATCCTTTTACTATTTCGTCGAATTATGTATTAGATAGAGTCTGTAAAAAGGGACCCATGCTAGGTTATCGGGGGTTAATTTTTTTTTCAAGAAATATCGTATGGAATGGTCAACCTGCATAGCTAGATATCTGTCCATGGAAATTTTAAATGAAGTTGGGGAGACCGGGGTATCATGAACCACTTTTTGATAAATTTCAACTAGGGCTTTCTTAGTTTCACCCAGAGTGCTCTGATCAATACCATATCAAAGATCAACATCTCTCGCACTTTTCTAAATCTTTGATAGATATTTTCGACTTCCAGAATAAACAGAAAATCATTTTAAACAGAGCTGGTGAAATGGTTCATTTAACCCCTTTGACGGGGTAGGTTGAACCAGTACAAGGGGTAAGTTGAACCAATTGGCATGTTTGCGATAATTGTTCACACTGAAAAGAGAAATAAACACCAGATTTCATTCATAATGATGAAAATGGGTGTTACCTGCGATAATAACATATAAAATTTCATTCAAATGATAAAAAAATATTCCATTTTCAAGAGAATTCGCTTAGTCAGGTATACAAGAAGCCAATTTAATAGGCCCGGAATTATATCTAGCGTTTTTCGGCTCTTATTTTCATAGTAGTTCAACTTACCCCGGTACACACCATGGTCATATACTTGTCATTTGTGAAGAAACCATCTTACGATGTCGATAACGGAATGCAATATTACATTCAGAAGATATCATATATATGTAAGATGTAAAGAATACTGCCAAGATTTACTTTGCATTGTAGTGCGAAGATGGAATGCATGAATTGTGAAAAACAATTTTAAGGTCGAAATTTCGGGGGGGGGGGGTTTGGCATGAAATCCACCTAACAAGACAAAATCTCTAGAAATTTTCAATGATGAATACTTAAACATTCCCGCCTCGAATATTAACACCGAATACGTGAAATTGAAAATCACGCAATAGAAACTTGGAGTGGTTCAGTTAACCCGTGGCTCAATTATCCCCGGTCTCCCCTTCATTTAGTTCTTCCAGATCAAACCTGTGTATAATTGACCTAGCCTACCGGTCATTTCTATTAATTTATGCTATAGAAACATTTACAGGAAATTGGACATAGATAAATAGTAAAACTTTGGTATCAGGGCTAACAATCCTTTCTTTTTAGCCCTAGATAATGCAATACACCCCACAACAATGCAAACACTGACTGTCCCAATGTTGTTCTGATCCCTGAAAAAAAAACATAGCATGTGCCCCTTTAAAAGCAAAGTCATTTACCCTAGCTGCCCTACTCTAATCTTTGATGACTAGTTACAATTTCGACTGAATTCAATTGTTATAGAAAAAAAATAATGGAATGTTTTCATGCGTTTATTCATGATTTATTTTACCGACGCCAAACAAGCCATTAACCCTTTCCCAAAGCACAATATTGAGGGTGGTCCAATTTAAAAATTGCTGCACACAACAAGAGGGATAAATATAGAATTTTTGTATGATATAGCACAGAAAATATTAGACAAAAGGAGAAACCAGTGTTTATCAATAGTTTCTTCTTTTATCTCAATGTTTTCTCAAGCCTCAAAACCGGATATTCTTTGGGAAAGGTACATACTGCATGGTCAGGTCCTGGAGACGGTCACCAGTGCCAGGTACTTGGGGGTTGACATTTCATTGACTAAGCAGCCAGTCTACAATATTTCCAGTCTATTTTTTTATTTTTGGACTGACTCATTTGACGCATCACTTTATCCATTTTTGGATAAAAATCACTACGCGGTGCGCATAACTCCAAAATCCTGTCGCCAAAAAGTAGCAAGCAGAAAATTGCAACTACAAATACATTTGCAACAAAATAAAGTTTGATTTTCGTCTCAATTTCATCTAATAAAATAATTAATTCAAATTAGATTATTCATTTTACTGTATGCAAGCATATGAAGCAAATATGCCGCGTGACAGGAAGTCATGAGGAAGTACCACGTGTATGCATTTTTTGGGCGCTGACATCTTGAAAGTAGTTAACCCAGAATGCCCACCAGAGATAGATGGTAATCGACATGTGGCGACATCTATTGGTAGATATTGGTTGACATCTCAAACAACCTCAGCTGAAATGCACATATTGACAGAATAACGACAAACGCTAGCAGGACTCTTGGTTTCATAAAAAGAAACATCAAAACTAAATCAACCAAAGTTAGAGAAGCTGCATACCAGACACTAGTCAGGCCACAACTCGAATATGCGTCCGCAGTATGGGACCCCCATACTAAAGACAATATTCGAAAGATCGAAATGGTCCAGAGACGTGCAGCACGCTGGACTGCAAATGAATACTCTCCGACCACTAGTGTCTCATCGCTGCTGTCTCAACTGTCCTGGCAAACCCTGGAGCATAGAAGGTCAATAGCACGGCTTTGCCTTTTCTACAAAATTATTCATTGCATTGTAGCTGTCCCTCTTCCAGAATACATACAACCCACTCGAAGAGTTTCTCGATACTGCCACTCCATGACATTCCGCCAGATACATACAGGCAAGGACTACTATAAATATTCATTTTACCCATTAGCTATAGATCTAGTCCAGTGGAATGCCCTCCCTGTAAATGTTGCTGTCTCTCAAAGCCTTGAAAGTTTCAGGGCAGCAGTTGGAGGACTTCAACACGTCAAACCTTAAGCAGTGCACTGCAAGTTTTAATATTTTACTTTTTAGACTTTTTATGCATTTTATTGATCAATCCTTAATGGTTGTTTTTATCTCCCCTTCATATTCGATCTTATTTTAACCCTCTTATCTTGTCTTTGTCTTTTTTACTCTGTAACCTTTTTCTTAACCCTGACGCGCAGTGCCTGCCAAAAATGCTCTCGAGGGCGTAGGCAGTATCAGAAGATAGATCTAGAAGGGTTAAGACTAAAGGACCACCCCCAATATTGAATTGTTGACTTATTGTAGTAAAAAAGTAGTTATCACTTTTCCCCAGGTGCAGGTGGAAATCGAAAACCAGCCAAAGATTTATATCCAAATTTAACATCTTTTTTTCATTCATCTGGTTAAATCTTGGATTTGAATAGCATTATTATAGTAAAACTTATCTGCAAAGGCTAGTTGTGAAGAAAGAAGGATAATCCTTGTTCGTTTTTGACTTGTTAAAACTCTCTGACTATGATGGGCCGGGTACCAACGTATCGCCTGGCAGCAAATCCAAACAATATGGCGGATTATGAAAGCGTTCCTAAACTAAATCGTCTGTTAAATTAAAATTCAAAAAGGTATTCATTATGCTCATTTTATCTAGATTAGGCAACATGATCACAAGAATTTGAGATGTTTGATTCACTGCGTTTGAAGTAATGCCGTCTTCATTAGCACACATTGAGCGATTTCCTCTAAACTCGTGTCATAAAACTCATCAATAACTGAGCGACCGAGACAGTGGTTTCCATAACTCTTTATCCAACCAACAGGTTAACCCTTTCCGAAAACGACAAAATTTTAGAGTGATCCTCTTCAAAAACTGCCACAAATGACAAAATCAATGTGATTAAAGACAGGATTTGTGTAAAATATGGCACATGAAATATCGAGACAAAAGGAGAAACTGCTGGTTATTAGCAGTTTCTTCTTTTGTTTCAATGTTTTCCAAAGCCTTTTCTATTAGGGATGTGTATGGGGAAGGGTTAAAGATGTGGTGATTGGTCGGTGGGCTATAGCCCCCCACCCCTACACCCCCTACGCCTTAGAATGGATAATCATGTGTTGCAATAATTACTGAATATCTTCAATACCTTTATTGATCTTGATTGGGTACGGTGATACATCTTGCGACATTTCTTCACCGCGCAGCGTCAAGTGTTGGTTTAATATTGTTGTTTTATTAAATGAATAAAGGATTTAACGGGCTCACTGGAGTTGGTGTACGTATCTATAATGTCACTAGGTAATGAATTCCAATCACGAACAGTTTTTGGTATGAAGCTCCATTTAAAAGTATCCGTTCTTGCATACACAATGTTAAAATGTTCCTTATGGTTGTTTTTCGAAGATCGTTTTGGTCTGCGTAGAGTTTCCAGAGGCAGTGATGCTTTGTTGTTTAGTCCTTTACATAGCAGTACCAGGCGGTTACGTTTTCTTCTATTCGCTAGATTGTCGAGTTTGAGTGTTTTTAGTATTTCGGTCATGCTGCCTTCAGTGTAGTTGTAGTTGGATGTGATGAAACGAGCTGATCTTTTTTGGACTTTTTCTAGTTTGTCTTGTAGAGTACAGACATTGCGAAAGACGTCGGACCGCGGACATTGTCCGATAGTTTTGACTTCGGTCCGATTGAAAATTCGATACCGTCGGTCCGTATGTCCGACATATTTTGACCATTTTGTTTTTTTTCAATACCTCGCGTTTGCATAATTATGGAAGCTTATAACCAAAATATTTGTCATTCTGTTTGCGAGAAAATTGATAAACAACAAAGTACGAAGGGACGGCACTATTATATCGTGGTTTTGCCGATTATTTCCCTTGATTTGTAAACCGGATTGTGGTTGGCTGAAACAGGTATTGATTAGCCAATCGGAATACATATTACTTTTACTGTCGTAGTATAATGGCGTCCCTTAAATATTTCGAGGGTGCAAAGTGAATTGTCTAATTTTGAAAGGACTATGGGCGTGAATGATTAGAGTGTCAGTCATGTTTTTATATCTTCAGAATAAAAAAGGTGGTTACATGTTATTTTTCCTTGTTTTTTTCGGTCTGACAGATTTGTTTTCGGTCTGACAGATTTTTCAAGCCTGTCAGACCGAATGTCTGACAGTTTTTTTGAGCTTTCGCAATGTCTGAGAGTAGTTTGGTATGGATCCCATACTGCACTGGCGTATTCTAAAACGGGTCGTATGAGGCCTTTGTATGCTTGTAGTCTGACGTCTTGTGGACATTGATGTAGATTTCTTTTCAGTAGACCTAGGGTTTTATATGCTTTTTTAGCGAGCCGGGACTTTATGTCCGGGGAGCTAATGTCACAGCCCTAGTGTCGGCGTCGGCGTCCCGTCCCGTCGCGTCGCGTCGCGTCGCGTCTTCACTTGAAAAACTTTAACCTGGTCTATATCTCGGGCACTATTAGAGATACAGCCTTGATATTTCATTCATGGATACATCTCAACAAGACCTTTCATTTGTGACCATGACCTTTGACCTAGTGACCTTGACCTTGGAGTTTGACCTATTTTTAAAAAACTTTAACCTGGCCTATATCTCATGCACTATTATTGATAGAGCCTGGATATTTCACACATGGATACATCTTGACAAGACCTTTCATTTGTGACCATGACCTTTGACCTAGTGACCTTGACCTTGGAGTTTGACCTACTTTTAAAAAACTTTAACCTGGCCCATATCTCATGCACTATTATTGATAGAGCCTTGATATTTCACACATGGATACCTCCTGCCAAGACCTTGCATTTGGGACCATGACCTTTGACCTTGTGACCTTGACCTTGGAGTTTGACCTACTTTTAAAAAATTAGCTTTTTTTGTGACAAACTTCCATATAGGCGAGCTTCGTTGTCCGCGGACAACTCTTGTTTCAAGTTTCGTCAATATGTTTATTCCAGTTAAGGTTGTTTGTTATATGGACTCCTAGATATTTAATGGAATTTAGTACGATGAGCGGTGTGTTCTTTAAGGTATACTTGTAGATTAGGTTGTTCTTTTTTCTGGATAAGGTCATGATGTTGCATTTCATTGGTTGGAAGCGCATTCCCCTCTTATCTGCCCAGTTTCCAAGTTTGTCAATGTCCTTTTGGAGTTCGTGACAGTCATCTAAGTTGTTGATTTCACGATAGCGCACACAATCATCCGCGAAAAGTCTTATGTCTGAAGAAATATCCTGAGAGATGTCGTTAATATGAACTAAAAATAATATTGGTCCGAGAACTGTCCCTTGGGGTACACCTGATTGAACTATTGATGTGTTGGATTTTTCACCGTTTACGACTACACACTGACTTCTGTTTAATAAGAAAGAGTCGATCCAGTTTAGAATGTTAGTTCGAACACCATATTTGTGTAGCTTTGTTTTCAAAAGTTCGTGCGGCACTGTATCGAACGCCTTCTCAAAGTCCAGAATGAAAATGTCAACTTGTTTTTTACAATCCAGTGAGTATGCCCAATCATTTATGACGGTTGTAAGTTGAGTTTCACAGCTGTGGTTTTTTCTGAATGCATGTTGTCTGTTGTTGATTACGTTATACATATCGAAGTGCTTCATTAAATTTGAGCATATTATGTGTTCGAGAAGTTTACAGCATATACACGTTAAAGACACCGGTCGATAATTACTAGTTAGTAATACAGGACCGATTGTCAATTGCTATCAAAATATACCCCTAGTGCAGAACTTTTGTTTCAAAGTGAGAAAACATTCATAGATAGGTTTTTATTGAAATTCTATAAGGAAAAATCGGCAGAACCCAATTTTTGAATTGTTAACATTAGCAAAATATTTCTTGTGTGAAGACATATATCATTTTCACACAATTTGAACATACAGAATAACTGCAGGAGCGGTATTTCTATATCCACGAAATCAATGAGAATCTACGAATCAACGAGAAACAGACATATTTACAATTTTAAGTAGCAGAGGTATTTTACGAAATAAAAGGGTGAAACTACCCGAAATTCCTTGTCCACGCCTTTTAATCATGAATCCTTCTGGCCCCTGAACTGAAGTATGGTAATGTCTTGGATTTTAAGGGAAATCAGGAAAAAATGGGAATCCCCCCATCCATGCAGCCTAGGCACAATAGTATTAATCAGGGTTTTCCCTGACGCACAAAGTTGTGCATTTTGAGCCCAGTTTTAACTCAAATGACCCTCTTAACCCTTTCCCAAACGACAAAATTTAAGAGTAATCTGCTTCAAAAGCTGTCACAAATGACAAAATGGATGTTATTAAAGATAGGATCTGTGTAAAATATGGTACAGAAAATATTGAGGCAAAAGGAGAAACTGCTGGTGATCAGCAGTTTCTTTTGTTTCAATATTTTCCCAAGCCTTTTCTATTAGGGACATCAAATCCAGGTCTTGTTTGGGAAAGGATTAAAGTTATCAGCTGGCACATGAAGAAACAATGTTAAAATAGGCATGACCCCCTAATGTGAAGACCAAGGGGACATAATGACGTCCTGTAGAAAATGTCAAGGGAAAATTCTGATTAATGCATCAATATGAATAATCTGTGATTTGATCTAATGCTTAATTGATCGCATGCTGAAATCAGTGGCGGATCCAGAGAGGGTTTTGGGGTTCAAACGCTGGTTTACAATATACCATAGAATATATTGAGGGAAAAGGAGAAATTGCTGATTATCAGCTGTTTCTTTTCTCTCAATTTTTTCCCAAACTGTTTCTGCTAGAGAGGTCAAAACCAGATCTTGTCTAGAAAAGGGTGAATATTATTTCATTTTATTCTTGCAGTGACTACCAACAACAATGGGGACGATGGATGACAGATTGAAGTGGTTAGAGACGAGGATAAGTTCCTCTCTCAGACCAAGGAATGAGGAACTGAAGAACATGTTCCTTAATGATGAGAATAGGTAGGACAGAAATTAACCCTTTACCCTTCTCATGCTGAAGGGCTTGAATTTCCTTAAAAATTTGACTATCAATATTTTGCTAGTGGATTTTGAAACTACTAGCCAAAAGATAAATCACTCGCAAAATGCACCATCAAACATGATGACCAATGATAATATTTGCACAGAGGTTAAAAATCACAATTATGCCTCAAAGGAATGTGCAATTGCTGTGACATTTCGTTTTCTCTTGTGATCTATTTCACTTGCAAAAAATCTTGCTGCAGAAAAAATCTCTTGCAATTTTGGTTTTTAATAGGGATGGCAACAGTTAACCGGGTAACCGGTTAACCGTTCAAAAGACCGAGTAACCGGTTTGAAATTCGGTAACCGGTTACTCGGATTTTTTTCATAGAAAACTCCATTTTTTTCAAAATGAGAGTAAAGTGTTTTCTTAAAATCGTTCCAAAACACGTTGAATGCATATTTACATGTATCGGACAGCGGGGTGTATTGCTGGTCAAGGTTTGACAGTTGTTTAATTGGTAGATTATCGTGATAAGCTAATTGCCTGTAATAAAAATAGCATGTCGTAAGCCTGATTGATTTGTTTTACTATGCCATTCAGAACATTTAATCGAACGAATTTAATCAATTATATAGTAAAATCGAGGTTACATATTTAACTAATGCAACAAATGAAATTTATTCAATGCAAATTTCTCAGCACCAATCGCGTTTAATTTTGGAATTTAACACACAGAAAAACGCCCCTACCTACTTCTGCTGTTTGGAAGTTTTCAAAAGAACGTTGACGGAGGTACGGTTAAATGTTCTTTGTGTATTCAAGAACTAAAATGGACAGCTGGTGCGTCAAATATGCAAAACCATTTTGATGGGAAGCATCCTTTTCACATTGTAAACAAAGGACTGGTAATAATTCAAATTAGAGAAATTCTGGATTTCTTATAATTTTCTAGTTCTACTTTAAGTGAGATTGGAAGCGTAGTGTCCTTTCCAACAAATTTATTTATTTATCTATTGTTGTAATTATCAAATTTGCAGCAAAGAACTGTTTTTCATCACCGAAGACGCTCACGTGAGTCAAGTCCGTTGTTTACAATAAGTTTTGTTTAGTACCCGGTAAAAGTCACGAGCATGCATATCTGACACACCGATTAACCTATTCAGAAACGTCAACTGTATGTTTCGCCAGCGATATCAATTGTCAAAGATCGACGATCGGTTAACCGATTAACCGATCGGAAAAATGAACGATTAACCGGTTAGTATTTTTACTAACCGTTGCCATCCCTAGTTTTTAACAAGCAAATTGCCAGTTTGTTAGTTGAAGTACGAGCCCTGTGCTAATTATGTCAATTTACTGTTGTGACAAAACTTTGGCAGACTAAGATCAGCCTGCACAGATGTACAGTCTGATCTTAATTTATACTGCTTGCTTTATTCTCTATTATTGTGACAAAAACTTGACATAATCTTATCATATTGTCTCTTAAATTGGTAGTTTGTTTGAAACAAAATTTGAAGTCAGCAGGACAAGGGTTAACTCTTTCCCAAAGAGCAAAAACTTAGGGATGTCCATTTCAAAAGCTGCTATGTACCTAAGTCGAAATTGAAGTTGATCAACACAAGATATGTGCATGATATAGCAGAGAAAATATTGAGGCAAAAGAAGCAAATGCTGAAGATCAGTTTTTTCTTCTTTTGCCTCAATGTTTCATCAAGCCATTTCTATAAGGGATGTCAAAACCCAATTTTGTATGGCAAAGGCTTAAATTCCAAACAATGGTTCTCTTTGATATCTAAAAGAAGAAAAGACTAGGGAAAACATTTAGACAAAAGAAGAAAATGCTATTATTTAACCAGCCTTTTCTTCCTCTTCCTAAATATTTTCATATTGTGCATGTCTGTAGCAGTATTCAAATTTGATCAATTGATCCAAATTGTTGCCATACGGGAAATAGTTGTTAACATTAGACTTTGATGTGTGTAATGGTAAGATGCAATGGGCGAACAATACTTTAGCATATTACTACATTATATTTCAGATTAGCGTTTTATGAATTTATCAACAATGAAGATGTACGAAGGATGTTTGTGTATATACGACCACCGAAACAGATCATTGCCTCTCTCCAGCCACCCCATGATCTCAAATATAAATCTATCTTCTTCCTCAAAACAAACGCTGGGACCAAAATTACGAAAGACAATATAGGTGAGTAGTAACTTTTGTCGAACAGAAATGTTTTGTTTCTTTTCAAAGCAAAGGTGGGTTTCACTATGAATCTAGTCCCAAGCCTTGGTTCTGACATCCTTAATAGAAAATGATGGGGACAACATTGGTACAAAAGAAGAAAATGCTGGTAACCAGCATTTTATTCTTTTGTCTCAATATTTTCTGTACTTCTGTATATATATCCTCTCTTTTTCAACATCTATTTTGTCATTTGCAGCAGCCCTCAAATTGTCTAAAATATTCCAATGTGCGAAAGGTTTTGTGATTTTCAGAGTGATTGTTTAAATTTTTGTGTTCAAAACTTTTTGTTAACAATCCTCAATATTTTATGTGAATGTTGCTGAACAAAAAAAAGTGCAAAACAAATCTGTAACAATACTTAATGCTACAAAGTATACTCAATAATTACTGAGCATGCTTGTTGATAAACACAATGAACATTATCTAAATCAATATAATTTCAAAGTTTACATTCGTTTGTCAGTTATCATTTATTATTAAATACTACCCTTTTTATTATGCCCCCGATAGGGAGGCATCATAAATTTGACTTGTCCGTCCGTCCGTCTGTCTGTCCGTCTGTCCGTCATTCCGTCCAAAAACTTTAACATTGGCCATAACTTCCTTATTACTTAACATATTCGCTTCATACTTTACAACAACATTCCTTGGTACATTACCTTTCTGTAGGCACATACTTTGGTGACCTTGACCCCTGGATGACCTTGACCTTGAACATAGATTGGCCATAATTTAAAATCAAAGCGGTGTCGGGGGCATTGTCATCTTACAGTGACAGCTCTTGTATACCATACAATAGCAGTATAAAAAATACACAAAAATCAGATAAAAAAGGCAAAAATGACAAAATGACAATACTTATGAATACAAAAATAGGGTTCTCAAAAGATGATTTTTGGTAAAACAAATGTAGTTTAAAAACTTATTATCATTTTACTGACATGACTGTGTCATTTTGATTACTAGGTGATGAAGTTTTCTACATAGACTGTACAAATGTACCGATGGAGCATCTAGAGCTGGTTGTTAGAGAGGTTTATCTGCCCTTGATGTGTACAAACCAGTCTGTTATGTCTAGTACAGGAGGGGATAAAGTCATGGACGTGTTACATAGACTCATGTCTGCCGTGGAGATTACACAAGGTCATGTAGAGGTAATGTAATCACATATTTCCTATAATATTTTATGATTATCTGCCCTTGATGTGTACAAACCAGTCTGTTATGTCTAGTACAGGAGGGGATAAAGTCATGGATGTGTTACATAGACTCATGTCTGCAGTAGAGATTACACAGGGCCATGTAGAGGTAACTCATTACCAAACAGCAAAATTTTAGGCTTGTCCTAATTCGAAAGTGTTGCAGACAATCATTTAAAGTGTATTAAAATTTAGATAATCAGAGCTTTCTGGATAGAAAACATTGTGGAAATGAAGAAATTGCTTGTCACAAGCAATTTCTTCATTTTCCACAATGTTTTCCGAAGTCATTGTCTTTGTAGGGCGTCAACAGGCATCATTTTAAGGGAATGGGTCAATCGCATATTTCCTACAATATTTTATGTTTATATCCCCTTGATGTGTACAAACCAGTCTGTTATGTCTAGTACAGGAGGGGATAAAGTCATGGACGTGTTACATAGACTCATGTCTGCCGTGGAGATTACACAGGGCCATGTAGAGGTAATTTAATCGTATATTTGCTACAATATTTTTTGTTTATCTGCCCTTGATGTGTACAAACCAGTCTGTTATGTCTAGTACAGGAGGGGATAAAGTCATGGACGTGTTACATAGACTCATGTCTGCCGTGGAGATTACACAGGGCCATGTAGAGGTAATTTAATCGTATATTTGCTACAATATTTTTTGTTTATCTGCCCTTGATGTGTACAAACCAGTCTGTTATGTCTAGTACAGGAGGGGATAAAGTCATGGACGTGTTACATAGACTCATGTCTGCCGTGGAGATTACACAGGGCCATGTAGAGGTAATTTAATCGTATATTTGCTACAATATTTTTTGTTTATCTGCCCTTGATGTGTACAAACCAGTCTGTTATGTCTAGTACAGGAGGGGATAAAGTCATGGACGTGTTACATAGACTCATGTCTGCCGTGGAGATTACACAGGGCCATGTAGAGGTAATTTAATCGTATATTTGCTACAATATTTTTTGTTTATCTGCCCTTGATGTGTACAAACCAGTCTGTTATGTCTAGTACAGGAGGGGATAAAGTCATGGACGTGTTACATAGACTCATGTCTGCCGTGGAGATTACACAGGGCCATGTAGAGGTAATTTAATCGTATATTTGCTACAATATTTTTTGTTTATCTGCCCTTGATGTGTACAAACCAGTCTGTTATGTCTAGTACAGGAGGGGATAAAGTCATGGACGTGTTACATAGACTCATGTCTGCCGTGGAGATTACACAGGGCCATGTAGAGGTAATTTAATCGTATATTTGCTACAATATTTTTTGTTTATCTGCCCTTGATGTGTACAAACCAGTCTGTTATGTCTAGTACAGGAGGGGATAAAGTCATGGACGTGTTACATAGACTCATGTCTGCCGTGGAAATAACACAGGGCCATGTAGAGGTAATCTAGTCACTGATTTTCTACCATGTTCTATAATCGAGCACAGTCACTATACTTTCAAAATCATGTAATTGAGATGACTCAAATTAGTAGCATGGAAAGGCAATTTTATCTTGATAATTATAAATTTATATGAAATCTCTTTATGTCAGATTGCTAATAATTTTCAATCATGCTGCGATGATGCGACCATTAATTCAACAAATCATATTTTAAAAAAAAAGAAAAAAGAAACCTGAAGAAGGTTGTTTCTTCCAAGTCTTGTTGAAGAAACTGTTTAACCCGTTTTTTTCGCATTGATGCTTTTTGATGCCCTACAAAGTAGAGGCTTTTTGATAAGTGAAGAAATTGTGACAAGTTAGTAATTTCTTCATTTCCCACACCGTTTTTATCCGGAAAGTCCCAAAACTTGAAATTGTTGTCTGCAACATCTTTGAATTTGAATTCCTCTAGAATTCCGCCATCTGACAGTTTTGGAAGGAAGGTCTTGTAAAGAACATACTAAGTAATATGATAAATGTGAAATTCTTGTTTCCCTCTCATTACAGGGTAGAATCATTCTCAGTTTACCCTCTATTGAAGTATTAGCAGAGGCTGCAGCGGCTCCAAACAGACGAGGGGCTGTCCTACATGTGTTAGAGACCACAGTGTTAGGGTGGATCAAGCAGATCAAGGTATAAAATTGTCTAAACCACCCATACTTATTCAAATTGATTATACATATCTTATGTGTTATTGCAAAACCTTGTAACTACAGCTTTAATCAAGCTATAGTTATGACGTTTTGCAATAACACATTGCTGTTCATCATGTATTGATACCTTAAAAGTTTAAATTGATTTTCATATCATCTTCGTTTTGATCATAAATGTTTTTATTACATAACAATGATGCGCAACAGTACATTTTGTAGCTGATTTGAGAAGAGGTTTATAATTGAAAAACAATTCAATCATGTATAAAGCAACTTGTAATGATGGCTTAAGCCCCTTTTCTATACAACCAATGTTATTCCAGTGTGTATTACGTCATGACCAGGCCTGTACAAGATTTGTTCCAACATTTTGGTCCGGAGCCTGGCCCGCTAGACGAGATCAAGATGTGGGAGAGACAACTAGGTCGTCTACACTCCATTCTACGACAGCTAGAGTCCGCTGTGGCCAAGGATATCCTGCAGAATCTAGACAACAAAATGGGTGTCAATGAAGACATTTTTTGTGTAGAACATTGCAAAGAAAATATTGAGACAAAAGGAGAAACTGCTGGTTATCAGCAGTTTCTTCTTTTATCTCAATGTTTTCTCAAACCATTTTCATCAGGGATGTCAAAATGAGGCCTTTTTTCTTGTGAATGACAATGTGTATGTGGAACTTGTCTTTGTAGCAATATCATATTTAAAAACAAAATGATCCATCAACCAAGTTAGCTCTTACAAACTTTGCATCCAACAATATCATTCCAGGGTGTATTACGTCATGACCCTGTACAAGATTTATTTCAACATTTTGGTCCGGAGCCTGGCCCGCTGGACGAGATAAAGATGTGGGAGAGACAACTAGGTCGTCTACACTCCATCCTACGACAGCTGGAGTCTGCCGTGGCCAAGGATATCCTGCAGAATTTAGAACAGGCACAGAGTCAGTATGCCAGCTCCTTTAATCATGTCAGGAAGGATGTGAATAAAGTAAGTTCAGTAACTGTTGTTCACATTCATTATGTTGACATCAGATGACGCAAATTTCTGTTAACCCTTTACCAAACAAGACCTGGTTTTGACGTCCCTGCCCCTGGTGGAATAGGCTTGGGAAAACATTGAAACAAAAGAAGAAACTGCTGATAACCAGCAGTTTCTCCTTTTGTCTCGATATTTTCTATGCCATATTTTACACAAATCCTATCTTTAATAACTTCCATTTTGTCATTTGTGGCAGTTTTTGAAGTGAATCACCATAAAATTTTGCCGCTTGGTAAAGGGTTAAAGTAGAAATGAAAATGTGATTCTATCCTCAAACATGTTAAATTAATTTTTTTTTAGAAATGTAGCCATTAAAATATAGAAGGAAAAGGAGAGAAATTGCTCATTTGAGTAAATTCTTTCCTTTTCCTACTGTATTTCAATTATAAACATATTTTATTTGCAACAAAAATGGTTGCAAAATGACTTCAACTTAACAAGTTTCAACTGTAGCTATGGTGTCTGAAACAGCTACAGACAAAGTCAGAAAAGAAACTGTATAAAAGTTTTTTACACTGATGGGACAGAAAAAAAACAACATAATTTGACTTTGAATGTATCAATAGATCTTTGTTTTCAAGAATCCATCCTAAAAAGTCTGCGGTTAAATTTGATGATTACATAATGTTGAATGTTGCCCAAGTTACAACTTGCCTGTGCATTTGTCATACGTTGTTTTATATACAGATCTACAACATAACTTATGAATGACATAAATGCAATTTGGTAGGTGTGTATTTAAGGATTCAACCATTATCTTCAAAACATTTTGTGCAATTTTAAATGTCATCAGTGACAACAGAAATTGACAAGGGTATCCGTCATCAATTTCCATTTTCATGGATGAAGTATGAAAACAGACCAAGTCATCCAATTGTCAATGTCTGTTGCACTGGATGACGCCTGAAGATGCACAAAGTGTTTCAGTTTGGTATCTAATGATGGTTTGAATCCTTAATTTGTTATGATGCATTATTTAGGCTGTGAGGGAGACCAACAGAATTCTGAGTTTCCTAAGCACTATGAGATGGTTACTAAATGAGTTACATCAGGCCGTAGAACCCAGAGAAATGCTAAAGCTGTTTAAACCACTTATGCAGGTCCTTTTCCTGGTCTGGTCTAATTCTGTGTAAGTATTTCAAAGCTTGTCTTATTCTGAAACATATTTTTATGCCCTCGTATCGAAAGGGGCATATTGTTTTACTCTTCAATTGTCTTTCGGTCAGTCCATCCGTATGTCTGTCTGTCATTCTGTTTGTCTGAAAACTTAACATTGGCCATTTCTGGGGCATTTGTGTTTCACAAAAACATCTAGTGATTATCTGTTAGAAGATTTAAAATCAACTTTTTCTGAAGACAAGCCAAAGTCAAGTCAAGTCAAGTCAGTGGTTTCTTGATAAAAAATGATAACATTTTTTATTTTCCAAAAGGCCAAGATGAGAGGAAATTACATATTTTATAACAGTTTTTCAAAGGAAAAAGCAAACATGGTAATATGTTGATATAAATTGTTACTTAAAGATTGATTCAGCAAATGTCTATGTTAAGGACACTTTATAAGCAGTTGTGCACAGACTTAAGCTAATACTTGCTATGAATATTATACCAGAATCCTTATCAGAACTTTAAACATTTATGATTATTTCACAGGTACTACCACCAGATGGACAAGTTCAACAACATATTGAAGCTAATGTCCAATGAGGTTGTACACAGGGCTATAGCACTGGTCGGTGAAGACATACTCAGAGAGCCACTAGAGGTACGTCATACGCTGAATTGTTCTTATAGACAATCATTGCTTAAATGTTATATTGACAAATTGTATTATATTATATCATTGTAAATAAGCTTTAAGGTAAGGCCTGCGTAATGCACTCCCTGAATAATCATTATATTTTGACATATTCCATGACGTTCGTAAGGCCGAGCATACACTGAACATTTCGAATAATGTCTGATAGTAGTTCCCCGCTTTTTAAAGTACTGTAAGATGCAATATTGCCTATTTCTGTAAAAATAATTGAAGGTGCTCAGATTTCCGGGGAATATTCTAAACGATTTTTGTAAAAATGTTTCCAAATTGTATAAAGAGTAGGCAAAAAAACCACAAAAGTCAAAAATTCAAATGTTGAGAGCAATGAAAATTACTTCCCTTTAAAATCGTATTAGAATCGCTTAAAATCATCTATTCGCACCATACAGATTACGTTCTATAACTGATGACACAGGTCTTACCTTAAGGTAATCCACCCCTAATGAGATTCATGTGACATCTGAATTTTTCGGGCCAGGTCATAAGCATTTGGCGGTGAAAATTTGCCAATTCTTTGTAACTTGTACCATACCTGTATAGATTTGGTATGTTACAAATGTTTATGACATTAAACGAAAAATTCTGACATCATGTTTATCTCATTAGTAAAAGACTACCTTAACCCATTACCACACAGTGACGCCTTTTGACTCCCCACGAGATAAAGGCTTTAGAAAACATTGTGGAAAATGAAGAAATTGCTTGTGACAAGCAATTTTTTCATTTCCCACAATGTTTTCTATACAAAATGACCAAAAATGTAAAATTTTGTTCACTTGAATTTGTTGTCTGCAACATCTTTGAATTTGGACTAGTTTGAAATTTCGTCGTCTGGTAATGGGTTAAATCCATAACTTGTGTCTGCCATTACAAACATCCATATTTTATGAAGGCATTTCCTAATTTATTCACGGACAGGTTTGGATGAAAATTGGTATTAAATGTTTTAATGCTCAAATTGAAAACTGACACAATTAATATTACCTCTATTTTCAGTCCTACACCAAGTTAAAGGAGGCATTACGAGTTTGTGCAGGATTTAGAGGGACTTATCTAGACTTTAAGGACAAGGCAGATGATCAGAACAGTAGAAACATTGCAGAAAATGCTGAGAGACTGTAAGTGGCGAACATCTTATATTTCTTATATTACCTTAACCCATTACCAAACGACAAATATTGGATTGGTCCAAATCCTAAGATGTTGCAGACGACAATTTCAAATTAATGGAATTTTTAATTTTTATGTCTTTTTGGATGGAAAACATTGTGGGAAATGAAGAAATTGCTTCATTTCCAACAATGCTTTCCAAAGCCATTATCTTGTAAGGAGTCAAAAGGAGTCATTGTGTGGTAATGGGTTAAAGAATGAAAGCATACAAAGATGACATTGGTTTGTGAATTAATGTATGGTTGCTCATAAATAAACAAGAAATATCTAGGTATACATAAAAGAATTTGGAATTAAAAGTTGAGTTTCTTTGAAGATTAACCCATTACCAGACGGCAAAATTTTGGACCATTCCAATTTCAAAGATGTTGCAGAAGACAATCTAAAGTGCATGGAATTTTACATTTTTTTGGCGATTTTGTTAACAAAACATTGTGGGAAATGAAAGAAATTGCTTGTCGCTTTCCCTCAATGTTTTCCAAAGCTTTTATTTTGTGGGGCGTCAAAAGGCATCATTGTTTGGGAATGGGTTAATTGAAAGCTCTGTGACATACTGTATAAATAATTCACTTAAACTTATTGCTATGATAGATGGATTTTGCCTACTTCCTTGTTTTTCAAATTGAACATTTTTTCACAGGGCCTCGAGACCTCAAGCTGGTACAATTTTCCTCACCAAAATGTATGGCCCACATGCGTTCACACCCCGGTATGGTCTGCGTATGAATGAGGGACAATCAAGCAGCGGATCCCTGAATGAGGATGATCTATGGACAGACAGTCCCTGGCCACCAAGGAACGCTCCTTGTTTTGATCTTCTCAACAGCTTTATGGAAAGGTTTGTGAAAAGACTTTTATGTATTTACAATCATTGTGTGCTGGTGACAAACAGAACCTTCCTCTGTAAATATTTTTTTAGCGAGACGGGACTTTTAGTCCGGGCAGTTAATGTCACAGCCCTAGTATTGGCGTCGCGTCCTGTCCCGTCGGGTCTTCACTTGAAAAACTTTAAACTGGTCTATATCTCAGACACTATTAGAGATACAGCCTTGATATTTCACATATTGATACTTCCCACCAAGACCTTTCATTTTGGACCATGATCTTTGACCTAGTGACCTTGACCTTGGAGTTTGACCTACTATTAAAAAACTTTAACCTGGCAAGTATCTCATGCGCTATTACAGATACAGCTTTGATATTTCATATATGGATACCTCATGCTATGATCTTGACATTGAGACCATGACCTTTGACCTAGCGACCTTAACCTTTGACCTCGGACTCTGTTTTTTGTGACTAGCTCTCATATAGATGAGCTAAGTTGTCTGCGGACAACTCTTGTTGGAATCAGTTTAGCTTGTATAACAAATGCTATTTCCAAGTACTTCAAGCATAGGAATGAGCAATATATATTCAATTTTCAAATATAAAATAGTTTATTAAATCTAAGTTATGAATTCTTTAACAACAGATTTATGATTGACAAAGATCTACATTTTCTTATTTTTCCTTTTTTCTTGCAATTTTTGTCACCCAATGGTTACATGTTTAGGGATTGGAATAAAATCTCTCTTGTCATTGCAACTATACTGATATTTGTAGATGAAGTAATCCTTTGCCAAACAAGACCAGGGTTTTGATGCCCCTAATAGAAAAGGATTGGGGAAACATTGAGGCAAAAGAAGAAAATGTTGATGACTAGCCTTTTTATACGCCCGAAGGGTCGTATTATGTTATGGCCACGGTCGTCCATCTGTCTGTCCGTCTGTCTGTCTGTCCGTCCGTTAGCAATTTTTTGTGTGGGTAACTCCTCCTACAGTTTTTATTGTAATTTGATCAAACTTGTCACAATGAATCTCAATTGTGTCAAGTTGTGCACACCACTTACGGAATTCAAATAACTCTTTTCGTTCTTGAATTATCTGCTCTTGAATATAAAAAAATGCCCATTTTACTGACAAGCCCCTCTCAGGCGTATATGCGCCGCTCTGCGAAGCTCTTGTTTCTTTTTGCATCAGTATTTTCCATACTATATAGTACTTGTATTCTATCTTTATCTAAATTTGTTTTGTAATTTGCAGTACCTATATAAAATTGGACCACGTTTAAATTTTGCCGTTTAGGATATGGTCAGTCAAGACTTTATTTATTTGCAGATGTAACGATGTACTGGAGCTGGTAGAGACAACCCGACATTTCAGACTGTTGGCGGGGGCAGCGGAGATTGGCGGGGCAGGAAACATGAGTCTAGATGCACTGGTGAAGGAGATACATGAGAAATACACACAGGCCATGTCCGAGTTCTTCTCTGTAGTTGATAATGTTCTCAGTATTGATGGGTCACAGAACTTTGAGAGAGCTTTCTTTAGGTTTAGAACTATAGTCAAGGTATGGGGGAATTTCTGATGCAGTGATCATTCATTCTAGACAACAGTTTCCCAATTTCCACACTTTGACACTTTTTGACTTTGACACCTCTCAAAGAATATTGTTGGATTTTTTTTTTCTCGTTTTCTTCAATGTTTTTTACCCAGAAAGACCATTTAATGTAAATTTTTTTCAACATCTTTGAATTTAAACAAGTCTAAAATTGTGTTATCTGATACTGGACAAAATTCAATGGTATTGTATGGTGTGGTCTGTAAATACTGGTATGTTATGTTTTGCAAAATCCTCTCAGTAGCAATTTTTTCCCTGAATATGGTGAACAAGTACTAAGTAGTGTGGTTATAGACTGCAGGTATTCGTTGGCTGATATTTGCTTAACCCTTTCTTAAACAAGACCTGGTTTTGACGTCCCCTGAAGGAAAGGCTTGGGAAAACATTGAGACAAAAGAAGAAACTGCTGATAACCAGCAGTTTCTCCTTTTGTCTCAATATTTTCTATGCCATATTTTACACAAATTCTATCTTTAATACCTTCCATTTTGTCATTTGTGACAGTTTTTGAATTTGACCACCCTAAGATTTTGTTGTTTGGGAAAGGGTTAAGATGCCTATCAAAGTGTCCAAAATATTCTTCAGTTCGATAAGGGTTAAGATTTCTCATATACACTCGCATACTTAATGATATACAACATAGGGTCTTATTTAGAATTTCCAACTACTTTACTATGAAAAGGTTAATTTCTCTGTCTGATGATTTAATCAAATGCTAATTCTATTAACCCTTTCCCAAACAAGACCTGGTTTTGACGTCCCTATTTGAAAAGGCAAGGGAAAACATTGAAACAAAAGAAGAAACTGCTGATAACCAGCAGTTTCTCCTTTTGTCTCAATATTTTCTATGCCATATTTTACACAAATTCTATGTTTAATAACTTTCATTTTGTCATCTGTGACAGTTTTTGAAGAGGATCATCCGAAAAGGTTGCCGTTTGGAAAAGGGTTAAGGAGCTAATGTAAGATGGTTTGGCACTATGCTTTGAATATATATTTTCAGTCCCTAGAGAAGCGATTAGCTGAGATTCTCCGTTTATCCTACAACCAATGTCCGACAGTAGAGGCCCAGCTCAGACTACTGGAAGTATTTGAGGGTGTGAGTGGCAGAGAACTTGTGCAGGTCGGTTGTTGTTGTTGTATTTTCTGGTAAACATGCACAGTAACTGGTTATGGGAAAAAAACATGCCGCTTTGTCAAGAGAAACTGTTCTATGGCACATTGATTAGTATTGCATTTCAAAGAAAGTCAGTTCCTTTATTACTGCAACCTTTAACTACTTGTACAGTGGAGAACATCTGTCATCATAAAATTGATACTCTTAGTGGATTTTTTTAAGGATTTTCTCAATGAAAGGTATTATTAAATGAGTGTTTTTGTGGAATGATTTGATTGTTTTGGATGATAATATGTATCACACCAAAAAACCCCTCTCAGCCAACCAAACAAGCACGCTCTTGAGAAAAATGATCTCGACATTTGTCTACAGTATTATGTTTTCTCTTAAAATGCAGCTAATCTATAGTGTAATTAGGACTTCACTACAAAAAGTAGAATTTATGTCTCTCATTTATACATCCAGATAAAGCAACGCTATGTTCTGTATTCTTTAATATCCTGAGAGACAGAATGTTTAATCCATTACCGCACAGTGACTCTTTTTGACTCCCCACAAGAAATAGGCTTTGGAAAACATTGTGGAAATGAAGAAATTGCTTGTGACAAGCAATTTCTTCATTTCTCACAATATTTTTCAAACAAAAATGCCAAAAAATGAAAATTATAATTCACTTTAAATTGTTGTCTGCGACATCTTTGAATTTGGACAAGTCTAAAATTTTGCCATTTGGGAAAGGGTTAATGATATTGTAGGTGCATTTGGAGGATAAAGATAGAGCCCTGGTTATAGCGTTTAATGCAGAGCTGAATGATGTCAGACAGATGTACACAGACGGACATATAGACCCACCACAACATGCTAATATGCCACCAGTTGTATCAAAACTCATGTGGATACATGCACTCAAACAGAGAATACAGGTGGGTCGACTTTTCAAAAGCATTATATAGAAAAAGGCTAAAGACCTTTACCAAGCATTTATTCTTTTGGACTGCCTAAATAATTAATGTAAAATATATTGTTTATCACTTTCATTTGGTCTGTTTATACGCACTAGTGCAATTCTTCAGGACAATTTTCTTCATTTTATTACAGCGTAATTGGATTGGAAATCTGTCTAAATTTTTCATTCCTATAATGGTTAAAACATAAAAAAAATAACAGTTTTACATTGAGAATTAACAAACCAGAGAATGTGGCTCCTTTTTCAGTTCAATTCTCCTTTTGCCTCAATATTTTCTTTGTTATTGTGTAATTAAATTCTAATTTTTTCAACATCTTTTTGTCGTATTCAGCATCTTTTAAATTAGTAGGGATTTAATTGAAGTCCTACCATATCGTCGGTGCTACTGCAAAACGGCGTAACTTCAGCTTTAATCAAGCTGGAGTTACGCCGTTTTGCAGTAGCACTGACGATATGTATTTGTTTATTCAGCGTCCCATGGACAAGATGAAAAAAGTGAGTCCCCATTCACTAGAAGGGGACGTAGGCTGGCAGATGAGGGACAATTATAATGAAGTCTACAGAGAACTTGAAGAGTAAGTCACTTGTAATACTTATCAGTGTCCTCCCCAGCCCAGTAATCTGTATCGGCCCCACTACAGCTTCATGTATATTAGTGTAATTCCCCTACAGCTTCAAAACTTCCCCTACAGCTTCATTCCTTCAAAAAGGTCACCGAATAAGGGGATTTCTAAGCATTTTTTGTCAAAAAGTGATAATTAATGTATTCTAATAATATAAAATGTAATGATTCTGTATAATGTAATGATTCTGTATAATAACATAATGGGAAAAGAAGAAATTGCTCAAATTGAGCAATTTCTTCTTTTCGCACTATGGTTTTATTAGCTCCACTGGCTGAAAGCCAGCGGGGCTTATGTCATGGCCCTGTGTTCGTCGTCCGTCCGTGCGTGCATCCGTCTGTGCGTAAACTTTTTCTTTAAACATCTTCTCCAAAACTACTGGACCAATTTCAACCAAACTTCACAGGAATCTTCCTTGTATGAAAATCTTCCAAATTCCTTCAAACAAATAAATTCCGTGCAGAAATTGAATTTTAATTATTTAAATTAAATTAAATTTTCGAAAAATCTTTAAAAATCTTGTTCTCCAAAACTATTGAACCAATTTCAACCAAACTACACAGGAATCTTCCTTACATGAACCTCTTCTAAATTCCTTCAAAAAAAAATCTGTGCAGAACTTGAATTTTGATTAAATTAATTGAATTAAATTTTCAAAAAATCTTTAAAAATCCCCTTTCTCCAAAACTACTGGACCAATTTCAACCAAACTACACAGGAATCTTCCTTACATGAACCTCTTCCAAATTTTCCTTCAAAAAATTAAATTCAGTGCAGAACTTAAATCTTAATTAAATAAATCAAATTAAATTTTCGAATAATCTTTGAAAGTCTTCTGCTTCAAAACTACTCGACCAATTTCAACCAAACTTAACAGGAATCTTTCTTGCATGAACCTCTTCCAAATTCCTTAAAAAAAAAATAATTAAATTCCATGCAGGACTTGCATTTTACTTAAATAAATTAAATTTTTGAAAAATCTTTAAAAGTCGTCTTCTCCAAAACTATTGGACCAATTTCAACCAAACTTCACAGGAATCTTCCTTGCATGCATCTCTTCCAAATTCCTTCAAATAAATAAATTCCATATAGAACTGAAATTTTTAATAAAATTGAATGAAATTTTCGAAAAAATCTTTAAAAAATCTTCTCCTCCAAAACTACTAGACCAGTTTTAACCATACTTCACAGGAATCTTCCTTGCATAAATCTCTTTCAAATTCCTTCAAAGAAATAAATTCTGTGTGGAACTGAAATTTTAATTAAATTAATTGAATTAAATTTTCGAAAAACCTTCAAAAATGTTCTTCTCCAAAACGCCTGATCGGATTTCATTTTCATTTAGCCTAAATGTTCAATATACAGTTCTTCATTAGATTCTGTGATTTTTTTTTCATATTAGATGAAAAACTAGACCTCTATTGTATTCCTTGAAGAATTTCGTAGTCTTAGAGTGTAAAGTCTAAAAGCCAGTGGAGTGTTACAGGGCCATCATGGCCCTCTTGTTCACAATTATTTGCATGAATGCAACACATTTCAAGGTTTACCAATACTTATAATTTGCCACTACGGCTTAAAATTTTTCTGGGGAGAACCCTGCTTATGTTAGGTTTATACAGAATGTTCATGTTTCTGATCTCTCATTGTTTTCCAAAAAGCCAACAGCTATTGATCAATAGTATTCTTTATCTTGTATATATTTAGAATCTTTATTAAATTGTCTTTGCAGTTCATTACTTCATTTATACCACATTGCTTTAGGAAGAAGAATAAATCAAGAAGAAAATGCATATGTCATTAAACAAACTTAACCTTTCACATTTCATTTTTAGACAATCTACTGTCTTCCTTGTTGAAGAAGAAGTTGTTGAACTTGCTAAGACCTGCGTTAAACATCCTTATCTTGTACTAGGTTATGATCAGTCTGAATTCTTTCAAGCTCAAAATTAATTTGAAACATTTTCAGATATGAGAATATAGCAGCTAAAGAGTGGCAGAGTAACATTACAGCTGAGTTAACCATGAGACTCAAACAGCCTCTACTGGTATGTATCTTTGTATTGGTAGCTAACACTGTGGATAATCATGTGATACAATATTTTCAGAAAATCTTCAATAATTTTGTAATTACTGGACCAATTTGAATTCAGTTTGAAGCAAAGAATGTGGACAGACGTCACGCATTAGATGGACGTGGTTGATTTTTGAAAAATTAACTGATAAAAAAGTTATTGAAGATAAACCAAAATGTCGGTTTATCTTCAATAACTTTTTTTATCAGTTGATATTTCAAAAATCCAACACGTCCAGCTTATTCCTGGCATTTTCCCACCTTCTCTGCTTCAAACTGAATTCAAATTAGTCAAGTTTTAAAAAAGATATTGAAGATTATCGGAAATTCTGAGTCACAGGATTATACACCGTGGCTAAGGCATGTAGGGATTTCCTTATCATGTGTGACCAGGTTATTGCAACTGAAATTACAAGTGTTTGTTGTTTATATGGTTAAACATTTATAAGTCATTTTTTTATACCATTACATTGCCCATTGACTAGCCTTATCAGGATATTTTTGTTGTGTCAGGCAGTGCGCGGTGAAAAAAACTTGTTGACTCCATAAATCCATTGATAAAAAAGAATGATCAATTCATTTATATGGAAAAAATCATAGTGAAGTGTAGTTACTAGTCAGCTATTGAAATTACACAGGGTTACCAAATTAGATGCATTTGCTCTTTATCTTGTCTTTATTTTGTGACATAACACAGGCTGTTCATAAAGCTCTCATCATTTATTGTAGATTGCTGAAGAGTATGATGACGAGATTGAGGTCCGGCCGCAGGTTGTGCATGTCAATCTGGATCCACAACTACTACTACTACTGAAGGAAACTCACTATCTGAGCCATGAACCATTCAACATCAAACTTCCTGAGTCTGCCAAGGAACTATTGCGCAATACTAATGCGTTTGAACTGAGAGTAACAGCTACTAGACTAGAGACTATTGTGTCTAAATACAACACAATCATGAGGACCATGACTCAGTTTGAAAAACCTCTCTTTGATAGAAAGCTGGCCAAGATTGATATAGTAAGTTGAATGAGAACTCTTAACATTTCTCCCTAACTCATACCCACATAACAACTTTCTTTGAAGTCCAAGAAGATAATTAAGGTTTTTGAAAGCATTTTGGAAAAAATCCTCCTGGTGATGTGTAAACCCTTTCCCAAACGACAAAATTTTAGGGTGATCCACTTAAAAAACTGTAAAAAATGACAAAATGGATGTTATTAAGGATAGAATTTGTATAAAATATGGCATAGAAAATATTTAGACAAAAGGAGAAACTGCTGGTTATCAGCAGTTTCTTCTTTTGTCTCGGAGCGGAGGTGGTGCAGTGGTAAAGCGCTGGACTTATAACACAGGGGTCGCTGGTTCGATCCCCCGCTTCTCCAGTCTTTCGGATGAGACTTAAAACCGAGGTCCCGTCTCCATATGACCTTAGCTGTTGAGTGGGACGTAAACCCCCATACAATCCAATCTTCTTTTGTCTCAATGTTTTCCAAAGCCAGATCTACAAGGGACGTCAAAACCAGGTTTTGTTTGGGAAAGGGTTAATTTCCGAATTTTTGGGTTCAACCTGTAAATTCCTGAATATTTGGCAGTCTGAACCCCTACATATTAAAATTAACATCCTTTTCCTTTTGTAAAAACGGAAGTGTTCTGGAAGTATAAATAGTATTGAACATAGTTGAAGTTACAAAATAATAGAAAAAACAACAACATTTAAATGCCATTTTCTTTTCCCTTCAGTTGTTTGAGCAAGGTTTACAGGACTATACCTGGAAGATGAAGGAATCAGCTGACTTTATAGAACAGGCTATGGCTCTAGTCTGTGTGGACGTTCACCAAAACTTGGACATTGTCCAGACAAACTCACACGAGATCGCGGAGATCACGATATCCTGGTCTAAAGGTACTCTGGATGTGTTCTCTGGCAGAGAGCAGCTGATGTCGTACTCAATGGAGGAATTATTGGGCATGCAAGCGTATGTATCAAATTATAATTTATCTTTAACATCCTTGCTACACAAATTACATGTTTCTTAATTTCTATTTGCTGTTCTGCTTATAAAGACATTCCTGAAGTCTTCTTAGACCTGAATTAGACAAAAATATGAGGCTGTAATACTCATGTAAAGATCAGTGTATATTAAATTTTCAATGCCTTAAGCCATTCCCACATGATGATGCCTTTTGACGCCTCACAAGATTAAGACTTTTGAAAACATTGTCAGAAGTAATTTCTTCATCTTTCTATCTAAAAAGGCTGAAGATTGAAAATTTTCATTCACTTGAAATTGTAGTCTGCAACATTCTTGACAAATTTAAATTTTGCCATCTGGTATTGGATTAAAAATCCTTTCTTCAAATCACCCAAATCTCACTAGGCTCTTCTATCATCAAAACTATTCAAACGGAATATTTTAAGAAGAGTTTGATGTACTGTATCATGTCATAAGTTTTAAATGGATATTGTTTCTGTATTTCACCAGGAGACTGAATGATGAACATGAGAGTATAGTTATACCATCTGGATATAAAATACACAGTCTCGTCGCTAACTCATTTGAGGTAAGTTATCTTACTGATCAAAACTGACATTTACTTGATTTTTTTTAGATAACACTTTTTCTCAAGTTATAGAATTTATCATCTACAGAAAAGATGTGACCAGAATAAATATTCGTAAAATCTCTTTTATCCAGTATGATAGGTAGTTTGGTAAGAACAACTATCCCTCTTTTTTCCAACACATAAGAGTATATTGTTAATCTTACGCCTTTTAAAATTTGCTTGTAAGCTATGATTCATATAAAGTAAGTCATTATATTGATATATTTTCAGGCAGTTCAGATTTCCCAAGCATCCCCAGCCTGGCAGGATTTTATAGACTATATTGATGCTATAGTACTTGATGGGCTCAAACAAGCCACACTCACGAGTCTGAAAACCATGCTGAATAATCTAGTACAGGCAAATATTGTAGAGGTAAGATAACCTGGTCATAATGTTAATAATTTTATGTATGCTAGAAATGTGGTAGACTGTTGACTTTCAATTCTACATTTTATCATTGTTTTTGAAGTGAAGCAAATTTTTAACGAGTCACAAAGATTTTTGTAAAAAGATGGAAAGTAACGCTTATCAATTTTTAGCTCACCTGAGCACGATAGTGCTCATGGTGAGGTATTGTGATACCGCTGTGTCCGTTGTGCGTCGTCCGTCGTGTGTGGTCCGTCGTGCGTCAACCTTTGGCTTGTGTGCACTCCAGAGGCCACATTTTTTGCCCAATCAACCTGAAATTTGCTCAGAATGATTGTCTTGATGAAATCTCGGACAAGTTAGAAATTGGATCATCTGGGGTCAAAAACTAGGTCACAGGGTCAAATCTTAGAAAAACCTTGTGTGCACTCTAGAGGCCACATTTTTTGCCCAATCAACTTGAAATTTGCTCAGAATGATTGTCTTGATAAAATCTCGGACAACTTTGAAATTGGGTCATCTTGGGTCAAAAAGTAGGTCACAGGGTCAAATCTTAGAAAAACCTTGTGTGCACTCTAGAGGCCACAGTTATTGCCCAATCAACCTGAAATTTGCTCAGAATGATTGTCTTGATGAAATCTTGGACAAGTTTGAAATTGGGTCATCTGGGGTCAAAAATAGGTCACGGGGTCAAATCTTAGAAAAACCTTGTGTGCACTCTAGAGGCCACATTTTTTGCCCAATCAACCTGAAAATTGCTCAGAATGATTGTCTTGATGAAATCTCAGACAGGTTTTAAACTGGGTCATCTGGGGTCAAAATAGGTCACAGGTCAAATATTAGAAAAGTTTTGTGTGCACTTTAGAGGCCACATTTTTTGCCCAATCAACCTGAAAATTTATCAGAATGATTGTCTTGATCAATTCTCGAACAAATTGTAAATTGGGTCATCTTGGGTCATAAACTAGGTCATGAGGTAAAATCTTTGTTAAACCTTGTGTGCACTCTAGAGGCCACATTTTTTCCACAATCAACCTAAAGTTTGCTCAGAATGATTGTCTTGATAAAATCTCGAACAGGTTTGAAATTGGGTCATCTGGGGTCAAAAACTAGGTCACAGGGTCAAATCTTAGAAAAACCTTGTGTGCTCTCTAGAGGCCACATTTTTTGCCCAATCAACCTGAAAATTGATCAGAATGATTGTCTTGATCAATTCTCGGACAAGATCGAAATTGGGTCATCTTGGGTCATAAACTAGGTCATGAGGGTAAGATCTTTGTAAAACCTTGTGTACACTCTAGAGGCCATATTTTTTGACCAATCAATCTGAAAATTTATCAGAATGATTGTCTTGATCAATTCTAGGTCACGAGGTCAAATCTTAGTTAAACCTTGTGTGCACCCTAGAGTTCACATTTTTTGTCCAATCAACCTGAAATTTGGTATACAAAAAGTTAGTATTTCAGGTGAGCGCTTCAGGGCCAATGGCCCTCTTGTTTATTGTGCTTTGAGATTGAAGGTTTTTAATCATCTGTGACCATATGAACATAACACAAGCATAAGATAAAGGGCTAGGTCCACAAATAGCCAAAAAATACCCTGTAGAATAGCATTTTTAATGTGATTGAAAATCTGATTGATGACAACAGTTTTGAATGATATACTATTTCCCCTCATCAACCACATTGCAAACATTAATTGGATCTTCGAAATTCCAGAAAAAGAACTGTGACTCATAAAAATTGAAGAACTATGCCATGATTCAAATTTTAAATCAGTTTATTCTGACTTTATTTTCAGGAGAATGACTCCATCATCCCTATACTAACCATCAGACTAGAGTTGATAGACAACCGTGTGGCGTTCAGACCACCACTAGATCAACATACATCTGCTGTTAGTGTACAAGAGCTGGTGCACCAGTGGCTAGATGGATTCCTGGCTAGAGGGCGCCTCGTCAAAATGTTGGGACCAAAGGTACGCAGAATGACAAGTTCTCATACTTCAAGATACATACCTTTCCCAAACAACAAAATTTTAGGGTGATCCACTTCTAAAACTGTCACAAATGACAAAATGGATATTATTTGAAATAGGATTTGTGTAAAATATGGCACATAAAATATTGAGACAAAAGGAGAAACTGCTGGTTATCAGCAGTTTCTTCTTTTGTCTCAATGTTTTCCCAAGCCTTTTCTATTAGGGATGTCAAAACCAGGTCTTGTTTTGGAAAGGGTTAAAAATGGAAAACTTGCCTAATGATCACTATTGATCTAATTATGCCCCCGATAGGGAGGCATCATAAATTTGACTTGTCCGTCCGTCCGTCCGTCTGTCCGTCTGTCCGTCTGTCCGTCCGTCTGTCCGTCATTCCGTCCAAAAACTTTAACATTGGCCATAACTTCCTTATTACTTAACATATTCGCTTCATACTTTACCACAACATTCCTTGGTACATTACCTTTCTGTAGGCACATACTTTGGTGACCTTGACCCCTGGATGACCTTGACCTTGAACATAGATTGGCCATAATTTAAAATCAAAGCGGTGTCGGGGGCATTGTCATCTTACAGTGACAGCTCTTGTTTTAATCTTGAATGACAAAAAATGCAGTGAAATGAATCAGAAATTGTCCAAAGTAATGTTACACTGGTATGTTAGACATTTGCACAAAACTGAATATAGAGCTTGGGTATTTTCTTACTTCTTGACAAGTTTCAAGTCAACCTAAACAAATGTAATAAGAGACATTCCATTGCTGAATTGGTTTTTTTGAGAATCCTCATTAACTTTACAGGAATTCAGCAATAACTTTTTTTTCAGTTCACACCTATATCTGGTACTATTTGTAATGTGCCATTAAATATCGTCGATGGGGAGTCAAAACCTCGTAACTCCAGCTTATTCAAGCTGTAGTTACGAGGTTTTGACTCCCCACCAACGATATATTTTTATTGTATTTGTCAGGATTATTTTGCATCAGACGAATAAGTCAAACAGTTACTACTAATATCTTCCAGTTGTGACAGGTTATGAAGAAGTTGTCAGAGAAAAGCATGGATCTTGATCAGACTGTGCGTATGCACAGGCTGATCAAGATCCATGTTGGTCTCAAATACCCAAAGTTCCCCCTTTTCAGATTCCTGGAATCCAGCTCAAATATTTCTTGTTGTTTTTCAGGGTACTTACCAAGATTACATTGCAGCAGATGAGGAAGTCAAACAGTTACTAGTGGATATTACTAAACTAGTGGAAGAAAACAGTGATGAATGCAAGGTATGTCCAGCTTTATAATCATATTTGTTATTAAATTATAATGATAGTTGGATATTTATTATACCCCCCTCTACCACGCACCCCTTCCCCCTCCAACAAAGTTTTGGCGGGTATATAGGAACCACCTTTCCGTCTGTCTATCCATTTACATTTCTTGTCAGTGCAACTTTTCCCAAACATCTGGACAGATTTTGATAGAAATTTACAGGAATGATCAACATGAAACAGACATTTGCATGAAGTAATTTCTTTGCCCTCCAATGTCAACAAGAGATAATTTGAATTTGAATTTGTTACCTGGGGTGGCGAAGGATATTAGTCTGCTTAACTGACAGTTCTTGTTAAAATTTACTCTGAAGTTAATCCATCCTTATCATTTTCACATATGAAGTTCAGAAAAGTTTATCTGACTTTTATTGACTCTTATTCTATTTTGGTCATATTTTCTTTTGTGATTACAGAAATTACTTGAGATATTCAGTGACTATGCCTTCCTCTGGCTTCAAGATGTCAATATAACATTTGATGAGTTTTTGAGGGGCAACTTGACACCAAATCCTTTGCGGAGTCCAAACAGGACGAGAGCTGGCAGCCTGAGACAACAAATAACGGACAGATCAGAAAGAACCATGTCAAGGTCTGTCCAGAAGTAGTTTAACCCATTTACCCACAATGATACTCTTTGATGCCATAGAAGAGAATGACTTTGGGAAAACATTGTGAAAATGAAGAAATTACTTGTGGAAAGCAATTTCTTCAATTTCCCACGATGTTTTCTACACCAAAAGACCAAAACTTCTAAAATTTCATTGAAATTTTCATTTGCAAGCAGCATGTATGAATTTTGACAAGTCTTATTTTTTTTCCTTCTGCAAACTGGTCTAGAAGTAGTGTTAACTAATCAGCACATCACTTCAACCTTTCCTAAATGACAATATTTTAGGCTGGACCAAATTGGAATGAGTTGCAGATGTTAAAATTAATGGCTTTTTATGTAGACAACTTTATGTAATTGCTTAAAAAACCTTGAAGGAAGGAGGAAATGTAGATAAAACTCTTCATGGCTTTCTTACTTTAAATTATCTGCCATGTACTGGCTTCTTTCTCTTTTTAAACCTACACACATTTTGAGTTTTATTAAGGTAGTCCACCCTAATGAGATTCATGCGTCATTGGAATGTGTTGTGGGATATCATAGACAGTCGTTATGTATGTTTTATGAAGTATCTTTAACTTCAATTCTTGTTTTTCAGAGCATCGACGGCTAGCAGTACCCGTTCAGCAGGACCTATAGGAAGTGCAGAGAGAACATTCCTCACACCAAAACATGCACATTCCACCATGCCTACAAATGTACCTTCACTGGATGAGTTTGATGCTGAAATAGAAATATACAGGGTCAGTTACCAGGCTTTTAGTGTATAGCTCATAAATATCATTGCTTTTCAACAAAATCCTCGTATCTACAGCTTGTTTAAAGCTGTAGATACAAGGTTTTTGTTGAAAAGTGATGATATGTAAAAGCTGAACTTCACCCAAAAGTATCTTTATAATTTGATGTAAAAGACTGTTGCTTCACCACACTTCTCCAACAATAAAAAACTTTTTTATGTATTCTTTAATCTTTTTCTTGGTTTTGTCAAACATAGGATATGTGCTTTCCTTAAATATCGGCTGAAGTTATCTCTTTTGATAAAAGAAACGTCAATAAGTAAGAATCATTTAGGATAAATTGTCAGTAAATGATCCTTTAATTGACAAGTACTTAAATCCATTTCAAGTATCAAGTTAAAATTCTTTGAGCAGGGTATGTGTTCTGCCCTAGTAACATCCAGTTTGATCTTGGTTTACTTTGCCTTCCAAAAGCTCTCAAATGAAGATTGTTTATACTACATTTTCATTGTTTTTTGTCCATGTTTCTCCCATATAGACTGCCCGAGATGAGATTCAGAGTTTAGAGGACTATCACAATGTTGGCTGGCTCAGAGTTGACCTACAGCCCATCAAGCAGGTCCTGACAACATACGCAGCTAAATGGATGTGGACGTTCACTAAATACCTCTCAGATCAGGTAGGCTGTGTCCTGTGTTCAATGTTTATTATTCAAATGAAATTAAAATTCATGAAATAAGGATTATTCTGGAACTAAATTTTTTATGGAACTCTTCTTCAACAATTCCTAAAATAGAGACTTCTTGTCACGACCCCACTAGATATTGGTTCCAGAAAACCAAAACCTTAAATAAAAGAAGATGCTGCTAATTAAAAGATATAAACCTATAAAAATTATTTGACTGATTGCCAATATCTACCAATAGATGTCGCCACCTGTCGATTACCATCTATCTCTGGTGGGCATTCTGGGTTAACTACTTTCAAGATGTCAGCGCCCATAAAATGCATACACGTGGTACTTCCTCATGACTTCCTGTCACGCGGCATATTTGCTTCATATGCTTGCATAGAGTAAAATGAATAATCTAATTTGAATTAATTATTTTATTAGATGAAATTGAGACGAAAATCAAACTTTATTTTGTTGCAAATGTATGTGTAGTTGCAATTTTCTGCTTGCTACTTTTTGGCGACAGGATTTTGGAGTTATGCGCACCGCGTAGTGATTTTTATCCAAAAATGGATAAAGTGATGCGTCAAATGAGTCAGTCCGTAAATAAAAAAAAAATAGACTGGAAATATTGTAGACTGGCTGCTTAGTCAATGACTGATTGCTGGTAATGTAGAAGCCCTGTCTTTGAGCATGACTTAACCCTTTCCCAAACAAGACCTGGTTTTGACATCCTTAATAGAAATGACTTGGGAAAACATTGAAACAAAAGAAGAAACTGCTGATAACCAGCAGTTTCTCCTTTTGTCTCAATATTTTCTGTGCAATATTTTACACAAATCCTATCTTTTCTTACATCCATTTTGTCATTTGTTGCAATTTTTGAAGTGGATCACCCTATTTTTTGTTGTTTGGAAAAGGGTTAAACAATGAATCTGTATTTGTAAACCCATTCCTACATAATGACGCCTTTTGATGTCCCACAAGATAAAGACTTTTACAAACATCTAGAAAATAAAGAAATTGCTTGTGACAAGGAATTTCTTCTTTTTCCACTATGTTTTCCACCCAGAATGACCAAAAAATGTAAAATTGCATTCACTTGAAGTTGTTGTCTGCAACATGTTTGGATTTGGACAAGTCTAATATGTTGCCATCTGATAATGGGTTAATGATCCCTCTAGATGTTGGCTCTAGGAAACCTTATAGTGAAAGAAAATAGCATTAACAAGAGTTAAAAATGTTGCATTGCTGGTCACGTAGAAGCTCCGCATCTAAGCATGACTTTAACAATGAACAAGTATTTAGATTCATATTATTAATTACTTTTTGTCCCCAGGTGACCCACATGTTAGAGAAGCTAGACTTGTTCCTGAAGCGTATAGAACCAGAGATAGAGAGTATAACAGGAGAAGAGAGAGACACAGCGTCATTCATGAAAATGATGAGATTGTTTAATGAGGTATGACTGTTTCGATAATTACTTTGACCCTTTCCCAAACAACAATTTTAGGGTGGTCAAATTCGAAAGCTGCTGCAGATAGCAAAATGGAGATAATTGAAAATTGGATTTGTGTACAATATACCATGGAAAATATTGAGACAAAAGGAGAAAATGCTGATTATCAGCATTTTCTTGTTTTGTCTCAATATTTTCCCAAGCCTTTTCTGTTGGGGATGTCAAAACCAGGTCTTGGTTAGAGAAGCTAGACTTGTTCCTGAAGCGTATAGAACCAGAGATAGAGGGTATAACAGGAGAAATGAGAGACACGGCGACATGCATGAAAATGATAAGATTGTTTAATGAGGTATTCAGATAATGTTTAATTGTGCCTTCTGTTATTTATTGGCATTCCTTTGTTTCAAGGAAAGTTAATGAATTCAAGCAAGCAAGCATAATTCAGTTTTTTTATCGGCATCTCTTACCTCATTGAATTGTTGACATGAACTAATGTTGGCCAATGCTTTATTTGACTTGGCAGTTGTTTGATATATGGAATCATTGATACTAGGAGGATTTCAAATAATGATATGGATCTTTGATTTAGGTTGCAAAAAAAGTATTTGATCATATTTTTAATGAATCTTTCTATCTAGAACTTTTCTTTATTACCAAAACATAATGAAAGTTTGTTAAAACTGAATATCTGTATTCATCAATTTTCTCAACAAAAATAAGTCTTCCATATAAAATGTATTTGCTGCAGGTATCAGCGCAGCAGTCTGAGATGGATGGAAAGTTTGCGGCTATGCACCGTACAGTTCTGCTACTGAAGAAGTACGGACAGAAACTACCAGATAAGACCCAGCAGTTGTTTACGGCCGCACCAAGTCGCTGGAACAACCTCAAGACTAAAGTATCCCTGGCTAAACAGAGACTGGGACCCAGAATACAGGAGGAGTCGGTCAGAATTACACAGGTGAGGAATAAACCACGCTTGTTAAACCATTATTAGATAATTTCTCCTACAATTACCATCCACTTTGATACATACATTGCACAAGTGTGCTTTAGGATATGTGGATGTGCTAGATGTAAATTTCACAAAAGTCTGATAATCTTTGAGTAATAGCTCCTGATTCAGCGAAAAACACTTTTTCCTGACAACTTCTCCTACAGTTATTGTCCAATTTGATTCATACTTGGCACAAGTTTGCATTAGGACCTGTAGATATGCAAGATCTATGCAAATTTTGCAAAAATCTTATTTATGATAATTGTGTTACTGTCCCTAATTTGTAAAGAAAATGCTTGCCCAGGCAATTCTGCCTACAGATTTAATTTGTACTTGGCACAAGTGTGCATTAGGACTTCTAGATGTGCAAGACACAAATTCGGTAAAAATCTGATTGATCATTTCTTAGTTATGGCCCCTGATTTGGTAAGAAATACTAAACCTCAGAAGTTATTGAAAATGTGATTGTTGTGTGTACATGTATTATTTATGATCTTAATAATTTTTCATTCACCAGGACCTAGAGCAGTTTGGTAACAGAGTGAATGCCCTCTCTAAAGAGCTAGAGAATTCTGACATTTATAACAGAGATTGTAACATAGGAGATGCCTGGGTCACCATAGACAGCTTCTCTAAACGACTCACTATACTGGAAAATGAGGCACAGGTAAATGATGTGGATATTTTTGCTTAACTCTTTCACAAACGACAAAATTTTAGGGTGATCCACTTCAAAACCTGCCATAGATGACAAAATTGAAGTTATTAAAGATAGGATTCGTGTAAAATATGGCATAGAAAATATTGAGACAAAAGGAGAAACTGCTGGTTATCAGCAGTTTCTTCTTTTGTTTCAATGTTTTTCCAAGCCTTTTCTATTAGGGACGTCAAAACCAGGTCTTGTTTGGGAAAGGGTTAATAGTTGCATGAATTTAGAGGGACATTGATGCAATAGCCGAATTTCAATTCAATTCAACTCATTTTGTAAATGAGTGCCTTTGTGTAATCAACTTCATACACTGAACAGATGTTCTAAACCGCCACTTTTCAGAACAGATTTTTTGGTGTAAATTAAAAACGAAAAGTTCGTTTGAAACAATATTATGCACATTAGATTTTGTGATCACTAGCTATCGATTTAACGCGGTAAAGTCAAAATCAAAACAAAAACTTTTTGTTTGAAGAGGCTTTGATATAAAACGGTTTTTGCACGTGGCGCACGATGTGATGAGTTAAATTGCACAACATTTACTTTAGCATTACTTCATATTGATCCAACATGCCGATTTTGCAAAGAAAAGGCAACTCAATGGGCCGAATGTCCTTCAGTGATATGGGTCGTACTGTGGGGCTTATCAGAAGTGACGTCAATATGAATAAGGCATGTACCCTTTTCAGTGACGTATGTATGTTTCAAAAGGTAGCTCGTGATACTGCTAAATGCATTAACTGTTTTCCGATTGCCTTCTGTATTAAGGTTTTTACGGACACCAAACCGTGTTAAAGTGCACCACAGAGCATGGCCTTCAGAGTCCACCATACAAAACATTATTAGTTCACATGTACATTTTTATGCCCCCGATAGGGAGGCATCATAAATTTGACTTGTCCGTCCGTCCGTCTGTCCGTCCGTCCGTCTGTCCGTCCGTCCGTCATTCCGTCCAAAAACTTTAACATTGGCCATAACTTCCTTATTACTTAACATATTCGCTTCATACTTTACCACAACATTCCTTGGTACATTACCTTTCTGTAGGCACATACTTTGGTGACCTTGACCCCTGGATGACCTTGACCTTAGGACGATCAAAGCGGTGTCGGGGGCATTGTCATCTTACAGTGACAGCTCTTGTCTGACAGATGACATGTTTCTTTTACGAATTTAGCATGTCAGTAATGGATGTTTGACGTGTGTATGCTAGTAGAGAGGATTTAATTTTTTGTTTACAAATTGCATTTTGTTGTTCTTTTGGCGCGTATTATATTCCTTAGAACACAATAAGCATTCAAAAGTGATGATATGCCGACATTGTTGTTAAATGCATTGGTTATTTTCATGTTGCTTCTTTCTAACGAGTAATATGGCCCCCAAAACCTTGTCAAAGTGCACAATAGATCATGACCCGTACAGTCTACCATACAAATTATTGTTATTCCAAACAGGGGTCTCGTTTGCCAAAATTTGGGGCCGTTATTCGGCCCCATTCCCAATGGCAAAAAGTATCTTTTTTTCCCAATTCTCTGGTGAAAATTCCCAATGAGGACCCAGAAGGCCCCATGTTAAGACCTCATCTTCATTTACAAACATTTTGAAGACAGTTTTAGAGTAGATTATTAAACAAGAGTATGTACAGAAGCATTTTACAACACTACAGTCTAATTTGCAGCTGAAACTGAGTGACAGTATGAATACAAACTTGTTTTAATTTTTCCCAATTTAGGTAAAGACGTTGCTATTTTTCCCAATTTCACTGGCCCCTGGCCCCAAACAAAAATTGGTAGCAAGACCCCTGCCAAATGTACCTTTCTTGACGAAAGACATGACTTATGAATCGGTTATGTATATCATTATTAGAGCCTTGACGCCTGTCTGCTTCTGGAGAGGATACAAAGTTATGTTTACAAACTCGATTTTTTGTTCTTTTTTATAGCAAGTATTGTATTCCGTAGAACGCCATCAAAGAATTCATACGTGAGGACTGACCGACTTTTTTTGTTAACAGTCAACAAACATCACTCAAATATGATGCGCAGATTAATTCAAATCGGAGAAATGCTCCAATGTAGTCAAACGACGTTACAATAAGTTTTGGCACAAATGCCAGGTAACCGGAAGTGTGGCAGGCATACCTAGGCTACTGAAACGTCTGGAATGACACCTTAGTACTTCCCAGATAGCTGCAACTGAATGAGGGCTCGTTGTCAATCAGAGTTATTGACGCAGAGTGATGTCACATCCCGTACTTACAGTTTACCTTTCTGATGTGAAAATGTAGACGTGACGGTGACCCTTTTCAATTTGCGATTTAGTCATGTTATTGTCAAAAGGCATCAATGAAATTTTGACATCTTCTGTAAAAATGGTTAATCTTTATTATTTGAAAATTTCAAGCCCCTATCTAAACTATTAATGGAGATATATTAAGTTACATGCCATGGCGGTTTAGAAGATCTGTTCAGTGTATTGTTTTGATCAAACATTACTTTTTGATAATTTGACTGATTGAAAAAATAAGAAATATTAAAAAAAATGCTCTATCTCAATATTTCGGCGTGGTAGCCTTTTTCTAGAGAAAAATGTAAAAATGTAAAAAATAGATATCTGAAAAAATTATTTTTAAAAATAAAAGTTAATGTAATGATTTTAAATTAAGAAGTCTTTCAAGCTATATTTCACATTTAGATCAGTATTGTCAGCAGTTTAACTCTTTCCCAAACAACAAAACAGTTGACCAGTTCAATTTAAGATGCTATGCAGGTGACAAAACTACTCTCAGGTTCAGGGCATGTGTATGTCATAGCATGGACAACATTGAAAGAAAAGAAGAAAATGCTGGTAATCAGCATTTTTTTCTTTCCTCTCAATGCTTTTTCATGGTTTCCTTCAATAGGGATGCTGAATCAGGTAATGTTTGAGAAAGGGTTCAAGTAGTAACTTTGTCACTTATTTTGATATATTCCAGGATTTGATAGAACTGCAGGAGTTGCTTGAGGCATCTGTAGTGAACTTCAATATTCTACCTACGTAAGTACTGTTTACACTTGTTTTATGAACTTGGAATTTAGATTTATGAAACATTTTTAGTTCGACTTTTTGAAGAAAATGAGAGCTTATACTGTCACCCGGGCATCGGCGTTGGCGTCGGCGTTGCAACAAAGGTTAAAGTTTTTTCAAACATCAATAACTTCCTTACTGTCAAAGGGATTCAACCCAAACTTGGAATACTTATTCACCATCACACCCTCTACCTTACTACCAGGGCCCATGACCCTGGCTCCACTATATTTGGAGTTATGCCCCCTCTATACAAAGCTACTTAGAAAGTCGAGCACGCTGTCTTCGGACAGCTCTTGTTATTTGAGGTGATCTAAAATATACAAACTTGATTTTGTTTCAATTTCCATATTTTTGTTTCATATTCGTAAATTAAAAGACCAGTAATCAAAAGATATAAATGCATTTTTTTCTTTCATTTAAAACAACTCTTTTTTAATTCTAGATGTCGACATGAGCTCAACAATCTGAAGCAAGTCTGGGAGACAGTTAGGTATGTAGTATAAACACATTATCATGCAACATGTTAGCTGTTGACCTCAAGGTCAGATGTTCTTTTACTAGACTATGGAAACCTTGTTGAAGTTTAACTGAAACTAGATGTATTATAATGATTTGTTCATCAAAATAGAAAAAAACAGCAACAAATGTTTATGAAATGATGAACTTCAACTTTGAATATATGTTGTATTGAAAGAGTCAGAAAAATTATCAAAAGTGCTGCATCAACACTCAAGATCCTAAGAAAATAGACATCATTATGAAAGAAACCAATAGTTTGTTCCAAAGACTCATTTTTGAGGTTGATCACAATGGCCTTATATAGGTCTGTCATTATTATATGTGACCAATCATGCTAAAAGGGACCTTCTGCAAAGTGTGACAAGTATTGACCTTAGTCAGTCTGTGCAATCTGCACTTTTCACTCTAATACAGTTTTCTAAATGTAAAATGTTTCTCCTATGTTGCCATTTGTTCAATTTCCAAATACAACTTCTGGTTGAACTCTGCTAAGTCTGATCCATTCCTCCAAAGTTGGCTGCCAGACTTCACGATAATTTGTCAGTCCCTCAGACATGTCTGACAATTTTTCAGTCGGTTTCAGCTTTCTGTCAGTCTGATTGTCTGACAGTCCTGCAGGTGTCATTTCCTTCATTCTAGACCAAACCAACAACAAATTGATAGTTTATAAAGGATTTCTTCTTTCTTAGCTCAATTAATTGTTGATTTACTTTTTCTTGCAACATTTGTTTTTGATATAATTGATTTGGACCTTCGGTTTGACAGATTCTTTTTTGGACTGACAGAATTTAAGACCTTGTCAGAGCGAATGACTGACAATTTTTCTCAACTTTGGGAAGTCTGGACAGCATTGGCTTCCCATAAGGTCCCTTTTAGTGTGATTAAACAAGTCGACAGTATGTTCCAATGGACTCATTTTCAAGGTGTATTAAACCTTTCCCATGCAAAACCTTATTTTGACGTCCTTAATAGATGAGGCTTGGGAAAACATTGTGGCAAAAAGAGAAAGTGCTGATAATCAGCTGATCTTCTTTTGCCTCAATGTTTTCTTAGCTGTATTGTACACAAGTCCAACCTTGATTAACATTCATTTTGTCGTCTGCAGCAGCTAATGAATTGGATTACCCTGAAAGCTTGCCATTTGGGAAAGGGTTATGATGGTTTTGTATATCTATACATCTTTCATAATCATATTTATATTTATAGAGTGATAGATGAGCAGCAACAAGAGTGGAAGCGACATCGATGGCAGAAAATGAACACCAAGTTCCTGCGTGATGAGACAAACAAACAACTAGACATTGTTAGAGCACTGCCAGAAGATGTGTTTACATGGGATACATATATGGGTCTACATGAATCCATTACTAACATACAGGTTAGAATTATACCAATTTTGAATTGTTTTATCATTGATTTGGTGAAATATTAGTCAGAAAGCCAGAAAGTATAGTTGGAAAAAGAAGTAAAATGATAATATTCAGCATTTTCTTCACTTTCCACCATATTTTTTAAGTGTGTAGAAACTCATGATTTATTGTGTGGTAATGAATCTGCAAGTTTCTGCATGATGAAACAAACAAACAACTAGACATAGTTAGAGCACTACCTGAAAATGTGTTTACATGGGATACATATTTATGCCGTTCAAAACTTGTCGCCCCGGTCCTCTGTAATGAGACAAATAATGTAATAAGATACTTCAAGAGCTTAACCATAGGCTGTGTGTACCTTTACCTACTTGGATTAGTATCTTATTTATTTTGTAGACAGGGTGACATTCTCACAAATGCAAGACTCAGTCTATCTTCAAGGCCAATCCGAAGTAAAATCAAATCCATCGTGAGGAGTCATCAAATTGTAGTATCTAGAGAATAAGTATTGATATTTTTGGAGGCGTCTTCCTGTGTCATATGATGTAGCTGCTCTTATCATGAGACCTTTAGCTATCATGCTTACATTAGTTTTACAAAACCATCTTGGGTTTCCTTGTTTCAGGCCTGTTTACCGTTGATAGATGATCTTTCTAACCCAGCTATGAGAACTCGACATTGGAAACAGTTGGTGCGTGTCACTGGAGGGGCACTCACTATAGATAATGATACTCTGAAAAGGATGACCCTCGGTGAACTTCTCAGTCTGGGTCTACAACGTGAGTACCATTACTGACTCATCACATTAACACAACTTTTTATTTCCCCCCCCCCCCCCCCCCCCCCCCCGAAAGATCTTGAGCATATTGTTATACTTGTGACCGTATGACTGTCCATCTGACCATCGGTCTGTCTGTCAGAAAATTCACTTTTGACCATTTCAGAGGCATATGTGTTTCACAAACACATCTTGTTTTGCTGAAATTAACTTTTTCCCAAATGACCAAGATATGGACTGTTCCAGATTGAAAACAGCCACAGACTTTATTAGTGTACAATATAGTACAGAAAATATCGAACCAAAAGAGAAAATGCTTTATATTAGGGACCTCAAAACCAGGTCTTGCTATAGATTATATATATAAAACACATTATAATTTGACTTATTATATATTGTGGCTTCTAAAATGTTCACCAACCTATTTTGAATTGACAAATTGAATTAACCCTTTCTCAAACAAGACCAGGTTTTGACGTCCCTATAATAGAAAATACTTGAGAAAACATTGAGGCAAAAGAAGAAACTGCTGATAACCAGCAGTTTCTCCTTTAGCCTCAATATTTTTGTACTATATATTACACAAATCCCTTCCTTTTGAACACCAATTTTGTCGCCTACAGCAGCTTTCAAACTAGATCACACAATAATTTTGTCGTTTGAGAAAGGGTTAATGAACACCTGACAGGTTAGGTAAAACTGTGATATTTTCATGAATAAAGGCAAAGTTTGTGGGAATGGGTTAACCTTGCTTACATATTTACTAAACCCTTTTTTCACGATGACTATCATTATGATTATAGAACATGTAGATGATGTCCGAGCTATAGTACAGAGGGCAGTGAAGGATCTATCTATAGAACAGTCACTGAAGACCTATGAGGAAGTGTGGCTCAGTAAAATATTCAGCTTCCAGGAACATATACGAAGTAAAACCGAACTTGCTTCTGGTGATGTTCCCGTACATGTAAGTTATTGAATTGACCTAGATGATGACATACTCTGCAATTGACTGCTTTTAAGCTTGCCTGAGACAAAAGTTTTGGAAGAGCTATTGTCATTCTCTAACCTTTGAATTCATTCGTCAAAGCAGGATCTGAACTGTACTTGGGTAATTTATAGATAGTTTCTGGGATAACTATTGGAATGTCTTGAATTTTTCACCAACGTTGTGTTGATCTAGATGTTGTCTAGATCTTTTGAGGTCAGCAACATCATGTGTAGAATCGTTTCTAAATGCATTATACCTCTCATAAATGATAAAATTCATGATTTTTTTTTCGATTTTTTTTCTATTTCCCAATGTATTCATCATCATATAGTTTGTGTCTGATTGTGACTTACCCATGACCACGCAAAACTTAAATGAATACCTCTGCTCGAGCATAATATTTGCTTTGTCAACTAAGTAATTAATTCACGTACAGTTGTTTATAGAATTGATATGTCAGCAGATAATGTTACATTTGCCAAGAAAAAGGTATGCTCACATGTCACAAGCATTTTAAACAATTTCTGACATGAGAAATACAAAATAAATTGTGTAATGCACCTCAACGCAAACAGTCTAGTTATTGTTGCAGGACCAAAAGCATAATGCTTCATAGTATATGTGTTGAAAATTTCATGTCGATTATTGCAAAAATTAAAAGGTTATTAAATCATTCCGGATACTTTATTGACAGCCCTTGTTTGTTTATATTATAGGATAATCAGAGTGAGATATCCCAGAGTGACCCGGGTGGTGACCCACAACAGACACACAGACCAAGTCGTAGCCAGGCCAGGACCACGAGCCGAGTCTCAAACCAGAGTTCTCACAGTAAAAACAAGAGGAGCAGTCTGGCCTCTCTACCAGCCTCACTTCTCAACCTCGGTCAGGTGAGAATATAGTCTTAGATCAGTTATTGTTGAATAACGTCTTCTGAGATTAATTTACCCTTTTCCAAACAATGACCCTTTCTGACGCCTCTGATAGGAAAGGCTTGGAAAACATCTGTTTTTGGATATTGGGTAGAAAATAATGTGGGCAATGAAGTTCTAAAGTGCCATCTCCAATATCTTTGAATTTGGACTAGTCTAGAAATTTGCTGTTCGCTAATGGGTTAAAAGAATATAATATGGAAATATCAAAAGAAGAGATCAAATTGTATTCACACCTAAATCTGTTGAACTTTTCAATAAGTGCAATAAAAATAGAGAAATTTTATTTTATGTTGATAAATGTTCATGTATCTGACTTCTCGTTAATATGTCCATTAGCTAGAGATATTGTTAAATATGATTATTTGTTTATATTTTTTATAAGATGATCACCCATTGAATGTTTTGTCACTGAATCTAATTGATTTGTTTAGAGCTCAAATTTTGTACAATTGTTAACCCCATTGCTAGATGTAAAATTCTAGACCGGTTCAAGTTCAAAGACAATGCAGACAACAATCTCAAGTGGGTGGAATTTTACATTTATTGGTATTAAATTGTTGAAAACATTTTGAAAAATGAAGAAATTTCTTGTCACAAGCAATTTCTTCATTTTCCACAGTGTTTTTAAAGCCATTATCTTGAAGGGAGTAAAAAAGGTCATTGTGTGGGACAGGTTAACCCTTTCCCAAACAACAAAATTTTAGAGTGATCCAATTTAAAAGCTGCTGACGACGACAAAAGTGATGATAATAAAAACATGATTTGTGTAAAATATGGCACAGAAAATATTGAGACAAAAGGAGAAACTGCTGGTTATCAGCAGTTTCTTCTTTTGTTTCAATGTTTTCCCAAGCCTTTTCTCCTACCGATGTCAAAACCAGGTCTTGTTTGGGAAAGGGTTAAACTAAAGTTAATGTTTCCCCTGCAGGATTCTGGTCATCATGTCCTGTTGTCAAACACTGACCCTATATTTGAGAAGTAGAATATTACATTTCTTGGTCTTTAATGGTAAAAAACATTTTGAGAAATGAGGAAATTGCTTGTCACAAGCAATTTCTTCATTTTTCACAGTGTTTTCTAAAGCCATTATCTTGTAGGAAGTAAAAAAAGAGCCATTGTGTATGAATGGATTAACCAAATTTTATTTCCCCTCTAGGATTCTGGTCATCATGTCCTGTTGTCGAACACTGACCCTATATTTGAGGAGTTGGAAGGTCACCAGGTGTCACTACAAGCCATGCAGAGTAACAGCGCGGCCGGCTCATTCCTGGACGAGGTCGTCAAGTGGCAGAAACGGTTACAGACCATCGAGGCTGTACTGGCCACATGGCTAGAGGTGCAGGAAAAATGGGTCGAACTTGAAGAGGTAATGCATTCTTCACCCATTCAAGTTTATAACTTTACAATTTGAAATTACAAGTCCCAAAATAAGATAACTCAAGCCAAATATCTTAATGAATCAGAATGTTTGACATTTAACCCTTTCCCAAACAAGACCTGGTTTTTATGTCCGTAACAGAAAAGGCTTGGGAAAAAATTGAAACAAAAGAAGAAACTGCTGATAACCAGCAGTTTCTCCTTTTGTCTCAATATTTTTCTGTGCCATATTCTACACAAATCCTATTTTCAATTACATCCATTTTGTCATTTGTGGCAGTTTTTGGAGTGGATCACCCTGAAATATTGTCGTTTGGGAAAGGGTTAATTATATTCTATTAGATAGCTGGTGAATACTGGATAGAGCTTGAAGAGGTAATGGAGAGCATTAAATAAAAGGGGGGTAAAGGCATTCTTAATTCATTATTTCAAATCCAAATCCTATGTTGCATTGTTCTGTTAGCCCTTTCCCAAACAAGGCTTGGTTTTGACGTCCCTATTAGAAAAGGCTTGGGAAAACATTGAAACAAAAGAAGAAACTGCTGATAACCAGCAGTTTCTCCTTTTGTCTCAATATTTTCCATGCTATTTTATACACAAATTTTATCTGCATCAACCTTCCTTTTGTCATCTGCAGTAACTTTTGAATTGGACTGCCCTAAAATTTTGTCGTTTGGGAAAGGGTTAATGTATTCTTCATCATATGAATTTCTGTCTTTAAACTGTTAATCAAAACCTATTTGATGTGATAGCATTGGACTTTTGCCTCAGTGAATGACTTAAATCTCATTCTTAAATCTATGGACATACACATACTTCATTATGTGTGATGTTATACTTTCTCTTGTTTGTAAATTCAGAAATGTGAAATAGTCAAACTCCTTAATTAAAAAATCTTCAGTGGGTAGATTTGTATTATAAGATTTATGAAAAAAGAACAACTACAAAAAAACGGCCATGCATATGTTAATATGATCATTAATTTACTTGTTTTAACCCTTTCCCAAACAAGACCTGGTTTTGACGTCCCAAATAGAAAAGACTTAGGAAAACATTGAGGCAAAAGAAGAAAATGCTGATAATCAGCCAGGGTTTTCCCTGAGCATGAGAATTTGGGGGTCATTGTGACCCCCTTGCCTTCAAAGTTAGGGGTCATTTCTTCTATTTTGTGGGTCAAATGCCCAAGTACTCAAGTATGATAGGAAAATCTGGATTTTGAAACTTGCGTCATTAATGTCCATCAAGTAAATTTCTAAGGGGTCATTTGTATTGAAATTGCGACAATGACGCATGATTTGTGCGTCATAGAAAACCCTGATCAGCATTTTCTCCTTTTGCCTCAATATTTTCTGAGCCAAAATATACACAATTTCCATATGGATTTATACTAATTTTTTCCTCTGAAACATCTTTTATATTGGAAAAGTCTAAATTTTGGCTGTTTGGGAAAGGGTTAATCGGCTAATGTGTAACTGATTTTATTTCGTGTTCAGGTTTACTCCAGTGCTGATGTTAGAACTGCTCTACCCCATGATGCCAACAGATTTGCTGTAGTTAACAGAGACTTTAGGTTACTGATGAGGGCTACAGAGAAAAATCCTAATGTCCTGCAATGTTGCTCAAGAAAAAGTGTGTACCCATTTCTGATCAGTTCTGTAAAGAGTTTTAGTTTAACCCATTACCAAACGACAACATTTTAGACTGATCAAAATTGAAAGAAGTTGCAGACGACATTTTCAAGTTGATGAAATGTCTATATTCGACAACTTTTTATGCTCCCCGAAGGGAGAGCATATAGTCGCCGCTTTGTCTGTCCGTCCGTCCGTCCGTCCATCATTCCGTCTGTCCGTCCGTCCGTCCGAAGCGATTTCTCCATAACCCTTGGGCCAAATCAAATGAAACTTAGCATGTGAACTCCCTATGACAAAATGCCGATGTACTTTTCCCGTTTTTTTTATTTGAGGCCTCGTCATGGGAAAAGGGGACTTAAGGTTAAATACAGTTTTTCTCTAATTTCTCCTAGTCTAATGGTCAGAATTTGATGAAATTTCATATTTGAGTAGCAAATCAGATGCCCTTGACAATGAACTATTAAAATTTGCGTATACAAAATATGTCATGGAAAAAGGGGGCTTAACATTTGTTAGCTTTATATTAGCTCTGCATGGCATATATTTATTGTGACAATGCCTTATTCGGGGAGCATTGTCCGTCTCTGACGGCTCTTGTTGGTTAGAAAACGTTGTGCGAAATGAAGAAACTGCTTGTCACAAGCAATTTCTTCATTTTCCACAATGTTTTCCAAAGCCTTTTTCTTTTGGGGAGTCAAAAAGAGTCACTGTGTGGTAATGGCTTAATAGACATTATATTATGAAGCCAAAATACTGTAATGTCTGTCTTGTGGTTACATATTGTTGTCAAAATATGCCTCATAGTAGTATTCTTTGAATAACTAGCACCATAAATGAATTTCTGTTATGCAACTACAAAAGGTTTACCTTTTTTATCTCGATCTTTTTCTGGAAATGCAGTTTTATGTATTAGCCATAATGTCCTCTTTTAGCATGAAGGATCACAGATACAAAATGTTTTCCTTTGTAATTTTGAATGAGGATTTCTCATGTCTATTTTGTCAGCAGAGAAACTCAACAGATCTTCAAAGATATTATGAGTATACTGTGCTTATAAAAGATAGTTTTATGTAACTTGGCTGCCCCATCCCTAAGGTTGGCTCGGAACAAAATAAGAAAGACCTGTTTTGCTGAAACGGACATTTTTTAATGACAAAAATGTCGTAAACAAAAAACTATTTAAACCATGTTTGACGAGTCAACTGATGGGCGGCGACGATAGTTTTATACCTATGTAGATAGTTTTATCATTGTGTTTGTCCAAATTGCAAATGACTGTTATGTTTATTATCAGATATACTGACTATATTGGAGCACATGAATCACAGTTTAGAACACTGTACAAAGTCGTTGTTGAATCATCTAGAGCGCAGGAGACAGATCTTCATTGACTGTTATGTTTATGTTTATTATCAGATATACTGACTATATTGGAGCACATGAATTACAGTTTAGAACACTGTAGAAAGTCGCTGTTGAATCATCTAGAGCGCAGGAGACAGATCTTCATTGACTGTTATGTTTATGTTTATTATCAGATATACTGACTATATTGGAGCACATGAATCACAGTTTAGAACACTGTAGAAAGTCATTGTTGAATCATCTAGAGCGCAGGAGACAGATCTTCATTGACTGTTATGTTTATGTTTATTATCAGATATACTGACTATATTGGAGCACATGAATCACAGTTTAGAACACTGTAGAAAGTCATTGTTGAATCATCTAGAACGCAGGAGACAGATCTTCCCAAGATTCTATTTTCTCTCAATGGAGGATGTCCTACATATAGTCTGTAATGGTAAGTGGTAGAGTTTTGATTATTATAGCTCACATGGCCTTCTCTTTCAATAATTACATATTTAATCCTTTCCCAAGCAAGACCTTGTTTTCACGTCCCCAATGGAAGAGGTTTGGGAAAACTTTTGAGACAAAAGAAGAAACTGCTGATAACCAGCAATTTCTCCTTTTGTCTCAATATTTTCTGAGCTGTTTTCTACACAAATTCTATCTTTAGCAACACCAATATTGTCATCTGCAGCAGCTCTTGAATAGGACCACCCCAAAAATTGTCGTTTTGGGAAATGGTTAATATTTGATACTATTCACTGCTCAGATTATATTCATTGCTTACTGTAATAAGTAGAAATTCAGTTTATTTATGACATTTTTATGACGTTACGCAATATCAAAGTGTAACATTTGCTGAATCATAGTCTGTTCAACATTATGCTTAAAATGTGACATGGCCTTGTTATTTCAATGCCAAACCCTATGTTGTAGGTATTCATTTGATTTGACGAGACAATCAGTACCCACAGCATATGGTTTGATGAATAATATATGAAATATTGTATTTTCAAAAGCCATCATCTATATATTGCTTTGATGTATTCTTATATTGTAGGTTACGATCTGAACCAGGTGAATTTGTACATTAACAAGTTGTTTGAGAATGTTGGATGTTTGTTGTATGAAGAAGTGACAGATAATGAGAAATACAACTTTCTTATTACTGGAGTACAGAGTACACTTGGTGAAAAACTAGAGTTTACACAGGTATGTACAGCTTGATTTTGAATCATTAACCCATTACCAGATGACAAAATTTTAGACTGCTCAAAATTTAAAGATGTTGCTGACAACACTTTCAAATTTTCAAGTGAATTATATTCTATGTATTTTGGTTTTCCTAGGTAGAAAACATTGTGGTAAATGAAGAAATTGCTTGTCGCAAGCAATTTCTTCATTTACCACAATGATTTCTCAAGACTTTATGTCATGGGGTATCAAAAGGCGTCATCATGTGGCAATGGGTTATCTGGTTATGACCTGAAACAGTTGTTTGAGAATGTTGGCTGTTTGTTGTAAGAAGAAGTGACAGATAATGAGAAATATAACTATATCATTACTGGAGTACAGAGTACGCTCGGAGAAAAACAAGAGTTTACACAGGTATGCAGGGCTTTTCTTCAGAGAATTGGGAAGGGGCACTGGTCAGTCATTTTAGGAAATTTTAGCGAGATTTTGGTCAAATTGGGAAAAATGTAAAGACACAGAAGAATAAATGTACAAATAGAAATATATTTTCTTAACACTTTATAGCCAGAATAACTGAATAATAGAATACACACTGCGTCTTTGTGACCAGAATTTCCAGTAAGTAAATGAATATCATTTATTTTCCGATTTTGGAAATTTTAGTTTTGAAAATTGGGAAATTATTTCTTTGAAAATGGGATAAAAGTAGCACTTTTCCAATTGGGAAGCCACCGAAAATTGGCTTTAGTTATAGAAGGAAGAAAAGCCCTGGTATGTACAGTTGTATTTGGAATCTTTAATACCCCTAATTATTTAATGTCAAACAGCGACCATATCACAAGATGTGTTAGGTGGGGCGCCGTGGTCTAACGGTAAGACGCGAGCTTTGGGATGGAGGGATCCTGGGTTCAAATCCCGCCAGTGATACGGGAATTTTTCTGAGCTAACAACTTACCCCATGTTGTTCCTCTTCACCCAGGTCTATAAATGGGTACACGGGAGAGTTGAAAGCCAAAGAGCTGTTGCTGCCGAAGGCACCAACTGTTAACAGCCGACTTGAGACTCAGTGATCGTGGGTTAAAGTGTAAAGTTGGTTGAATATGTGATTAAAAATAGACTTTAAATAGAAACTTTAACTTTATCTTTATATCTATTTATTTCCATACCCCTGTTTTACTCAAGAGTAAATATGTCTTCTATGTTAGCCTTAGTGTCTTTCAAATGCATCTTGTTCATATTCTATTTGTTGCATAATGATGTTTTTCCCCTCTCCACATTTGTCTTGTGGTAATGGGTTAATGATTTACAATTTCGTTTCCAGCCTGTGACATGTGAAGGTCAGATAGAGATGTGGTTATCCAGCTTCCTGCAGGGTTTAAAGTCCGCGCTTCAGTTACAGACAGCCACGGCCCTCGGTGTCGAGAAACCACCAGTACGACAAACAAGACAGATCAGAAGTGCGGGGTCTCGCAGGGTGTCTATACCGGTACAGGAGTCGAAATCTGCAACCAAAAATAAAGGTAAATATACACTGTAGATGGTATGCATTTATGTGTTACTTTGTGTTTTGAAGTATTTATCTTTAAATTAAATCTTTAAATAAGTTGAGGAGAAATATTTAAGAGCAGATAGGAATAGAAAGGACTTGCATGTTTGCCATAAAATGGACTTTCCCAAAATAATGCAAAATTGTAAACAAAAAATGAGAATCTCTTTAACATGTATCCTTCAATTACGGTATGCATGATCATATGTTGCTGTATTGTGACTACAGATTTTCTATTTTCATGAAAATGCTTTAATACAAAGTTTTGTCTACTGGGGAAGGGTTTATTGGGAAATGGGCTAATTCAGTTTATTTTCTATTTATCAGACAAAGATAAAGACAAGGGCAGCAGGGCAGGTAGTCGAGCAAGTAACCGTACAGCTGGGGGAACCAGTCTAGATGGTAAGAACGGCAACAAGGACCGTCCTCCGTCGGTGACCGAGCAGATATTCCCCGACGGTGACACGGACCCTAAACGTTCGTGGACCCTGGATCATGTGACGGAGATCGTGTACTTGTCTATGCAGATACAGATGACGGAACAGATAGAGGCAGCACTCACTGAGATGGAAGGAGGAAAAGAAGATGCACTTCAGGTAGAGTTTAACCCTCTCCCAAACAACAAAATTTTAGGGTGATCCACTTCAAAAACTGCCACAAATGACAAAATGGAAGTTATTAAAGATATAAGTTGTGAAAAATATGGCATAGAAAATATTGAGACAAAAGGAGAAACTGCTGGTTATCAGCAGTTTCTTCTTTTGTCTCAATGTTTTCCCAAGCCTTTTCTATTAGGGATGTCAAAACCAGGTCTTGTTTGGGAAAGGTTTAACCCTTTTCCAGGGCTACAGATAAGTGGGGGTGAATACATTATAACATTCTTATTTCAATTCCAAACCCTATGTTGTGGGTACTCATTTGAATCGTCTCAACGAGACGATACAAATGAGTACTCATAATATAGGGTTTGATGAGCAATAACAGAATTATTTCAGTTTAAAAAGTCATCACCCCCTCTTATCTGGAGCTCTACTTTTCATTTTGAATTTTCATTCATATATTAGTACAACACAAGTATGGTGCAAATCTGTCATTGTTTTACTTCTGTTACCACAAAGTTTTCAAAAGTAATGTGACAGAAATTGTATACCTAATCATGCAGATACAATCCAATAAAGGCAACTTTGAATGAGATGGAAGGGGGGAAAGAGCATGCACTTCAGGTAGAGTTTAACCCTTTCCCAAATGGCAAAATTCTAGGGTGGTACTGTTCAAAGTTGCTGAAGATGACAAGATGGACTTTCATAAAAAGAGAATTTGTGAATTTAGCTCAGAAAATATTGAGACCAGAGATGAAAATACTAATTTGCAAAGCCTTTCAATTAGGGACATCAAAACCAGGAGACTTAATTTTAATTTTACAATGTACTAGATCTTAGATTGGTGAAAACTAAAAAGAATTGCTTTAACCCTTTCCCAAACGGTAAAATTTTATGGTGGTCCAAGTTGAAAGCTGGTGCACATGGCAAAATCAATGTTGATAATGATAGGTTTTGTGTTTGAAATTGCTCTGAAAATATTGAGTCAAATGGAGAAACTGCTGGGCATCAGCAGTTTCTTCTTTTGTGTCAATGTTTTCTCAAGCCTTTTCTATTAGAGAAGTCAAATCCAGGTCTGGTTTGGGAAAGGGTTAAACAAAATAAAACAAATGATGGTATTTAATTGAATGTGTGGAATTTAATCTACCGCTGATTCTAAGCTTGGAAACAAATCATTTTGACTCTATTTCATATTTGTACATTTTAGGGTGTATTGGACAAAATCAATGAGAGCATCAAGGCAACTACTGTTCTCCTCAAGGGAATAGAGGGAGAGAAGGAAGTTAAGAAGAAAAAGGATAAAAAGAGAGATGGTAAAAAATATTGGAGTTTTTGTTTATTCTTTGTAATATTTTCCGAAATGGTAGAAATTAAAAACAGCTTGAAAGCTGCTACCACTTTAGCTTTTTGTCAAGCTTGTTCCATGTGAGACATCAATAAAACAAGGTTGTGTTTGAGAAAGAGTTATTATTTCCTTAGAGACTTGCTTAGAAAACTAGTGTGGTGCACCAAAATGCAGAAGTATGATGCAGAAGTACATGTATGATAATTTCATATGTAGATGTCACAGATTAACCCTTTCCCAAACAAGAACTCGTTTTGACGTCCTTAATAGAAAAGACGTTGGAAAGCATTGAGACAAAAGAAGAAACTGCTGATGATCAGCAGTTTCTCCTTTTGTCTCAATATTTTCTGAGCAATATCATTTACAAATCTTATCTTTATCAACGTTCAATTTGTCGTCTGCATCTGCTGTCAAATTAGAACACCATAAAATTTTGCTGTTCAGGAAAGGGTTAATGTTGGACCACTGTATCATAGGAGAATGTTTATGTTTGATAAACATAACCTAAGTGTATAAAGCATTCAAATTTTCCTATTATTATGCCCCAGTATTGAAAGATTGGGGGCATATTGTTTTACTTGTGTCCATCTGTCTGTCCGTCCGTCTGTCCATCCGTCTGTCTGTCTGTAAAATTAACATTTGCCTTTTCTCCAAAAGTATTTGAAATACAAAGCTCAAACTTTGGTATGTAACTTTCTTTCAATGATTCCTATCTGACAATTTCTTTTAACCCTTTCCCAAACAAGACCTGGTTTTGACGTCCCTATTAGAAAAGGCTTGGGAAAACATTGAACCAAAAGAAGAAACTGCTGATAACCAGCAGTTTCTCCTTTTGTCTCAATATTTTCTATGCTATATTTTACACAAATTCTTTCTTTCCTAACTTCCATTTTGTCATTTGCGGCAGTTTTTGAAGTGGATCACCCAAAAATTTTACCGTTTGGGAAAGGGTTAAAATGTTCTTATCACAGATACAGATGGTATGTCAGACAGTAACTCTGTGGCTGGTGGGACGGCGGGTATGAGAAGTAGTAATGCACCAAGTCTAGGGGCTCTTATAAACTGCTGTAAAAACATCACTCATTTAGAAATTAATTTTACAAATGTAACATCACTTTGCATCATCTTTGTTACTATGGACTTAGTAATCTTCAAAATAAGCATAAGCATAAATTATGCCATTTGGAAGTTATTTAGACAGGCTGATCATAATAAAGTTTAGTACATGCTTACTTTAAATGCTATGTTCTAACTTTGTTAACCCTTTGCTGAATGTCAGAAATCTACAACCATGCGAAAGCTGCTGCAGACAACAAAGTAGACGTTGATCAAGATGGTATTGGGGTTTTGTGTACAATAACACGATAACACACATGAAATATTGAGGATAGAAAAATGGCTATCAGCATTTTTTTCTTTTATCTAAATATTTTCTAAATCCTTTCAAAAGGAACATCATAACTAGGTTGCCCCACTTTACAACTCATGTCAAATTGTATATATTTCTCATAGATACAGATGGAATGTCGGACAGTAACTCTGTGGCTGGAGGGACAGCTGGTATGAGAAGTAGTAATGCACCAAGTCTGGGGGCATCCAGGAAGGGGTCCATGTTTGATATAGCAGCCCTAGATCAGACACATTCACCTATACCAGAGGAGGGAGATGGACAATGTAAGTTGGTCTGAATGTGGATTTTTGTCCAGAGAAAAGTTTGTCCCAAATTGCTTTTCAGGCAACACTGCTTACTATAGATGGCTTGATTCAAATCAATCTCTTCCAACTGCTTTCAATATGTCAGTACTAGATCTAGTACCTATGAAATATGTAGTAATTTTATTCTCATCTGGATAAAGTTATGTGTCATAGAAGACAGTCAATATTCCATAGGATTCGACGAGCCCAGACAATGGGAAACACAGATTTTTACTTTGAAACTATATTGTGAACATTAAATATATAATTAAGATAACCCTGTTTTCTAATCAGCAATAACCCAATTCAAAAAAGTTGTGAATTTAAGTATATTTTGTAACTGAACTTAGGGGACTGTGTTGTTTCTCAGACACCTTTTGTATGCCTTAGTAGTTTGATTTTCTGAACATTTTCTTGGAAAAAATATGAAGTGAATACATGTACAGATAAAACAGAATTCTTCAATGTATACTTTAGTTTAAGTTGAGCCTTCTATACTGGAGCCAATATAGAATTGGAAATATTCAAATAAATTGAGAAAATGCTGATTATTAGTATTTTCTCAATTTACCTTAATATTTCCCAAGACTTTTCTTATGGGGATGTCAAAACCGTCTTGTTTGAGAAAGAGTGAAAGCAGATAGTCCGAGAGCCAGTGCTAGGTTTAATCATGTTATCGAGGCCAAAAGGTTTGAAGGTGTATTCTTATGTAAAAACGTGTGCTGAATTCAAAAATCCAAGTCTTACAAAAATCCGCTGGTAGAGAAATGTGCTATGCGCGTCTGAAAACCCTTAACCCTATAAAATTGTTCATTTAAATTTTCAGAACGCTTTTGGTCATATCTTGATTGAATATTGACCTACTGATGTCAGAATGGTATCAAATGAAAGCTTATGACTTGCTCTTTCATTTGCAGTTATTTTATGCAAATTAGCTCATTTGCATATTCATGAATATTAATGAATTTCCTTAAAAAGTTGATTTTTGGGCGAAAATTTGGTAAATGCTTTCCAAATCAAGGCGGTTTTGTTGAAGAGAAATGTTGCAAACATGGTTAATGTTAAGGAAAATTATATTAGAAACATTTTAAGCCATTTTTGCATTCTGGTGGTTACAGATTTTGGTCGTAAACCTTATCTAAACCCTTAATCCTATAAAATTGTTCATTTAAATTTTCAGAACGCCTTTGGTCATATCTTGATTGAATATTGACCTACCGATTTCAGAATGGTATCAACTGAAAGCTTATGACTTGCTCTTTCATTTGCAGTTATTTTATGCAAATTAGCTCATTTGCATATTCATGAATATTAATGAATTTCCTTAAAATTTTGATTTTTTTTTAGAAAAAAATTGGCAAACACTTTCCAAAAGAAGGCGGTTTTGTTGAAGGGAAATGTTGCAAACATGGTTTGTGTTAAAGAACATTATATTAGAAACATTTTAAGCTATTTTTTCACTCTGGTGGTTACGGCTCTTGGTCGTAACCCTTATCTAAACCCTTAACCCTATAAAATTGTTCATTTAAATTTTCTAAACGTTTTCAATCATATCTTGATTGAATATTGACTTACTGATGTCAGAATGGTATCAAATGAAAGCTTATAACTTTCTCTTTAATTTGCAGTTATTTTATGCAAATTAGCTTATTTGCATATTCATGAATATTAATGAATAACCTTAAAATTCTGATTTTTAGGGCAAAAATTTGGTTAGATACTTTGTAAAACAAGGCTTTTTCAGATGGAATATTGTAAACATTATTTATTGTAAAATAATAATTATAATAATAATGATAAGGTAATATAGAAATAATGATAATAAAACATGAAATTAGAACATTGTTACAATGGATGTATCGCTGTTTGTTTCTTATCGATTTAGCAAACACTTTATAGATCCACTAAAATAACATTGAACACTGTATGTACTGGTATCAACATCATTGGTGCGGAAAAAACATCTTGTAGGAAATGAAATACAGTTTTATGTTATATCAGCTATATAAAAGCATGTGTAATATTAAAATCAAATACTTAACCAATAAAGAAATACGGACATGGTTGCCTTAACTATTGTCTATGTCGCCATTTGTCCTAAGATCACAGAAACTTTCTTATGTTTCTAGCCCTCACAACGGAGACGTTGCAACAATACAGATGGCCAGTCAAGTCCGGGCTTTTGTCATCCAAATATGGGTAATCATCCACTTGCTGTGGGAAGTCACTAAAATGGGTTATCATCCACATATTGTGAGAAGTCACTAAATATGGGTTATCATCCACTTGTATTGGGAAGTCACTAAAGATGTAGATGGAATGTTCCTCATACAGTCTCTTGTTGATTTACCCTAAACTTTCGGTGGTGTAGCACATGTGATCTTGTCTCGTCTTGTCAGACTTGCGAATGGGGTAGATTTCGTATGTGACACTTACAAACACCCATCAGAGATATAACTAGGGAATATCGTGGTTCAGTAGAGGGAGAGATAAAAATGTCTGGACCAGAACAGCTTTGAAGTCTGAATCATTCAGGACATCCTTGTTACAATTCCGTGCAGAAGAATGGTGCCGGGATGAATATGCTGATTTGCTAAAGACAACAGAGCTATATTTTCGATTAGATGAGGTGTGCTTCAGATACAAAGTACTTGACGGACAAATGACGTGTGAAGAAATCTGTTTAGTACCGTCATTGTTTATAATGGAAAGGTCAAATAATAATTAAAGGTCATATTAGCATGGGAATTTTTGCATGAGCCATCAAAGTAGAAATATCACAGAGAGTATGTACATTGTATACGTGAGAGTCATAGAATAAAGTTGTATAAAACATTGCTCTATTTTATTGAATCCTTTTGGTACGAAACATGGTGTCAGAAGTTATTCTAATGCCAGAGTTTATTCTTGTGTTGGAATAAAAAACGGATTTACGTCGACATACGAAGAAAAGGAACAATGTCGAGATTTCAACCACCAGAGTGCTTCAAATTCTCGAATCCAGCTGAATGGCCTGACTGGAAGGAAAGATTTTCTCGATTCAGGATGGCATCGAAGCTGTACAAGGATGAAGGCGAGGTGCAGGTCAGCGCGCTCATCTATTCCATGGGAAAAGAGGCTGAGCACATATTTAAGTCGTTCGTGTTTGCAGACGATAACGAGAAAAAGAGTTTCAACGTCGTGATGCAGAAATACGATGACTACTTCGTGCCAAAAAGGAACGTGATTCACGAAAGAGCAAAATTCCACCAACGAGTCCAGCAGAATGGAGAGTCTGTGGAAAACTTCGTGAGGAATTTGTACGAAATTGCGGAACACTGTGACTTTGATCAGAAAAGTGAACAAATACGGGACAGGCTCGTGATCGGAATTCTTGACAAGGAAATATCCGAAAAGCTGCAGTTAACTCCCGATCTCACATTGGAAAAAGCTATTGAAATAGCGCGACAAAGTGAGCAAGTCAAACAGCAGATAAGGGATCAATCTACCGTCCAACATGTTGAAGCGGTCCAGAACGCACAACATAGGGGAAATCAGCGCGGTGGAGGACGCCGACAACGCAATTTCCGGAATAAACCAAAGCAACAGTCACGGGATCGTGGAACACAGGATAAACGGTGCACGCGTTGTAATAGATTCCATGAAAAAGGGAAATGTTTCGCGAAAGGTAAAGAATGTCGTCGATGTAAAAAGATGGATCACTTCGAGGTATGCTGTAGGTCCAAAATCAATCCAAATCGCTTAGATGAAGTGACCGACGATACGAAAGAATCATTGTACCTTGGAACAGTCACTACGTGTAACGACAATAAGGAAGCATGGAAGGTAAAACTTTCTATTCTTGGGAAAACGCTTACCTTTAAAATCGATTCAGGAGCTGACACATCGGTGATTAGCCAAAGCACGTACAGAAATCTGAGAAATCCAGCAAAACTAGAACCGGTAGTCTCACCATTGTTCGGACCAGGCGGCAAGTTAGACTGCCAGGGAATGTTTAGAGCAGAAACGGCGTATAAATCGGAGAAATATTCGTTTCCTATTCACGTGATCAAAGGATCTACGACACATAACTTGTTAGGCCGTGCTACTGCTGAACAAATGGGATTAATTCAGAGAATTGAGAACGTGTCCGTGAACAAACAAGTGTTCGGACCAATTGGATTATTTAAGTGCAACCCAGTCAAAATACGACTGAATGAAGGGGCAAAGCCGTATTGTCTCACTACAGCACGTAGGGTTCCATTCCCGCTCATGAAGAAAGTGGAAGCAGAACTAAAGAAGCTCGAAAAGGAGGACATAATTGAAAAAGTGGACAAACCGACAGACTGGTGTGCGGCGATGGTACCAGTAGTTAAACCAAACAATAGTGTAAGAATTTGTGTTGACTTGAAAAAGCTAAACAATGTAGTCAAACGAGAAAACTACATGTTACCAAATTTGGATGATATTTCACCAAAGCTGAAAGGATCAACACTTTTCTCTAAATTAGATGCTTCGAGTGGATTTTATCAAATTCCGCTACACAAGGAAAGTCGTGAATTAACTACTTTCATCACACCGTTTGGGAGATATTTCTTCAAGAGGGTACCTTTTGGAATAACGTCAGCATCAGAGATCTTCCAAAAGAAAATGTCGGAGTTGCTGAAAGGATTAAACGGAGTCGAGGTCATAATCGATGATATATTGATTTACGGGAAATCACGCGAGGAACATGACGCAAACTTGGATGCAGTAATGCACAGAATTCAGGAATCTGGAATGAAACTAAATCTACAAAAGTGCGAGTTTCGAAAATCCCGATTGGAATACTTTGGACACATAATCACGAAAGATGGTATTCGTCCAAGTGAGAAAAGGGTTGAAGCCATTAGAAACATGGAAGCGCCCACGAATGTCAAAGAATTGCGCAGAGTTGTAGGGATGATCAACTACATAGGCAGATTTATTCCTGATCTCGCGTCAATAATCAAACCGATGACCGATTTGCTGAAATCAACAAATGCTTGGTGTTGGGATCACGCACAAAACGAAGCGTTCGCGAAAATTAAGGATTTAATCACAAAAGCACCAGTGTTAGCATTCTATGATCAGAACAAACCAATCGTAGTAAGTGCGGATGCGAGCAGCTATGGATTGGGAGCAGCCATATTCCAAGAAGAAAGCGGTGAACTGAAACCGATCGCATTCTGTTCTAGAAAACTGTCAGACACTGAACAAAAATATGCACAGATAGAAAAGGAATGTCTAGCTTCTGTTTGGGCGTGTGAGAAATTTTCGCGTTATCTGTTGGGACTTCATTCGTTTAGATTACTGACAGATCATAAACCATTAGTGCCGTTAATTAACACACAGGACTTAGATAAAACGCCACTTAGATGTCAGCGTATGTTAATGCGTTTACGTGGATATAACGCACAAGCAGAACATGTACCGGGGAAACATTTGATAGTGCCTGATACACTGTCACGATCACCCATAGACACAGATCAAGATTTCATGGTGAATGAGATTGAAAGTTACGCTATATCGGTTAAAACGTTGAGACCGGTATCAGATCGACGTCTGGAGCAAATTCGAAATCATTCGGAAAAGGATCAAATCATACAGGAGGCAATGAATTACACGAGATATGGTTGGCCTTCTCATGTTACATCCGTCTGTGCCGAAATGCGGGATTATTTCGCGTCTCGTAATGAATTGTCGATATCGCGGGGATTGCTACTATACCGTGACCGTATTGTCATACCACACGTGTTGAGAGCTGAAATTCTAGAGTCGATTCATGAAGGACATCTCGGGCTAAACAAGTGTCGAGCACGCGCACAGACTACTGTGTGGTGGCCGAGGATTGCGAAGGACATTCAAGAAAAGGTGAACTCTTGCGACTTTTGTAAATCTTGTAGACCAAGTCAACGAAAGGAACCTTTGAAATATACACCTTTACCGTCCAGACCGTGGCAAAAGATTGCTGCCGATTTATGTGAGTTTGAAGGGAACAATTACTTAATCGTTGTGGACTATTACTCACGATACATTGAAATCGTATACTTGACATCAATTTCGAGTGCACAAGTAATCGGGAAACTGAAAAACATTTTCGCTAGATGGGGAATTCCAGAAGAATTCGTGAGCGATAATGGGACACAATTTACGTCAAAAGAATTTGAACAATTCGCGGAAAAGTATGGTTTCAAACAGATATTTTCGAGTCCGCATTACCCGCAATCAAACGGAGAAGCGGAAGGCGCGGTTAAAAATGCTAAGAAAATACTGAGACAAAAGGACATTTTTATCGCGTTAATGGCGTACAGATCTACACCTATTGAGGCAACAGGAATGAGTCCGTCAGAAATGATGATGGGACGAAAAATCAGAACATTTTTACCAGCGTTACCGGAATCGTTCACACCGAAATGGAACGAAGACGACGAATTGAGATTAAGGGACACTCAATACAAAGAACGTATGAAAATGAACTACGACCGTCACAATTCAGTTAAAGAGTTGCCGTACTTGAAAGAGGGAGATAGTGTAAAAATCAAAACTGACAAAGAAAAACTGTGGAAAAACGACGGCAAAGTTAAAAGTGCCGATTGGGACAATCGTTCGTACATAGTCGAAACGGACAAGGGACTGTACAGACGAAACAGGCGTCATTTACAACAAAACACGTCTGAAACTGAGTCACAGGCTCAGATAACATCGGGGCCTGGCACTGGTATTGGTACTAGTGAACATCCAGGGAACGTTACGTTACCAGAACAAATGAGGCAGGTCGATACGTTACCACAACCATATGTTACTAGGAGTGGTCGAGTGGCCAAAAAGCCGATCAGATACCAAGACTTTGTGCCTTAAGCATATTTTTATAGCATGAATGTTAAAGAGAGTGTCGAACTTTTAAACATTATAAGTTAGATTAAAATTCCAGTGAAAATTTGTTATTCAGAGACGATTAAAGACGATTAGAGGTTGTATTCAAATTCCAGTAACAGTTCATATACAATAGAGAATTTTCATTAAGTTAGGAATTTCAATTAGTTTACAATTATAATTTGCTTAACTCAAAAAGGGGAGATGTTTAGTACCGTCATTGTTTATAATGGAAAGGTCAAATAATAATTAAAGGTCATATTAGCATGGGAATTTTTGCATGAGCCATCAAAGTAGAAATATCACAGAGAGTATGTACATTGTATACGTGAGAGTCATAGAATAAAGTTGTATAAAACATTGCTCTATTTTATTGAATCCTTTTGGTACGAAACAAAATCAAAGACCTAAACTGTTAGCATGAAGAAGCTGATACCTGTATTGTCCTGCACATGAACAAATTGTGCTTCCCAACGTTGTTGTTCGCTGTGTAGATACTGAAGTTCTCATAATATTGCTTTAGCATACAGAAAACATTGACGTGTATGTGTGGATGGATGTTGGGTTGGACAAGAATAACACACGTAGGTTTGTGGATGTGACAAACTTGTCTGGTGAGTTAGGTAGAGAAATGTACCTTGCCTTACCGACTATACATGCTTTCACTGGATGTGCTTATACATCCGCTTTTCTGGCAAATCTTGTCCTGTTGATATTGTACAAAAATCAGCCCCGTTCATTAATGCTTTTAAGACACTTGGTAATACTGGTGAAATACTTGCTTCCACAGAAGACACGTTAGAGGCTTGTGTATGCAGTATGTATGGGAAGTCAAAACTACAAAAGGAAGATGGTGCTCGCTATGCCGTTTTCATAGACAAATAAGCGCCAAAGGATGAAACCCATCCTTTGTCGAAGATTAAAGAAGCTGGCGCAAGTGTCTTGCCTCCTTCCAAAACGGCACTCCATAAAAATACTGAGAACTGCTTTAATATCACACATATGGAAGAACCAAAATAGGCCAATACCACTACAGAATGATGAATCCTGTTGAACTTGGCTGGATTTTGAAAGATGGACGTTAAATGATTAATTTGTTTGCTAGTGAACAAATGCCAGATAACGTTGAAAGTCTCATCGATGATTCAATAGTCGATGAAGATTTAGATGACGCTGTATATTCATCAGCAGATGACTCGGATGATGATTCAGGTCCTCTTGATAAAATTGTTTTGAGCAGAATGCCAAATTCATCAGTCCAGAAATCAAGCATATACTTAATATATATATATGTATACCTATAATATACCAAACAATTCTAGTGACATAATATTGACAATCATTTTGAAAATGTGCAAGATACTTTGTTAGTTCTGTTTTTTATTACCTATTCGGTTTGCATAAAAAATCAATTTCTTTATGCTTGTATTATTTTTGATAGATTTGTCTCAGTAACTTCCAACAAGAAGTGGATAATTACCCATATTAAGTGACTTCCCACAGTAAGTGGATGACTACCAATATTAAGTGACTTTCCTCAGCAAGTGGATAATTACCCATTTTTCATTGACTTCCCACAACAAGTGGATTACTACCTATGACAAGTGACTTCCCACAAGAGGTGGATGATTACCCATATTTAGTGACTTACCACAGCAAGTGGACGATTACCCATTTTAAGTGACTTCCCACAACAAGTGCATGATAACCCTTATTAATTGACCTCCCACAATTACTGGATGACAACCCATATTTAAGTGACATCCCATAGCAAGTCGATAATTACCCATATTAAATGACTTCCCACAATATGTGGATTATTACCCATATTTAGTGACTTCCCAAAACAAGTGGATGGTTATACCATATTTAGTGACTTCTCACAATATGTGGATGATAACCCATATTTAGTGACTTCCCACAGCAAGTGGATGAATACCCATATTAAGTGACTTCTCACAGCAAATGGATGATTACCCATATTTGGATGACAAAAGCCCGGACATGACTGGCCATCTGTTGCAACGTCTCCGTTGTGAGGGCTAGAAACATAAGAAAGTTTCTGTGATCTTAGGACAAATGGCAACATAGACAATAGTTAAGACAACCATGTTCGTTTTTCTTTAATAATGAAGTATTTGATTTTAATATTATATGCGCTTTTATCTAGCTGATATAACGTTAAACTATATCTAATTTCCTACAAGATGTTTTTTCTGCACCAATGACGTTGATACCAGTACATACAGTGGTCAACGTTATTTTAGTGGATTTATAAAGTGTTTGCCAAATAGATAAGAAACAAACATCGTTACATCCATTTTAACTATGTTCTAATTTCATGTATTATTATCAGTATTTTTATGTTATAGTCTGTAAATATTGACCTGAACCCGACGAATATGCAATTAGTAATTGTAAAACGGAATAATCAATACTTGCCAGCAATCCTCACCGTCGAGCACCGTCGATAGTTTCCATAAGCATTGGGACTTTGTATTCTGCATGTGCTCCTCATGTCAATATATGTCGGAGAGCAGTTATTTCGCATCACAGTTACTCATTACATATTCAACAGGTTCAGGTCAATATTTACGGAGTATACCTTATTATTATTATTTTACAATGAATAGCGTTTACAATATTTCCCCCTGAAAAAAGCCTTGATTTAGAAAGTGTCTAACCAAGTTTTTGCCATAAAAATCACATTTTCAAGGAAATTCATTAATATTCATGAATATGCAAATGTGCTAATTTGCATAAAATAAATGCAAATGACCAAGCAAGTCATAAGCTTTCATTTGATACCATTCTGACATCAGTAGGTCAATATTCAATCAAGATATGATTAAAAACATTTAGAAAATTTAAATGAGCAATTTTATAGGGTTTAGGGTTTAGATAAGGGTTACGACCAAAAGCCGTAAGCACCAGAGTGCAAAGATTGCTTAAAATGTTTCTTATAAAATGTTCCTTAACATAAACCATGTTTGCAACATTTCCCTTCAACAAAACCGCCTTGTTTTGGAAAGTATTTACCAATTTTTCGCAAAAAAAAAAAAATAAAAATTTTAAGGAAATTCATTAATATTCATGAATATGCAAATGAGCTAATTTGCATAAAATTACTGCAAATGAAAGAGCAAGTCATAAGCTTTCAGTTGATACCATTCTGAAATCGGTAGGTCAATATTCAATCAAGATATGACCAAAAGCGTTCTGAAAATTTAAATGAACAATTTTATAGGGTTAAGGGTTAAGATAAGGGTTACGACCAAAATCTGTAACCACCAGAATGCAAAAATGGCTTAAAATGTTTCTAATATAATGTTCCTTAACATAAACCATGTTTGCAACATTTCTCTTCAACAAAACCGCCTTGATTAGGAAAGTATTTACCAAATTTTCGCCCAAAAATCATTTTTTTAAAGAAATTCATTAATATTCATGAATATGCAAATGCATAAAATAACTGCAAATGAAAGAGCAAGTCATAAGCTTTCATTTGATACCATTCTGACATCAGTAGGTCAATATTCAATCAAGATATGACCAAAAGCGTTTTGAAAATCTAGATGAACAATTTTATAGGGTTAAGGGTTTTCAGACGCGCACAGCACATTTTTCTACCAGCGGATTTTTGTAAGACTTGGATTTTTGAATCCAGCACACTTTTTTACATAAGAATACACCTTCAAACCTTTTGGCCTCGATAACATGATTAAACCTAGTGCTGGCTCTCGGACTAAGAGGTCTTCAATTTATATGTAAGCCCTTGTTGAACCGTCTACAATTAATAGACACAACATTTGAATAACATGATCACTTTTCAAGCAGAGCTCTGTTTCATTTATTTTAGCCCTTGTTGAGCCTTCTACAATGGAACCAGTAGACACAATGAACCTAGCAGCCATGTCCCTACCACCCATGAAGAAGGAGGAGGAGAAGGAGGCTGAAGAAGCCAAGGTAGAAGCTCAGGATGTGAAGCTGATGTTGTTCCCCAGCCAGATCCACAAGCTGAGTTGTCTGTTGTCACTGCTGGCTCATACCCGTGACCTGGTGGAGAGACTGATGGACCTTGAGGCACCCAAACCACTCAACAGTCTGGATTGGAAGTCCCAGCTGCAGTACAGATTTGCTAAAGAGAATAGAGGAGTTGGGGTGAAGGTGAGTGATAGGCTGTTTTGATGGCAAATTTTATCCTGGCATAACCTGTGAATTTTGTAAATGAAAGCTCAAAAGAAACACGTTCAAAAGGGTTTCTCTTTAATCCATTACCAGACACTGACGCTTTTTGATGTCCCATAAGATAAAGGCTTTTGAAAACACTGTGTAAAATGAAGAAATTGCTTGTGACAAGCAATTTCTTCATTTCACACAATGTTTTCTACCTAAGCTGTCTGTTGTCCTTGCTGGCTCATACCCGTGACCTGGTGGAGAGACTGATGGACCTTGAGGCACCCAAACCACTCAATAGTCTAGACTGGAAGTCTCAGCTACAGTACAGATTTGCTAAAGAGAATAGAGGAGTTGGTGTGAAGGTGAGCAACAAGATTGTTTTGATGGCAAATTTTATCCTGGGATAGCTTGTGCATTTTGCAAATAGAAGTTCAAAAGAAACATGTTTGAAAGGATTTCTCTTTAACCTTTTACTAGACAGTGATGCCTTTTGATGCCTCAAAAGATGAAGGCTTTCGAAAACATTGTGGAAAATGAAGAAATTGCTTGTCACAAGGAATTTCTTCATTTCATACAATGTTTTCTACCTAAGCTGTCTGTTGTCTCTGTTGCCTCATACCCCTGACCTGGTGGAGATTCTGATGGACTTGGAGGTGCCCAAACCACTCAATTGTCTGGACTGGAAGTCTCAGCTGCTGTACAGGTTTGCTAAAGAGAATGGGGGGGGTGGGGGTGTTAAAGTGAGAGATGCTCTTTGACATGATGATGGCAATAACTATTTTTGATCAGGAAGAAAGATCTAAAGTGACACCTGGATCTGTGCCTTTTTCATTACCATTTAAAGTTAAACCACCACATTGGAAGATTGGATATACAGTTTATATTGTTAAACATATGTGAACCAATCTGTCTGTCCATGCGTCTGCCTTTCCAATCTTAATATGAACACTTAACATTAGCTGTAATGGCCGTAAGTTAGTAAACAAAGCTTTCTGTTTCAAAGTAAATGTATTCCTCAAAGTGATTTAATATAGCAAAAAAAAAAAAAAAAAAAAAAAAAAAAAACGGAAAGAAACATTGTGTAACATATTTCTGATATTGATCATTTCAGTGCCTGGATGTGGAGATGGAGTATGGGTTTGAGTATCTGGGATCTACACCTAGAGAGGTCCTGACACCACAAACAGAGAGGACATTCCTAGCCATGACACAATCTATCAACAGTTATATGGGTACCATGTGTGTTGGACCTATTGTAAGTTGATTTTAAGATTTCACATACAAATAAATATTGTGTAAAATTCATTTTTTAGGTGAGTAGGTATCAAATTTAACTTTAGGATAGATAAAATGTGGTTGAAGTTTCAAGATTGTCTGTCTATGCATCCAATATATCAGACAAACAATAATATATAAAAAATATATAAGATATAATAACAGATAAACTATATTATAGTTTATCTGTTATTATATCTTATATATTTTGACTCACGGTTAGATTTGTGGGTATTTAACCCCTGAAAGTTACTTTGTCTGGTTAAAACAAAAACAAAAAATTAAAAGATATTACTTTTGTTTTAGATATTTTAATTCATTTAAAAAAGAGAAAAAAATGAGAAAAAATGGTAATGAAAGATATCTTATAGTCTTGGACATAATTAATAAAATGACATATTTCTTACAAAATACATTTTTTTGTTTGTTTCCAGGACAGTGCCAAGTTTGAGCATGTTCAGGAGCTGAGTCGATCATTTGGACATTCCCTGTACAAGTTTAACTGTACCAAGTCTATGGACTATTACGGTCTACAGGATATATTTAGAGGCATGGCCTCGACTGGCAGCTGGATATGCTTTAACAATCTCAACTGTCTGGATCCCTCGGTACTCAGTGTGTTCTCACAGCTAATCAACACCATACTCGAGGCTCTACGGTCTGGCAAGGCCTCTGTGCATCTACAGGCAGATGACATCCAGCTTAGTCCACAGGGGGCATGTTTTGCGCTGGTTGATAGTTCAGTCCCAGTTGTATCGACCAATCCAGATAAACTACTCCTGTTTCCGTCTGTGACAGCCAAACTACCAGACTACATCATGAGGCAGTTCAGAATAGTGGCAGTACCTAGACCAGATCTCAAACTCTGCTTTGAAGTTATGCTGTTTAGTCAAGGTAAGGTTTGTTTGAAACCTTCATTGAAGAACTGATGCCACTTTGTTTTTGTTTAAATGCAAGGCATTAATGTAGCTATCTATCTGTCTATTTGTCTAATAATGCCTGAAGTTAATTTTAATTTCATGTTGATAAATGAAGTAATTAGTTAAAATCTTTTGTTAACAAAATTTAATGTGCATGTATTAGAACCAAAGTTAAGGTTAGACATCAAGCACTAATCCCTCGTCATTTTCCTTTGTGCCATGGATGATGCCGAGAAATTCACATGTTTGTCCAGATTTTAAATTCTGGATGCCATAGTCAATTTCTGTTGCTACAGATGATGCCTCAAGATGCACAACATGTTTGGTATCTAATAATAAATTGAATACCTTAATGTTATCCCTCAAATATGATTATCAAGTAACATGTCCTTTTCATTTCTGCAGGATTTGTGAATGGTTCCCAGCTATCTGAGAAGACTATGATATTGAAGGAGTTGTCGTGTAAACTGCTGGGTACCAACTGTTTTATAACTGAGAATGTCTCGCTAGGTACGCTTTATATAGCTGTAAGGCATTATGTAGTAGTGTGTGATTACTTAGATGCTAGAAAAAGGTTTCTTACTTGTGTATAGATGATTTTGTTGTGAAAGTCAAACCAGAAGATCATTTTGTTCGATTTCAAACTATTTTATGATGCATAGATCATTGCATGACTATTGCTTTTACAATTTTTAGCTCGACTTTTCGAAGAAAATGAGAGCTTATACTGTCATCCGGGCGTCGGCGTTGGCGTCGGCGTCGGCGTTGCAACCAAGGTTAAAGTTTTTTCAAACATCAATAACTTCCATACTATCAAAGGTATTCAACCCAAACTTGGTATATTTATTCACCATCACACCCTCTACCTTACTACCAGGGCCCATAACCCTGGCTCCACTATATTTGGAGTTATGCCCCCTTTATACTGAGCAACTTAGAAAGTCGAGCGCGCTGTCTTCGGACAGCTCTTGTTTATGGTTGTTTTAATCCTTACATTGCTAATTTTGAAGGAACGAATAATACTATAGTCTTTAGCCTGTAGTGTGGTATGATTATAGAACATAAAATTTGTTATGAAAATGCATGGCCAAGTGAAACATCTAAGATATTATTTAGTGGCTCATCCACTGTGTTTAGCCTATAATTTGTATCTTTAATCAACTTGATTATGTGTTGTAGAGAAAGCATGCATAGGTACTAGTATTTCATGTTTGTTTATGTTTCACTGTTACACCAAGATTCTTGTTTATAGTGAGATTAACATATTACAACACAAACTTACATTCAGTTATTTGATTTTTTATTTGAAAAAGAAAAAAATCAGTGCAGTAAACTGGAAGCTCTAGATCCATAGAGTAAAAGCTGTGTACTTTACAACAAGAATCTTATGGTGCAATTTGTTTATTGTTTAATGTTTGACATTTGTCCTTGTGTATTTCTTCCACCCTACCGCCTAAAATTCATCAAATTTATTAAGAATATTTTACCTTGATGCCTTTAATTTCCATTAACATATAACTTATATTAAATGTTCACAACATCATCAAGAATCAAAATGTATTAAATGTGGTCCAATACTCATTCACTTTGTGTTTCCATCATATCACTATGACCGACTTATTTCTCAAGTTTACGGAATATACCATTGTACTTGACATGTCAAAATAACCATATTATACTTTTTTCAATTGTTTTTGCATGTAGATGATTCATGGAGGCATTAGATAATCAATGCTTAACAATTAACTGTTCCATATTAAGTAAACAATGGTGCATTTCAATATTTACCACTTTATTCAGTATTTAAAGTGTATTTATAGTGTAGGTATAAATATACTGCTTAAAATTGATTTTGGCATGGTCATGAATTATATCTTTTGAAAAGGAGAGTTTCATCATTTGGTAAGGTCATCATTATACCCCCCAAATTCAATTTGGGGGGTATATAGGAGTCAGGTTGTCGGTCTGTCTGTCTGTCTGTCTGTCTGTCTGTCTGTCTGTCTGTTGGTCCGTCTGTTGGTTTTTTCTTTAAAAATCTTCTCCTCCTCAACCACTCAGCCGATTCTTACCAAACTTGGCAGGAATGTTCCTTGGGTGACCCTTTTCAAAACTTGTTCGTGAATTTTTGATTCGTCAAAAATTGTGGGCATGGCAGGGCGGGGCTTATCGGACTTAGAGAAATCATGTGAAAAATCTTTAAAAATCAATTATCAGGCCAATTTGAACCAGACTTGGCAGGAATGACTCTTGAGTGATTGTGTTCAATGTATGCTCATGATTTTTTCATTCGTCAAAAAATGTGGGCGTGGCAGGGCGGGGCTTATCCGACTTCAAGAAATCGTTAGATAATTCTTCAAAAATCTTCTCCTCCCAAACCACTGGGCCAATTCTTACCAAACTTGGCAGGAATGTTCCTTTAGTGACCCTTTTCAAAACTTGTTCGTGAATTTTCGATTCGTCAAAAATTGTGGGCGTGGCAGGGCGGGGCTTATCGGACTTAGAGAAATCATGTGAAAAATCTTTAAAAATCAATTATCTGGACAATTTGAACCAAACTTGGCAGGAATGACCCTTGAGTGATTGTATTCAATGTATGTTCATGATTTTTTCATTCGTCAAAAAATGTGGGCGTGGCAGGGCGGGGCTTATCCAACTTCGAGAAAATCATTAGATAATTCTTCAAAAAACTTCTCCTCCTTAACCACTGGGCCAATTCTTACCAAACTTGGCAGGAATGTTCCTTGGGTGACTCTTTTCAAAACTTGTTCGTGAATTTTTGATTCGTCAAAAATTGTGGGCGTGGCAGGGCGGGGCTTATCTGACGTAGAGAAATCCTGTGAAAAATCTTTCAAAATCAATTATCTGGACAATTTGAACCAAACTGGGCAGGAATGACCCTTGAGTGATTGTATTCAATGTATGTTCATGATCTTTTCATTCGTCAAAAAATGTGGGCGTGGCAGGGCGGGGCTTATCGGACTTCGAGAAATCGTTAGATAATTCTTCAAAAATCTTCTCCTCCTTAACCACTGGGCCAATTCTTACCAAACTTGGCAGGAATGTTCCTTGGGTGACTCTTTTCAAAACTTGTTCGTGAATTTTTGATTCGTCAAAAATTGTGGGCGTGGCAGGGCGGGGCTTTTCGGACTTAGAGAAATCATGTGAAAAATCTTAAAAAATCAATTATCTGGCCAATTTGAACCAAACTTGGCACTTATGTCCCTTGAGTGATTGTATTCAATGTATGTTCACGAATTTTTGATTCGTCAAAAAAATGTGGGCGTGGCAGGGCGGGGCTTAGCCAACTTCGAGAAAATCGTTAGATAATTCTTCAAAAAACTTCTCCTCCTTAACCACTGGGCCAATTCTTACCAAACTTGGCAGGAATGTTCCTTGGGTGACTCTTTTCAAAATTTGTTCATGAATTTTTGATTCGTCAAAAATTGTGGGCGTGGCAGGGCGGGGCTTTTCGGACTTAGAGAAATCATGTGAAAAATCTTTAAAAATCAATTATTTGACCATTTTGAACTAAACTTGGCACTAATGTCCCTTGAGTGATTGTATTCAATGTATGTTCATGAATTTTTGATTCGCCAAAAAATGTGGGCGTGGCAGGACGGGGCTTAGCCGACTTCGAGAAATCTTCAGATAATTCTTCAAAAATCTTCTCCTCCTTAACCACTGAGCCAATTCTTACCGAACTTGGCAGGAATGTTCCTTGGGTGACTCTTTTCAAAATGTGTTAGTGAATTTTGATTTGCAAAAAATGTGGTAATGGCAGGGCAGGGCTTATCAGACTTAACGAAATCATGAGAAAATTCTGTAAAAAAGCAATTTGAACCAAATCTTATAGGAATGTTTCTTGATTGACTGTCTTCAATACATGGTTGTGAATTTTTGGTTTATTGAAAAATATGGGCATGGCAGGGCAAGCTTGGGGATTGTTAAATGAGTTATGTCCTTTTGTTGAAAATTGGTATTTTTTGCAACATTTACATGTGTTGTTTGGTCTGTGGATTTTTGTTAGCTCTATTTCCCAATTAATCATGCAGCTCGCAGTTCAAATGAAATAAACTTCTCAAAATGCACAAAAACTGCGCTTTTGGGGGGTATGATCACTTTCAGTGATATTCTAGTTTTAGTCTTATTTTAAATTCCATTCATTAGATATACATTTATCATAAATTCTATTTTGCACCTTTAACAAAGCCTATAAATAGGTATTGGTTTTATCAAGTGAACTGTGACATAATTTCAGACAAACAATAGCATTTTATTGGCGCAATTCTTTACCCTTTCCCAAACAAGACCTGGCTTTGATGTCCCTAATAGAAGAGGCTTGGAAAAACATTGAAACTAAAAGAGAAACTGCTGATAACCAGCAGTTTCTCCTTTTGTCTCAATTTTTTCTGTGCCATATTTTACACAAATCATGTCTTTATTATCATCAATTTTGTCGTCTGCAGGAGCTGTCAAATTGGATCACCCTAAAATTTTGTCGTTTGGGATAGGGTTAGACCTCTCAACTGTGGCTTGATTGAAATGTTATTTAATTAAAAGTTTGTATAGCAACACTGACAATTTATCAATCCAAACCAGTAAAACCAGTCTACAAAATCTATTCCTATGTCTTACATGACACAACATACCCATGTTCTGCTCTAATTTCCAGGGGTTGACTTATCAGCTGGCTTCAATGGGTGGAGTATCAAAACACTGAAGGGTGTTGTGAATGAGGCAGGGGCTCATCTGGAACAATTCACATCAGAAATAAGTGAAGCAGGTATGGTAAACATAGTACATAGACATTCATTTAGACACTAACATCATGATGGCTGACCCACATGACTTTTGGGAAATGTTCACACCGAAAAATTGATTTTTCGGTGTGAACATTTTCCAAAAGTCACATGGGTTATCCACCGTGTACGTACACCTTGGTATTGTGTTTGGTATTCCCACACATTCACATGCACTTTATCCATGAATTTATCTTTGCTATAATTATAAATGTTATGAAAAAATGTTCATAAGAGGTAATGTATCACAGAACATTTTTCATGGTAAGATATTTAATTCATTTAACTTTTAACTACAAAAATCTGAAGCAAATTCAGGGAACTTGAATGTATTAATTTGATGACCAAAGTTTGCACCTTTTCCTGAGTTTGGGTTTATTTGTCCCTAGGACATTAATTTCATATTACTAAGTACTGTCTAAATACTATGAATAAAATGACAGACTAAGATAGGCAGAGAGTACTCTGCTATCAATGCATACATTTAGCAAAAAAATTAAATTTTGAATTATTGTCAGTTATTTTTATATGCCCGAAGGGTCGTATTATGTTGTGGCCCCCGGTCGTCCGTCTGTCCGTCTGTTAGCAATTTCTTGTGAGCGCAACTCCTCCTGCAGTTTTGATTGGAATTTGATCAAACTTGCCTCAATGAATCTCCATGGTGTCTAGTTGTGCACACCGCTTACGGAATTTAGGTAACTTTTTTAGTTCTTGAATTGTCTGCCCTTGAAATAAAAAATGCCTATCTTCTTTTGTGAGCAACTCCTTGAGTTTTGATCAGAATTTTATCAAACTTGCTACAATGAATCTCCATGGTGTGTAGTTGTGCTACGGAATTCTGATTACTGTGTTTGTTCTTGAATTATTTGCCCTTGAATTTAAGGAAAAATGCACATTTTTTCAAATATGCCCATTTTCTCGTGTGCTCAACTCCTACAGTTTCAACCAGAATTCAAGCAAACTAGCCACAATGAATCTGTATGGTGTCTGGTTGTGCAAACAAAATTTTGATAACATTTCATGTTTGAATTATCTGCCCTTGAATTGACCAAAGGCCAATTGACAGATCGCTCCGCCCAACATAGAATTTAAGACAAACAATAGGGATGTGATCGTTAATAGGGAAGGATTTTATTAAATCAACAGTGACGTAATTTCGGACAAACAATTGTATTTCGTGGGTGTTGTTATAAAATCTCGTAACTACGGCTTGTATCAAGCCGTAGTTTTCGAGATTTTGTAACAACACCAACGGTTTATCAAAACATAATGATAACCTAGTCTATTGTAAGCACAAAATTCTTTGCCATTGGCATGTCGTTTGTTTTGATTGTCAGTCGATAAATCGATACAATAGCATGTGCAACGAAGAACAATTGGGGCATGCCATTTTTCTGATCGTCCATTGGTTAATCGCCGTTTTTGATTGACAGTCGGCGTTTGGTCAATTGAAAAAATGGCCAATTTTACTGACAAGCCCCTATTGGGCGTATATGCGCCGCTCTGTGTAGCATTTGTTATATCAATGATAAGGGCTCATCATATTTATTTGCATATTTTATTGTTATAATTTATCCTTTCTTTTTCCAATGTGGAGTTATGTATCTTGGTAAACCACCCAGCCTTTTCTTCTCACATGTAAACTGTACATCCTTGCTACTTTACACCTGGTGCATCTGGTGATGTTTTAGCAAGCTGGGACTTTATGTCCTGGGAGCTAATGTCACAACCCTAGTGTCGTCAGTGTCGGTGTCAATTACATGGACAAAATTGTATATATCTTATACACTATTATATGAGATACATGAGAATGAGCCTTGGTATTTCAAACATGGATTCCTCTAGTAAAATCGTCATTGGGAACCATGACCTTTGACCTTGTGAGTGTTGATATTGACCTTGGAGTTTGACCTAGTTGTCAAAAACTGTCTGAAGTCTTATGCACTAGTAGAGATAGAGCCTGGATAATAAACATTGACCTTTGGGTTTAACCTTTCTTGTGACAAGCTACAGTATAAGCAAGCTATCATTTCCACAGACAGTTCTTGTTCATTTAGCACTTTTTTGCAACCTTGTTGCAGAGGGTTATGTTAGAGAGATTTAAATGACAGTATGATCATTGTCTCAATTAAGGGATATTCTATTAAATCTGCACTATCTAACTACCTTACCCTATATATTCTTTTTACTGTTCTTAATATACCTGATTTCATTTGACATGGCTCTTTCTGTTGGGAAACACTTGTTCAAGTTTTGCACAAAGCCTAACTACATCAAAGAAACTTTAATCATAGTACACATATATAGAAAGAATGTAAGAAAATATGACTGAACTATTGTCACGAAAAAACTTTTATGAAAAAAAAATTATGATAATAAAAGCTGAAGCTGCGCCATGTCAAATGAACTCAGTACTAGCTGTAATATATGTTGTACTGTAATCCTCACCTTTCACCTTGCACTTTTCCCCTTGTATAGTCACTGAGGAATCAGAGAGTGGGTTTCAGATGGATGAGGAGATGGACACAGAGAGAGGTGGGCACAGCTACAAATAAGAGGGGGTGATAGCTTTTCAAAATTAATTGAGCCAAGATCTGGAAAAAACGTTCCTTAAGGCTTTTGAGCCCAACCTAGATCCAGATCAGCCTGTGCATACGCACAGTCTGATCAGGATCCATGTTGTTCTCTAATGGCTTCTTCATGACCTATAGTAACTTAAAGAGAGTTACATAAATGCATATTGGACTCCATTTGACAACAGGCTGATCTTGAAACTCCATTTTGAAAAAGGCTCTAAAGGACGTTTTTCCAGATCCCAGCTCAATTATTTCACTGAATGTTTATAAACCCACAATGTTAGGTTTGGATTTGAAATAAAAAATATCAGAATGTCCCTCACCCCCTCTTATCTGTTGCTTTAGACGAGTTATTGTTCACTGGTTGTAACATGGTGGCTCTTGTCGACAAATAGATCAAATCTTGACCACAGCCAACAAAAGCGAGAGATTATCTACAATAAAGCTTTCAGTTTTGTAATTTAACCCAAAATAAGTAACAGCATTTTCTTCCTCTGTCTTAATGCTTTCTAGAATCAATTCTGTTAAGGACGTCAAAACAGGCCTTGTTTGGGAAAGTGTTAAGCAAAAAATATTGATTTTTAAAAAATGTTGCTTAGGGGGTAGTTAATATTCAAGACCTTTGTTCTTGTACATTCAGCAGGTTTAAACATCGTTTTTCTGATACTAAAACTGTATCTATTTGTCTTTCTAAGAGAAATGAAGATTTGAATATGTTCAAAATAAACTTTTTTTGTGAGATTGATTTAAACCCAGAATTTAAAAAAAGATAGTGGTTTGCCAATTTCCTTAGCTAAAGATGCACTTTTGATGGATACTGAAGGTTTCTTCTTTGAAGACTGTATGCTTGAAACAATATTTAATTTTTATTTTTCAACCATCTAATTTCATTATCTTATAAAACAGTTTAACATACAATAGATATGTATTTGATAATTAGATAAAGTCAAATAAAGCATTCAATAACTTTGTATAATATTTGTGCTTTCATGCTTACATATTATGCATGATTCATTTTTGAATGATACAGTTTAATTAGCGTTCATTAAAACATTAACCCATTCCCGCATAATGACACTTTTTGATACCTTACAAGAGATCAACCTTGGAAAACATTGTGGAAAATGAATTGCTTGTCATCAGCAATTTCTTCATTTGCCACAATGTTTTCTACAGAAAAAGGCATAAAATTTCATTGCAAATGTCATCTGCAACTTCTTTCAATTTGGACAATGAGTAAAAGTTTCTTACTTCATTTTGTTTGCCTTACAGCTGAGCAAGTGCTTGAAAACTTGGAGACTAAGACAATCAGACTGGAAGAGAAGGCTCTTGTTACGGCCATTAGAGACACCTTCCTACCACGCATGATTGGTCGGGATGCCAGCGTGTTTGTTACCCTGGTTACGGATGTATGGCCGCATGTCGACGTCCCAATGGTGTTTGGAGGAGAGGAGGAGATGCTTGAGAAACTACCGGAGAGTCAGTCACAGCTTAGCTCTAAAACAAGCTCGGCCAGGATTAGAACAGCCAAGAGTCAGAGCTCTACAAAATCTGTCAAAGGTCAGTTTAAGCTATGTTTCAACCCCTTCTCAAATAACAAAACATTTGGTTGGTTCAATTTGAAAGCTATTGCAGAGAATAAATGGGACATTAATAAGAAATGGATTCGTCAATATTATAGTTCAGAAAAAATGAGACAAACGCAGAAAATGCTGATTATTAGTATTTTCTTCTTTTTCCGCAGTGTTTTGTAAGCCTTTCTATCAGGAATCTCAAAACCAAGTCTTGTTTGGTAAAGGATTTATCAAGTACCTTCAAAAAGAAGATATTAGGAAACAATGTGATGAAAGAACACTGAATGCCATCAAAGCCAGAGAAATAACCTTCTGAATGCATGTGTGTTTATTCTCACTGTAGAATTATATCAAAATAGATAAATTGTATCAAGTAATATGCTTTTTAGCAAAAACAAAGTCCTAATTCTTGCATGTTTCTGCAGTCTGTCCTAGAAACTGTTAACCCATTACCAAAAGACAAAAATTTAGGGTGGTCCAAATTGAAAGATCCTGCAGACGACAATTTCAAGTGAATAGAATTTTCAATTTTTAGGTCTGTTTGGATGGAAGACATTGTGGGAAATGAAGAAATTGCTTGTCACAAGCAATTTCTTCATTTTCCACGATGTTTTCCATTGCCATTATTTTGAGGGGAGTCAAAAAGAGTCATCGTGTGGTAATGGGTTAATATGTTCTCACAATCAGTATTATATAAATACAAAATAGTTTGCCCCTTGACACTGTGCTGCGTCAAATTGTAATTTTTTGGAAAACCACGCTTCAGTGAATGTTACATTTACATTGATTTACTAAAATGTCCTAGTAGCATACTATTTCAAGTAACTTTTATTTTGCGCATTCCTAAGATACAAAAAAGAAACCCAGTGTTATTTATGGCAAGTATATGTGACTGGCCAGTTAGAAGAATGTGTGTGTTTGGCTAGAATACTGTAGATGTTTTATTTAAGAAATTCTCTCTGTCTTAACCCTTTCCCAAGCAAGACCTGGTTTTGACGTCCCTTATAGAAAAGTCTTGGGAAAACATTGAGACAAAAGAAGAAATTGCTGATAATCAGCAATTTCTCCTTTTGTCTTAATATTTTCTGTGCTATATTTAACACAGATCCTGTCTTAATCAACATCCATTTTGACGTCTGCAGCCGCTTTCTAAGTGGAAAAGTACAATCTACCTTCGTTTGGGAAAGGGTTAAATCATTTTGTATCCTGTGATGGATCGATGATAGCCTTCACTTTAAACCATTTACTCGTTTTTTATGCCCCCATATCTAAAGATTGGGGGCAATCTGCATATAATATTACTCGTGTCCATCTGTGTCCGACCATCTGTCTTTCCGAAAACTATCATTGGTCATTTTGGGGGCATTTGTGTTTCACAAACACATCCTGTTTTTATAGCTTCTCCATTCCAATAAAAACAGGGCCACTATGACTATTGTTTTCTTTTGAATAAAATGTGTTACCATTACAATATATATCAAATGTTAGCATGTTTATGTTCACATTTTCCTGTGATTTTCCAATCTTTATCTTTTGTTCTCTATCTGTCTCATCTTCCTAAGTAGTAGAAATGATGTCTACCAATATCATATTATACATTGTATAGTTTTGTTTTCTTAGCATTTGTTCCATTGAAAATATGGTCAAAGTGTATCATTAGAGATATGAAGGAATACAAAAAAAATACCTCTGTGACACTCTTTCACTAAAGTGTTGTCCAAGTAGTAGATTTATCATTTATTGTTGATTAATCAATCATGATTTACTTCAGAAAAGCCTAAAAAATTATATGGCAAGTATCAAATATGTCCAAAAGATTTTATCATTTTAAAAGTAGATTAGTACTGTGTAACCTTGCAATGTAGTTATGTAAAGCCTTATCCAATTTTCACCCAATGTGTCTAGGTAATACCTGAATAAAAACAAGCCAATTTCTGGAAAAAAGGCCCTTGTAGCATTTGAAACTTTGCTGTTTCAAGATCAGACAGTGCCTGTATGCTGTCTGATCAGGATATAAACTGTTGTCTTAAGGTAGAATACCCCTAATGAGATTTGCGCGACATCATAACTATTCGAGCAATGTCGAAAACATTTGGTGGTGGAACTTTCCTCTGCGGAATGTTTACAACTGTGTCCGAAGAAGTTTGCAAAATGGATATGTAACGACGACGCTGTAAAAAGTCTGATGTTTTATGAATCTCCAACTGGCCACATTACAGGTATTCTACCTTAAAGTTTCAATGGTTGTTTGATTGATGTCCGTGAGAATAATGCAAGCAAGTTAACTTTTTTCCCCATGATGTTTGCTAACCTCTTTTAGAAATGGGTCATAAGGAATCCCTTTCAGTTTCCCAATTATTTATAAACTCGTAACATTTCCATATAAATACCAGATTTACATCATGTGGTTTAAGGTAGTCCACTCCTAATGAGATTTATGCAACATCTGAATTATTTGGGCAATGTTGTAAACTTTTAGCACTAGAACATTACACTGCCAAATGTTTACTACGTCAAAATAGGTTTGGATACGTAAAGAATGTTAAGGATGTCTCCATAGAGAAATTCCCGCATCGTCTGAATCTCATAAGGGGTGGACTACCTTGAGGGGGAAACAATTCCAGAGGTAAAGGTCACCTCAAAATCCTTATAGATACACAGCTTGAATGCTTTGCTTTGATATGCATAAACCCTTTCGTAAACAAGACCTGGTTTTGACGTCCCTAATAGAAACGGCTATGGAAAACATTGAGACAAAAGAAGAAACTGCTGATAATCATCAGTTTCTCCTTTTACCTCAATGTTTTCTGTGCTATAATTTGTACAAATTCAATCTTTTTTAACATCAATTCTGTTGTCTACAGCAGCTTTTGTATTGGAACACCCTTTAATTTTGTTGTTTGGGAAAGGGTTAAACCTTTCTCAGACAAGAACTGGCCTTGACATCTCTTAGCGAAGAAGCTTTGAAAACATTGAGACAAAAGGAGAAATGCTGAAATCCACTCAGCACTTTCACATTTTGCAATAACACACTTTCACTGTGCTATATTATAAATAAATCTTCATTGATATCCGGTTTGTCGTCTACACCAGTTTTCCATTTGTATACCAGTTCAAAATTGTGCTGTACAGAAAAGCGTTTATTGTTTAACCCATTTCCACACAATGACGCCTTTCGACACCCCACAAGATAAATGCTTTGGAAAACATTGTGGAAAATGAAGAAATTGCTTGTAACAAGCAATTTCTTCATTTCCCACAATGTTTTCTGTCCAAAAAGCTATAAAATCTCGAAATTTCATCACATTGAAATGCCGTCTGCATCTTGTTTCATATTGGACTACCCTAAAATTTTGTCATCTGGTAATGGGTTAAAATGTCTGAAAAATTACCACAATATTTAGAATGCACATGTCCACAATTATTGCAATGCATTACCAAAAACTATTATCATTTCAATATGTGTTGCTTGTACACAATGCACCAGTAAATATTTATTTTGCACCATTCCTGTAGTTAACCCTTTCCCAAACGAAACAAAATTTAGGGTGATCCACTTCAAAAACTGCCACAAATGACAAAATGGAAGTTAATAAAGATAAAATTTTTGTAGAATATGGCATAGAAAATATTGAGACAAAATGAGAAACTGCTGATTATCAGCAGTTTCTTCTTTTGTTTCAATGTTTTCCCAAGCCATTTCTATTAGGGGTGTCAAAAACCAGGTCTTGTCTGGGAAAGGGTTAAATGTTAGCTTTGATACCAAAGAATATTCATCAAACTTCTATAATAATATATGATATTCATGCCAGAACATGCATTGAGCTTCAAATACTTTTTTGAAACCATTAACCCCTCTGCCAAATAAGACCTACTTTTGATATCCATAGTAAATTAGTTTGGGGGAAGTTATGAGAAAAAGAAGAAATAGTAACTTTTCCTTTTCTCACAATAGCTATCAAATTGTTCAAGTTTTAACATACACATTTTCTACTTTTGACATCATTTATTATGTCATCTTCAAATCATATGAAATATGACTGATCTAAAATTTTGTCGTTTGGGAAAGGGTTGACTGCAACAAAACCTTACCCTGCTTAACCCTTTCCCAAACGACAAAATTTTAGGGTTATCGACTTCTAAAACTGCCACAAATGATTCAAGTTATTAAAGATAGGATTTGTGTAAAATATGGCACAGAAAATATTGAGACAAAAGGAGAAACTGCTGGTTATCAGCATTTTTATGCTCCCCGAAAAAATTTCGGGGGAGCATATAGTCGCCACGCTGTCCGTCCGTCCGTCCGTCCGTGTGTCCGTCCGTCCGTGTGTCCGTCCGTCCGTCCACAGCCATATCTCAGTAACCCTTGGACCAAATTCAATGAAACTTCACATGTGAACTCCCTGGGTAAATAGCTAGGGACCTTTTTCTCCGTTTGTAAATTTAAGGCTGCGTCATGGAAAAAGGGGCCTTAGTGTAAAAATTAGTTTTTTCTCTTATTTATCTTCATTTAATGGGCAGAATTTAATGAAATTTTGTGCTCATGTAATAAATAGGATGTTCTAGACCATATTCTATAAATAATGTGTGTACAAAAAAGCTGTCATGGGAAAAGGGGGCTTAATGTATGATAGTTTTTATTTTGTGACAAACACTTATTCGGGGAGCATAATCCGTCTGTGACGGCTCTTGTCTACTTTTGTTTCAATGTTTTCACAAGCCATTTCTATTAGGGGCGTCAAAACCAGGTCTTGTTTGGGAAACGGTTAAATGTTAGCTTTGATACCAAAGAACATTCATCATACTTCCATAATAATATATGATATTCATGCCAGAAAATGCATTGAGCTTCAAATACTTTTTTGAAACCATTAACCCATCTGCCAAATAAGACCTACTTTTGATATCCATAGTAAATTAGTTTGGGGGAAGTTATGAGAAAAAGAAGAAATAGTAACTTTTCCTTTTCTCACAATAGCTATCAAATTGTTTAAGTTTTAACATACACATTTTCTACTTTTGACATCATTTATTATGTCATCTTCAAATCATATGAAATATGACTGATCTAAAATTTTGTCATTTGGGAAAGGGTTGACTGCAACAAAACCTTACCCTGCTTCTGAAGGTTTTGTTTTATCCTCTGTTTGTTTCCCTGGAAAGAAACCTTTGACATACACCTGAATTTCGTTTTGGTATGTAATTATAAAGTTATTTTCTTCTTTAATTTTCTTATGGTGAAATCTACTTCTCTACTTTATTACCTATGTGGTACCAACTAAAATTTAGCAAAATGACTAATATAAAAGGTGCAAGCAAAATAATGGTTACTAATAATGAGAACATCATTCTGGTTACAGGAGACTATGCTTGTGATCATACTATTATTTTTATCATTTTGAAGGAAAATAAAGCTTGTTTTCCTTTCCCTACAACAGAATCTATCAATCTGAACACCCCAGTAGTTAACATGGCTCAGGGAGACAGGTTTGCCTATGTGGATCCAAACCAGAAACAGATCCTAGAAGACATTCAGGACGCCATCGCTGTGGCAACCGGTGACCTTGGCCTTCTACCAGGTGTGGCGTTCCAGGCTAGAGTAGCTCAGCTGGCTCATCTCAACTCTGCTCACCAAACTGTGAGTAATTAGCAATAACTTGAATGAATCTAATAAGTATTTATCAGTCAACTATAATATCATCAATTATAAGATCTAACATAATAACAGCACATTGTCTCTTTTCAACAAAAAACTCGTAACTACAGCTTGTTTTAATTTAATTTTTATTTAAAAGCAGTGATATTTCTCATTTATGTTGATAAATCAAAACATAGCCATGTGGTTCTACATGAAATAAGTTAAAATAAAACGAGGCGTCAAGAGAATTCAAAGCAATAAATGTAATGGTTTGTGAAGATAAAGTTTATATGGGAAAAGTTGTCTAACTTCTACGTTAGTGCAATTCCTTCTCTTTTGACAGCTTGGATATGTTGACTTTTGTTGATAAAATTATTATTTTTATTTTTCAAAAGTATATCTTTATTTCATGAAAAGAAATAAGTATGTGCTGTTATGTTCCAAGACCTTATGAATCATCCTGTTTGCTATTTCTGTAGATATTTGTGGTAGGACCTGCAGGTTGTGGTAAGAGTGAATGTATAAAGACATTCGCTGTGGCTGAGAGAGAACGAGGCAAGACCATCAGTGTCCAGACAGTGTTTGCTAAAGCAGTAGAGTCAGAGGAACTCATGGGACACTTTGACCAGAAAACAAAGTAAGTGGATGCATGGTTCAGAGCTCCAGATAAGAGAGAGTGATGGCTTTTGAAAAAGTACAATATTTCATTAAAAATTTGTTAAAACCTATGTTGTGGGTGCTCATTGGAATTGTCTAGATTAGACAATTCGCATGAGTGCCCACAACATTGGGTTTGGATTTCAAATAAATTAATAAATATTGCCTCCATTCCCTCTTATCTGCTGCTCTGCATGGTTTACATATAAATATTCACCAAGAGACAACAAGACATCAAATAAAATTTCAATAAGTAGATATTTGTTGTTATGCTCCCCGAAAAAATTTAGGGGGAGCATATAGTCGCCATGCTGTCCGTCCGTTCGTCCGTCCGTGTGTCTGTCCGTCCGTCCACAGCCAGATCTCAGCAACCCTTGGACCAAATTCAATGAAACTTCACATGTGAACTCCCTGGGATAATACCTAGAGACTTTTTTTCTCCATTTTTTAATTTGAGGTTGTGTCATGGAAAAAGGGGCCTTAGTGTAAAAATTAGTTTTTCTCTAATTTCTCTTCATCTAATGGGCAGAATTTATTGAAATTTTGTAGTTATGTAACAAATAGGATGTTCTAGACCATATTCTATAAATAATGTGTGTACGAAATAAGCTGTCATGGGAAAAGGGGGCTTAATGTGTGATAGTTTTTATTTTGTGACAAGCACTTATTCGGGGAGCATAATCCGTCTATGACGGCTCTTGTTTGCTATATCTTCACAAGCCAATGATTCTACCTTCACTTTGTTCCTTATTAAAGGAACAAAGTTGAGGCAGAACCCTTGACTTGCAATGATGCATATATAATTGAGGTGTCAAAAAATCAGTCTGCATTATCATATTAATCATCATAGCATTTCGTCAAAATTTCATGAAAAATCATCAATTCTTGTGTTCTCATTTCATTCCATGGTCCCATTACATTACCTCTTGGTGAATATATACCCTAGTTTCAGTTTTAACCCTTATTTAATCATCAATGGGTGTTCAGTGTTAGCTACTGTGTTATAATTCAGTCTGTTATCTGTTGTGTAACATCTTTAGAATAGAATTACTTACAATTGCTTCCATAAATGACCTGCATGGCATGTGAAGAAACTCCTGTTTCACGAAATTACTTAGTTTTTTTTAACATTCAGGACAATGTTGTAAATTAAAATGTTTAAGCCAATAGTAGGTCAAGAATTCACCATTTAGTAGATTTACTTTTATATCAGGTCCCTGTGTTTATATATTTGAGAGAAAACATTTAAATCTGAATCTCGATTTCTGTCCTTGCACCTATTTGTCTGAAATCTTGTGTGTCTAAATGTCTGAAATTATACTTGCCTTATGAGATCTCAATGTGAATGATTGATTGATATGGGTTTAACACCTCTTTCAAATGCTATAGTCATATCCCGGCAACTGGATTACCTAACCATAGATGCCTATCATTTCTCATACCTGTACTACCACAACATCCTTACCGAGCATCAAGCTGCTTGTCCACAAGGTTAACGATTATGAAACCATTGATGGGAGACAATATTGTCCAAAAGGATATTTGCCGTGACTGGCGATTGAACAACGGACGTCATGAGTGAGAGTCTGATGCTTTACCAACTGTGTCATGGCTGTGGCCTCAATATGAATGAACAAGCACTTAATTCTTCTTCATCTTTATTTTCTTTAGTAGAGTGTTTACACACTGTAAGCATATGTTCTTGTTTCACAGCAAATCAAATTCCCATAGTAAGAAATGGTAAGCTTGAGTTTGTCCAGGATATACTAGAGATTTTATCACCTTGAGGTCATGTTCAGCAACCATCGTCCTTTTAGCTTTTGTTATGCTGAAATGCAAAGGGCAGTTTATGTTGATAAGGTCCGATTGCATATCATGATTATGTGCAAATTGGTCTTACAAAACAACTAGTAAAACTAATGATTTTGATATTTAATGTAGTCTCGCATTAATTGCATCGAACCTCTTAACAAACAGTTTCGTAATCTGTTAGCTTTGGTTGCTGAATATTGATCAATTTGTTTTCTATGAATGGAGCTCTGCAATGTAAAATAATTTGGTTTATTTGTAAAGATAATTTCACATATTGAGAACATGTACCTATCTTGACTGCTGATGCATTGCTTTTAACAATTCAGAATTTGTTGTCAAGAGAGTTGAGCTTTTACAAGAAATTGACTTTAATGCATATTAAAGTCATCATTCTTTTCTAAAATGCTTTATTTCTAATGAATTATAAAATAACAAACATATCTGGATGTCAAGTTTGGTTTTGAATTGCAGAGCTACCAAATCACAGAGATTTTACAATTTATAATCAAACCTGAGTTTTATTTACTATAGATTTTTTCTCCATAAACATGACATTATAATCAATTTTGAAAGAAATTTATCCTTTATTCTCATATACACTTTGATTTCTTCATCTGATCACAGTAATTCTTTCAGTCAAAAAAGTCTAAGATTTTGTCATTTTGTAAAGTCATCTGTTGTATCATTCTTTTTATTCCAATTTGCAATGTAAATGTAGGTTGATTTCTTTAACCCATTACCAAACAACAAATTTTAGGGCAGTCCATATTGAAAGATCATGCCGACGGCAATTTCAAGTGAATGGAATTTTTAAATTCTAAGTCTTTTTGGATGGAAAACATTGAGGGAAATGAAGAAATTGCTTGTCACAAGCAATTTCTTCATTTTCCACAATGTTTTTCATGGCAATTATTTTGTAGGGAGTCAAAAAGAGTCATTGTGTGGTAATGGGTTAATTGGTTACATATGCAATTACTCTTGATAGAATGAAATGTACACAGAATTTGAGATAACACAATTTTAGACAAATTATCTAGATTTTTAGTAGATTGTTGTGTGATAGTATTACACTTAGATACATTGAATAAAAAAAAAAAAATTTCAATGAAACATTAGTACATGAAGAAGAATCACATTAGGCAACTGTTGAAAAGTACTGCTATATTAAATTTTGTGTCCATTAGTGGTCTATATTGAAAACAGAATTTGGAAACAAGATCAATTTTGTCCATTGTTTTAGGACAGATAAAACATTGACAGGGAGAGAAAGAAATTTAGGTTTTCTGTTTGAATACAAAATAATGCAAAGGACCATCTTGGGCTTGATGTTATATAGATCTTAATCCGTGTCTTCTCTGATGTAAATATGCTCTTTGATATTTTTATTTTTCTCTATTTACAAAATATTGAAAAATCAAAATATCAAAGAGCGTATTTACATCAGAGAAGAATCGGATTATATAGATCTATGCTGGTCTCTTAAACCATTACTGCACAGTGACGCCTTTTGACTCCCTCACAAGAAATGGCTCTGGAAAACATTGTGGAAAATGAAGAAATTGCTTGTGACAAGCAATTTCTTCATTTCCCACTATATTTTCTATACAAAATGACCAAAAGATGTGTAAAAAAAATCACTCGTTTTGAATTGTCGTCTGCAAAATCTTTGAACTTGGACCAACCCAAAATTTTGACGTTCGGTAATGGGTTACAGCCTCTCCTGTACCTGTAGCAAAATGTCACAGAGCACCATGGACCCTGATCATTGAGCTATTATGGGCATGTTGGTCCAGATCTTAGGTGGTCTCAAATACCATAATGACTTGTTTTGTATCCTAGATCAAACATTTCAGGTATATGTTGCCTTGCACATAGAACAAGATAGAACCTAGGGTAGGATCTGTTGTAGTAAAATATTGCATTGTTATTGTTGTTGTAGAACGATCACAATTGTTGTAGGGATATCACATTTTATGTAATACAGGTCAATTATGTCAATATTGCTTTTACCTCGAAAAAATAGAAAATGATTAAAGTATGTGCACACATATGCCAAATTCCAACAACACACAATTTAAATTATATATTTATTATACTTTGGGAGGACTTTAGAAAGACATAACCTCAAGTATGTCAAGGAATACCAGAATGGTATTGATAAAAAAAATGAGAAAGAATATGGTTAAAGCCAAAATGTTTTTAGATTTTTTTCTTTTCTTTTTTCTTTTTTTTTTTTTTTTACAGAAGCCTGTCAGTATCAATGAATTTATTTCTACATTTATTTGAATATTGTGTTCACATCTGCAAAATTTGCAAGTTTTATCACTTCTGCACATTTTACATACTTGCATAGTATTACTATTGAATATGCAGAGAGCAACTTTTCTAAAGTTTGTGTATTCAGTTTGCAATTCCATATAAGATTCTGCTCTTACCTTTTATAGATTATGTTGTCAGATGTTATTTCTTGAAACAAATGTGTGTTAAATTTGCACTATTTTAAGCTTGTTATCATAAACTGTTTGCACTTACCAAACTTTTGTTATAACCCCATGAAAATAAATGAAGCCTTGTTGTTTCATACAGACAATGTAGATATATTGTCAGTAAATATTTTTTGTATTTTACCAGGGAATGGAAGGATGGCCTGTTTGCGTCGTTGTTACGGAAGTTTTGTATACAGCCACCTAACTATAACTACAGTACCAAGGTGAAACCGACCATGAAGATCATGCAACTGGATGGAATGGTAAGATATCTAGAGTAGTGTAAGAAAAAAGTAGCTAGGTAGTCACTATTGTCATGGAAAATATGATTGCTTGTCAGACTTTCCAAATGTTGTCCAATTAAATAGAACCTAAAGTACAATTCTACATTTAAGCTTCACTTGTCTAAGCAGGTGATCCAGGCAGAAATACTTGTTTATGCTGACTGATCTTTGCTTATGCTGCCTGCCAAAGTTTGAATAAATCTATTTGGGCATAATCAATTAGTAAAGATACATTTTGATGTTAGATCTACTGAATCATTGGATGATATGCCAGTAGGAAACTTGGATATTTGTTGAAAGATTTGAAAAAAAAATGTTACACTGCTGTGTTTGTTAAGTTTAGCCAAGATTATGCAAAGATTATTTGTTTTTTAAGGTCGTTTAAAAAAGATGATGGTGTTTTGACCATTTAATTCTGAATGTTGAAGGTCAAGGTCATATTACAACAGGGCATTTTGTTGTTTCTGAAGAAATATGGTAGAAGCAAGTAGTCAACTCTTTTGCCGAAAGTGGTCTGAGATTACTTTTGTAAACGTAAAGGTACTTGTAACATGCATGCATTTAGAAATAAGAATTAGCTGATCTTTTTCAATTTGATCATAAATGATATTTTTAACTACAGGCTGACACAGGCCAGATGGAGTTGTTACAGAGTGTATTGATGAACTGTGGTACAGTGGTACTGGGCAACAATGAGAGAATCACTGTACCTGATACACTCAGGTTTATGTGGGAGGTGAGTTGATTTTGTAATGCAAAATATTTTACAGATTGAATTAAATAGCTGAAGAAACAATTTGCCAACTGTCTCTAAAATGTTTTAAACTGGTGCAAACACCTTTAATTCAATTATTACAAATACTTTAAGATAACTCAAATCTGCTTTAAATGGTTGATGCTGTTCAAATAACATGAATGTTGAGCTTCAATGCCAATAGATGAAAACTGATCATTTCTAGTTTGCACTTACTTAACATAATAATTACTGGATACAAGTAAAGTCGAGAGGTATGACTGCGTCACTGATATGAAGATATATGCTATGGTGGATAACCTGTTGTATAATTTATTCCTTGCAGCTTGAGTCTCTCTCCAACATGAGTCCATCACTCCTAGCCAATGTTGGAGTACTGGTAATGAGTACTAGTGATGTAGGATGGCAGTTAATGTTGGTACAGTGGCTAGAGAGAAGGCCGGACAATGATAAAGATCTTCTCACAGGTTCGTACAGTACACAGCATCAAAATATGGTAAAACATGAATTTTAAGTTCATTGGAGACTATTCAGATAGAGGATTTGTTCTGCCAGATTTGACTCCTTCTGACATAATTTGATCAACTATTTTTCATGCCACTTACCTCTCACAATTGGATTTAAAAATTTGTTTCCATGCTTGAACTGGAGAACCATTTTACCAAGTATGCCCTGGACCCAAGGAGATGCCTTTTTGTTTATGATTCATGGAGGTCAAAGGACAAGGTAACAATTAGACTTAAGTCTTTTAAAAAATTGTTTCCATGCTCTAACTGATCTAGTGTTTGAGCTGGGACCCTGTTGCTTTACTGAATGGTTACTCTTTAATCCAAGGAGGTGCCCTGTTGTTTTTTGTCACAAAGATCAAAGTCACTATTGAACTTATTTTGAAATCTGTTTCAGTGCTCAAACTAATGATCTAAAATTCTTTTTTTCATATATAAACAATTCAACCATCAATATTGTGTTTGATGTCTGTATGCTGTCAACTCTACAATGATCATAAAAAAGATATTTCAATATTGTAGGTTTTTGTGATGTTTACATCTACAAGACCATCAACTATCTATCAGAGTGTACAAAACCTCATATGTTTGCCAGCACCAAGCCTGGTACACAGAGATATCGTCGTGTAATCAGTCATACCATAGAAAACATGATCACAACATTCACAACACTGCTCGATGTAAGTTACATGATATGAGGGCCTAGCACTATTGTAAGCACATATAATTCAACTCATTTCTGCATATTGTCAGCTTTTGGGCGCCCCACAAGAAAAAGGCTTTGAAAAACATAGTTGAAAATGATTGAATTGTTTGGGACAAGCAATTACTTCAGTTCCCACTATGTTTTTTAACCCTTTCCCAAATGTCAAAACTTTAGGGTGGTCCACTTTGAAAGCTACTACAAACGACAATATAAATGCTGATAACTGTAGGATTGGCATAAGATATTGCATGGAAAATATTGAGGCGAAAGGAGAAACTGCTGGTTATCAGCAGTTTCTTCTTTTGTCTCACTGTTTTCCCAAGCCTTTTCTATTGGAGACGTCAAAACCAGGTCTTGTTTGGGAAAGGGTTAAAGAGAAAGGCCAAAAAATATTAAATTTCATTCACTGGCAATGACTTTAGATTAGCACTATTCTTAAAATTTGCCATCTGTTAATGGGTTAATATGAACTTACAATAGATTGTTGTGAGACCCTTTGGAATATTTGGTTGCAATGTTTTTGCATGAATTTGCTTTCTATGTTTGAAGTATTTATTAACTTATTTTGCTATTATATAACTTCCATATTGTTAAAAATGTATGAATTATCATATTGTAAATTATTTTTATCAAATATATACAATATATTTCAAGATTCAAAATTTCATTGTATCTTGAATGCTTGACAGACTTATCTTTATCAACAATTTCAAACTTTTTATTTATATGCATGAATTATGTATGATTTTGTTCTTGTATAAATTGCCTGAATTGTGTTATGTTTCACTGATTTGGAAATACATGTATTATATATGGCTTTCTGTCCTATCCATTGTTTATAAACTTTCACATTAATTTCCAAACTTGTTTTTTTCATTTACATCCATCAGATTTCTTAATGCATTTTTCTTTGAATTAATTGACAAACATAGATTGAAGAAGTCAATGAAAACACGTTAATGGTTTGCTTAGCATAATGAATTGAAGAAAAAAGCATTGTGCTCAAGTTATATTAAAATATTGAATGTGCACCTGTATGACACTTCTGATGAGCAGTAATGTGTTAAATGCTAGCATTTGCAACCATACTTTTTGCCATTTTAGACATCCTTTTCTAGTAAATATTTGATTAAGTTTGAGGTTTTGTATCATGCTTGATTGTGTTTCAGAGATTGATATTTCAAGTGGTAATTAGATGATAGAGAATCATTATTTATCTATACACAAACACTTAGCTTGTTGTTTTATAGGGCATGCTTTCTATTTTATTTCCATATCCTTGTGTATTTTGCCCAATATAAGTTTTTACCTTGTGTGATATTTTGATTTTATGTAGATATGTGCAGTGAAACTTGTGGAAGCAACATTCAGGTGGCTCTTATTGGATGTTGTGTTTGTACTGGTACTTTAGATGCCAGGGACTTATGGTCAGTGTCACCTTGGTTTTGGAACATGGTGATACACATGAACTCATCTTAGCCCTTTCCAAAACAGCAAAATTTTAGGGAGGACCAAATTAAAAACTGCTAGAGACGAAAAATAGATATTGTCAAGGAAAGGATTTGCCTACTAAATAGTACAGAAAATATTGAGGCAAAAGGAGAAAATGCTGATTTTCAGCATTTTCTTCTTTTGCCTTAATCTTTTTCAAGTCTTTTCTAATAGATACATCAAATCATGTCTTGTTTGGGAAAGGATTGAAGTTTCAATAGCTATGACTAGATGTTTAGATTATGAGTTTGAATTGGGTATGTGGTTGGTATTAAACAACCATATTTGGTACGATCACAAACAATTCACTAAAGATGCATCAGAATTGGACAATCCAGGGTTGTGATTTTCAACTGTTATCCAAAGAAGATTTTTGATGCTTTGATAGCTTGGTTTGTAACATTGGAGGCTATCAATTCAGGGTTATGAGTTTGAACCCCAGCTCAGCCAATATCCTTTCTGATATTTGACAAAGCCCATTTGCCTCTCACCAATGGATATGAATTATTCAAGTGTGAGAGCAAATGATGGTTTGGATTGGATGTTATGGTAGTGCTAGTGAGAGAAATGCCAGGAATCTATGGTTAGGTGCTACAGATGCAGCCATATGATCAAATGCAGTTTAAAGTGGCATTAAAAACCAATCAATCTATCTTTAAACCTTTCCCAAACGACAAAATTTTAGGGTGATCCAATTTGAGAGCTGATGCTGACGTCAAAAGAATTGTTGTTAGAGACAGAATTTGGGTATAATACAGCACAGAAAATATTGAGACAAAAGGAGAAACTGCTGATTATCAGCAGTTTCTTCTTTTGTCTCACTGTTTTCCCAAGCAATTTCTATTGAGGTCATCAAAAGCAGGTCTTGTTTTGGGAAAGGGGAGATTTGAAAAAAGAAAGTGCTGATAATATAGATTGTAAATTGTTGACAAAAAATGATGCCACTGTCAAGCCATTCCTGTAGTTGCTGTCTAAAGTTTCACTGCTGTAGTTTATTTGATAGATATTGTGTTATTCCCATATTAAACTTTGAACATTTTAGGTTCCAAAACTATTTAATATTTTAATATATACATATTAAAACCACTTTTCTTTTTTCTTGATCATGTTATGCTTGCCATATTTTAAGAAAAATATTTTTTGCACTGGCTCATACATTTAGCTTGAACATATAGCAAACTAACTCACAAGGTAAAAAATGACTCTCAAATTGAGAAGCAAAGGTTGAATGAATTACAGTCATGGTAATTTAGCAAAGTCCATAGAAGAGATACAAAATAAATCTTTAAATTATTTAGTAGTTTTGCTAACAACAGAAATGCGTGGTTTGTTCCTTCAAGTCTCATTCATTGATGCAAGATGCTCTAAACCTTTCATTGTAGGCTATTCACACTTTGCATGTTAGATTTCATCTTAGTCATTAAATAGATTGAATTTGAGATAGATATTTTCTTTTAAAAAGATCATTGTTGCAAAGAAGGTGGTAATGTTTTAACCCAGACTGAAACAAGATGTATATGTACAGTGTCAGAACTAAACATTTTGCAGATGACAAAAAATATCTCATATAAAAACAGAAAATTGGAAAGTCTGGGACTCAAATCATAGTTTTTATCCCCAAATCTATTATTACATTATGGCTAAAATAATATTAGAAACACATGTATATCATTCAAACAATGTTTAATATTAAAGAGAACTAACAAAGTATAGCTAAACTATTGTTAGACACAACAATCAAATAATGATTAATAGTTTTAAATGTGTGGCAGAAATGGACCGTGTATTAGCAGAAAATCCCAGAGGATGTGGTAACAGAAAGATTCCAGGAGAATAGTATACTAGTAAGGAACTAGGCCACGACTCCACAGTAATATTTAAAGTCCAAGTCTACCGCTCCATGGAAGACACCTCTCATGGAGATGGCCAAGCGTTAGACCACCAATCACTGGCCGGGTAGCTCAAACCAAACCTGGTGTTCAGCGTTAGACAACCAATCACTGAACAACCACCTTGGTACAGCGTTAGACAACCAATCACTGAACCAAAACAACCAACCTGGTACAGCGTTAGACAACCAATCACTGAACCAACCAATTACCATATACATGTATATGTATGCAAATTGGATCAGTCAAAGCAAATATCATATACATGTATAGGTGCGCAAAGTGGATCGGTCAACTGGCCAGTTCCTATTTTTGCAACTGATGCTAAACTTTACCATACACTTTTGATATTGAACAGACACAAATACTATATTCCTCTGGAATCCTCCGCCACATCAAATTTATCTCTGGAATTTTCCGCTTACATGGTCAAGAAGATTTGTAGCATCCCATACTTTTCCAGAAACAACTTAATTCTTAGCTTGTATAAACAACAATCATAGACCAGTCACCTACTAGCCCTCCATTCAAGATGCGCATCAATCACATTATGTGACACTTAAATTTGAAAATAATATCAGACTTTATTGGCGTAGCAAACCACAAATACTGGATCTAAGCCTTCTTTGTACTTCTAAACAAATGAAACCACATCATTACTGTACCAATATAAGACCTATATTAGGTGTTACAGCACTGGAAACCTTATTAGTATATAGAATTGTATAAGTGATAAGGAAAGCGAATTGAACAGCTCTGTGCATGACTGTCCGGTAGCATGACAATACACATGCCCTTACAGGCACATATACCAGCATAAACCAAGACTTCAGTGCACTGCAATGAAGACTATCTATATTATTTTATCCATGTCACGCGAAGACAGCCATCTCAAGCTGTAGATATAGTAATTGAACGATCCGCAAGAAACAATTTGTGTAGTTCAAGTCAGTCCATTTTAATAGTTAAAAGCAGGTTCAGCTGGATCGATTGTGACTCCGGTTTGTTTGATAACTCCTAGGTCCCTCTGTATAACTGCAATAAAGGAAAAGAAGCTTAAAAAAAACTGGAACAGATTAGTCAGATTATGTTAACCTCGAAATAAATTAACAATATGAAATAATAATAAGGGTGGGAGGGCGGGAAATTTAGAAAAATTGTGCAGATGAAAAATTTTTCGCGGGTTGTCTGCTATATTTATGCTGTAAGTGAAAATTACGGAACACCGTTTCCGGTTAGGCTGGAAACCAAATTGACTCGCGAAACTTTAAATGGGCGAATCATCAAGTAAAGGAAAACGATAATTATTTTAGCTTGTAATAAATCGATCTATTCTGTATAAATAGATCTTGTTATTACATTATGGCTAAAATAATATTAGAAACACATGTATATCATTCAAACAATGTTTAATATTAAAGAGAACTAACAAAGTATAGCTAAACTATTGTTAGACACAACAATCAAATAATGATTAATAGTTTTAAATGTGTGGCAGAAATGGACCGTGTATTAGCAGAAAATCCCAGAGGATGTGGTAACAGAAAGATTCCAGGAGAATAGTATACTAGTAAGGAACTAGGCCACGACTCCACAGTAATATTTAAAGTCCAAGTCTACCGCTCCATGGAAGACACCTCTCATGGAGATGGCCAAGCGTTAGACCACCAATCACTGGCCGGGTAGCTCAAACCAAACCTGGTGTTCAGCGTTAGACAACCAATCACTGAACAACCACCTTGGTACAGCGTTAGACAACCAATCACTGAACCAAAACAACCAACCTGGTACAGCGTTAGACAACCAATCACTGAACCAACCAATTACCATATACATGTATATGTATGCAAATTGGATCAGTCAAAGCAAATATCATATACATGTATAGGTGCGCAAAGTGGATCGGTCAACTGGCCAGTTCCTATTTTTGCAACTGATGCTAAACTTTACCATACACTTTTGATATTGAACAGACACAAATACTATATTCCTCTGGAATCCTCCGCCACATCAAATTTATCTCTGGAATTTTCCGCCACACGAACTCTGTTCGCCCCACACAAAATTCCAGCAACTTCAATTTAAAGCAATCTGTAACAAATATAGCTTAAATTTATAATACGCCTCAGGTAGGGCTCAAACCTGCAAAAGCAGAGTTCAAATGCGCATGCTGTACCACACAACGTGGCTTTGACACAATTCACCAGCCTCAACCATAGAGACTCACACACCAAGTTAATCATGGAGGGTCATTCCAGCAGCCTCAACATGCTACTCATTATTTGATATTTTATCCAGCCAACTAGTTAACAATTGCTATTTCCATATACAATGTATCAATACTCCATTCTAGATTCCATGTCATTCTCCAGACAGCCACCGAGTAGGACAGTGTATTAACACATTACCCCCATCCATAACTAAAATAAAATACTTTACCGGATCTGAAATTCATTAATTTTATTACGTTATTAGTGGGTCACTAAGCACATAGTTTTTTAACCTGTCAAAGAACTCCCCTTACAACTATTGACACATTATCAAAAAACTCACAAGCTGATCATATTAACAGTAGGTGAAACTCATCAAGCATAAATTATGTCCGAGCTGCAATTGCACCAGATACCTTCCATGGTATAATACCTAAATGCAAATAGAGTCCTAATTAGTTGGAAATCAGCAAACAGCAACCAGTCCTAAAAAGGTAAACTGTATCCAACTAACAGCATAAGACACATACCACCTAGTTATTGATGGTAAAAATACAATTTATTATATGCACTCACAATTGAAAGTAAGTGTGTCAACCTAGCAGGTAATTAAACGCCTGTTAACTCTTTGAAGGCAGCAGGGCAAACCTTGACAACACCGACACTATTGATCCTGTAGATGGTTAAATAATTTGTAGTTTATATTAACTGTACTTGTCAACTTGCAACATAGAAGCTGTAACAGATAGAAGTCTCAAATCATAGTTTTTATCCCCAAATCTATTATTTGGTCATAATATGACATCAATATCATTTTTGTACCATTACAGTTTAACAGTTATGAGAAAATTTAACAATGTTAGAGAAAACTTTAAAAACAATCATTTTATTTGATTATTCACGTTTTTCAGACCATGGTCCATCCGTACCCAGATCTGAGCGATGTAGAGTTTGAACGTTATTTCAACTTTGCGTGTATTTGGGCATTTGCTGGTACCCTGGAGGTCCAATACAGGGAACCGTTCAGTCAGTGGTGGAAGGAAGCTTTCGAGGAACACATGGACTTCCCTGAGGAGGGCACTGTATGTACAGTCAGATTCATTTAACCCATGACCACAATTTTACTCTTTTTGACTCCCCACAAGATAATAGCTTTGGAAAACATTGTGGAAAATGAAGAAATTACTTGTGACAAGTAATTTCTTCATTTCCCACAATGTTTCTACCAAAAAAGACCAAAACATTGTAAAATTCATTAACTTGAAATTACCATCTGCAACATCTGTGAATTTGGGCTAGTCTGAATTGAAAATATTTAACATGTAATTTCAAATATTTGTTACTAAACTGACAGGAACTAAGGACCCTAAGAATTCTAAATAGAAAAATAGAAAAAAACCCTAATAACTTATTTACTTATTTGATTGTTGCAGATATTTGACTATTGTGTAGACACAGAGACCCATGAATTTGTAAAGTGGGTGGATACCCTGCCTACATACAGCGCTACACCACATATTGGTATACTATACATCTTTGTATAATATATAATTACATGACATGTATGTTGCAGATATTTGACTGTTGTGTACACACAGAGACCCATGAGTTTGTAAAGTGGGTGGACACACTACCTACATACAGCGCTACACCACATATTGGTATACCATACATCTTTGTATAATATATAATTACATGACATGTATGTTGCAGATATTTGACTATTGTGTAGACACAGAGACCCATGAATTTGTAAAGTGGGTGGATACCCTGCCTACATACAGCGCTACACCACATATTGGTATACTATACATCTTTGTATAATATATAATTACATGACATGTTTGTTGTAGATATTTGACTACTGTGTAGACACAGAGACCCATGAGTTTGTAAAGTGGGTAGATACCCTACCTACATACAGCGCTACACCACATATTTGTATACCATACATCTTTGTATAATATATAATTACATTACGTATGTGTTGCAGATATTTGACTGTTGTGTACACACAGAGACCCATGACTTTGTAAAGTGGGTGGATACCCTACCTACATACATCACTACACCACATATTGGTATACCACACATCTTTGTATAATATATAATTACATGACATGTTTGTTGCAGATATTTGACTATTGTGTAGACACAGAGACCCATGAGTTTTTAAAGTGGGTAGATACCCTACCTACATACATCACTACACCACATATTGGTATACCATACATCTTTGTATAATATATAATTACATGACATATGTGTTGCAGATATTTGACTATTGTGTAGACATAGAGACCCATGACTTTGTAAAGTGGGTGGATACCCTACCTACATACATCACTACACCACATATTGGTATACCATACATCTTTGTATAATATATAATTACATGACATATGTGTTGCAGATATTTGACTATTGTGTAGACACAGAAACCCATGAGTTTGTAAAGTGGGTGGATACCCTGCCTACATACAGCGCTACACCACATATCGGAATACCATACGATGCCTTCGTGCACTCCATGCAGATAGAGCAGATCATGACCATCCTCGGACATCTGACCGACTCTGGCAAGTCTGTCCTGTTGGTGGGCGAGAATGGTTGTGGTAAAACTGCCATTGTGAATGAGAGAATCAGAACTGTGTGCTCTGGGGAAGTGGCAGAGGTGCTGTCTTTAACAGTACAGGCAAACAGGTCAGTATTTCGTTTAACCCTTTCCCCAAAAAAACCTTGTTTTGACATCCCTAATAGAAAAGGCTTGGGAAAACATTGAAACAAAAGAAGAAACTGCTGATAATCAGCAGTTTCTCCTTTTGTCTCAATATTTTCTGTGTCATATTTTACACAAATCCTATCTTTAATAACATCCATTTTGTCATTTGTAGCAGTTGTTTAAGTGGATCACCCTAAAATTTTGCCGTTTGGGAAAGGGTTAATGTTTTTGTATCAATGTTGATAATGATTTGAGAATGAAATCTTTCCCAAACAAGCCTTCTTTTTAATGGTCATATAGAATGTTAATTTAGAAACTCTTGAGAGAAACCAGTTTTTTCTCCACTTCTCTGAAAAACGTTTATGCCTTTAAATTTGGTCAGTCTGAAACAGAATGAATTTGGAAAGATTGTAATGAAATCAGGTGTATATTTACAAGTTTTTAGGATTTCTATGTGATATCTTCCACGAGTTAAACTTTGAGAGCTTATAGTCCCATCAATACATGCAATATATAATATGCATTTTTCATGTGTCTGTTCAAAATAGGAATAGAAAATCCATTTTTTAGAAATTCTCAAAGGTTTTTGTTCTGTCTTCAAAGCAATGAAGACTTTGGAGTCATATGAATTTCCAGTGCATCAGCAGAAAATCAACTAACATCATAATCTGAATGCTGGTACTTTTCAGGTTCACCAATTCTAAGTTGTTGTATGACCGTCTAGATGAGAGACTAGAATGGAAACATGGCAGGACCTATGTACCTAAAGGCAACAAGAGATTACTCTGTTTTGTGGATGATGTCAACCTCTCACAGGTAAGATGATATATATTTCCTTAAAGCTTTCTATGATATGATGTGTGAACAAGGTAATTTCAATATATATGTTTGTATTTAAATTAAACAAATTGATGTATACAGCAGTTCAGGTGTATATGAAATTTGACATCTCTGTCTCAAATTTACAGGCATATTTTCTGCTTATCAGCAACAACTGCAAAAAACTGATGGCATTTATATGCATTTGAATAACCAATCTAGGCATCAAGACATGCATTAATAATGAAATGGGAATGTGATGTCTTGTTAAGTTGTTTGAAATATGCTTACTTAATGTTAGGAATGTTTTTATGCGTTTTGCTTTAGTTCAAAATTCATTTGGCATATAACTTTTGCTGTTTACCAGGTTGACAAGTGGGGTGACCAGACCGCTATTGAGCTGATCCGTGAACACATCGACGATGGTGGGTTCTACAATCAGGAGTCTCATAACTGGCGTTACGTCAAGAATGTCACCTATGTGAGCACTATCAACCCTGTGACCACGGCAAATGTACCCAAAATCAACCAGAGATTCCTCAGACATTTTGCTATCTTTGGTGTACCTTTCTTACCGTAAGTAATTTCATCTTTTTTAAATTGTCACAGTTAATAAAAGGTATTGATTGATAGAATGTATAAATTAAGTATGTCCTTTTTCTGCATTTTACCATTTTTGGTTTGCTCTCAATATAAATGTATTTCACTCATTTGACAAAAAAATTGGGGCTGTTAAAAATTTGTTTGGTGAAAACTACATAACACTGCATAAATGTCTGTCACAGTATGGATGCATTTTAATGAAAACCTTGTAACTGCAGCTTAAAATAAGCTGCAGTTACAAGGTTTTTGTTGAAAAGCTACAATATCTTATTTTATCATTTTCAGAAATTCTGAGCTTCACACCATCTTCTCCACCTTGGTTCACACCCATTTCATCACACCAGAGACAGCTCAAGGTGCCGTAGGAGCACACCACAGTAACTATGATGAAAAGGTGAGAATGTCTTGTCCTTGATTATCCCTTTACCAAAAGTCAAAATTTTGTGGTGGTCCAATATGAAAGTGGCTGCAGACGATCAATTGGATGCTGATATAGCTATAGATTGTGTAAAATATAGCACAGAAAATATTGGGATAAAAGGAGAAACTGCTGGTCATCAGCAGTTTCTTCTTTTGTTCCAATGTTTTCACATGCCTATTCTCTTAGGGAAAGGGATTATTGAATAAAACTTTTTTTTTCAAAGCATGAAAAGCATCTTTGCTTCTCGACATATAAGTTTTTATGAAGACTGACAAGGGTTCAGAGTTTAGGTCCTATTCCTTTATGTTTCTTTCAAACATCTTTTATAAAGAAAACTGGAGAAAACATCGAAATGACCATTATTTTCTTCCTTTGTCTCAATAAATTCTCTATGCTTTGATGTATGCAAATTTTATAGTAACAAACATTAATTTAGTAGTCTCCAGCAGTGTTTAAATGGGACCACTCTAGAGTAAAGAGGGGTAATTTCGACACCTTAAGACGAAATGAGCAAAAAAAAGTTGTGGCAAAATATTCCGGAGAATAAACATTTATCAAAACGGAAGTTGGCTTGATTTTTTTCATTTGCAAAAAACGCCGCCCGAATACGATATTGTCGTTGTCGTCTTTTTTCCCATTAAATCATGGGACCCATCGTAGTATAAATTCGACACCTTGCGGGTAAATTCGACACCCCAAGAATTTGTGTATGAAAATAATCAGAAAAGGATGTAAATATTTCTTATAAACTACAAATCATGTGAATATATTGATTACGACGATGCACTTGATTTTTCTTCATTGAGATTTTCATTCTCACCCACGATTCGGAGACAGAGAGATCAATTTGCGAAATATGATTTTTTTTAAATGTTCATCCGCGCAGTCATTCCTAAACCACAAATATTCCCTTAAAGCACCTACGTGATATTCCTTCTTCATTTAAAACACCGCGGTCGCCAAACAACAATGTTTTGTTTAGGAAGTTAATTGTCTCCTCGAATGAAATGTAAAAGTAATACCTTGTCGCTGAAATATTCCAATTAATGGTTCAATTAATCCATGACCAAATTAATCTTAACGTAACATGCGCAGCCCGAAATTTCAACAACTGTTCCCTTTTAAGTACTGTATGGGAATGAGTCTATTTCTATTTTCGGAAACTGTTCAATAACAGGTGTTCAACGCGCGGCTGCGCGGCTTTGTTTGATGTTTTAAACTCTCCCTCAGACGGTTAGTGGTATGACGATTGTATGACGTCATTTTGTACCGACAAAGGAATGAGAAATCAGCATGTGAATATCCCTGTCAATCAAGCATATAAATGATCGAATGGGTGGAGACTGACAAACTGTTCCGACCAATCAATTAAACACAGTTTGCTCAGTAGATTTACAAGGCGGTGCCACGTGAATTAAAGAACCACATTCGGGTGTTTTGATAGTCGCTAAAAAAGGAATTTGTGCACCTTCAAACAAAGGTCAAATGTTTAAGTGATATTTAATTTTCATGAGTTGGATTGTTAACTTTTGTGGTGGAATTAATAAGGATGTTTCTTACAAAGTAAGACTCGCTTTATTTAATATATTCATCTACTACAGTCGAGAACTTTGACTGACCTCAGAATATGAATCTTATGGAAAAGTTTACCGCGTGAAACGTTTCAGATGCAAATTGATATGGGATTTGTTAATAATACGTATATTTAGATCAAAATTGTTTGTTGGTTGATGAAAAAGGCATCAACGCCATTTCTACTGTTCAAAATAAGCGCAACAACCAAACTGTTGTCTGTTTCTGTCGATGTAGGAACATTCAAATTCAAACAATTAATCACGTTTTACGGCATGTCGAATTTATACGCTCTTGAAATATTTTGTCGTATAAATTCGACACCCTTTCTCAAGTTGAAAATAAAACGGAGAGATGCTTTTTATCAAGTAATTTATGAAAATATATACATTTCCGGCATAGTATTGAAACATTTATCATATAAAAATGATTTTCATAATTTTTCATATGTCTTTGTTTAGATCCACTTTCTTACGATAATCTGTAACGGTCATTTTTGCTCATCAGAAAATTCGACGACCTTTTTCTTCCGTGATTTTTTCGGGTAAAGGGTGGGTGTTTGGAGGACATGAAATATTTTTATACGTCAGTTATTGCCCCGACATAAGGTTTTCAATATTAGAATGCTATTATCACGATTTTTGTGTCATGTATTGTAAAAATTATAAAAGGGTGTCGAATTTTGACGACTGTCGAATTTACCCGACTTTACTCTAATATTTTGTGGTTTCCGAAATAGTAAAAAAAAAAGCTTTATGGAAGCTTTATGGCAATTATTCATGAGAGGCGTAAGTTATTTTCTCTCTACATTTGATATCAGATTAATTCCTTTGGTTTGAATTTATTGATTGTAGTCCTGTTCCAGCCATCAAAGTATCTGTAAAGAACTTAAAAATCTTATTTCCATTATCATACCAACAGTACAAGTATTTGAAGTCAGCGATTTTATATGAAATCCATGTTTATATTATAGTAATAAAATGACATTAAGTGATCTGCTTTGTTTTCTAGAAGTTTAACCCATTTCCGCATATTGGTGCTCTTTGACGCCTTACAAGATAAATGCTTTGAAATAATTTTTGGAAATGTAAAGACCAAAAGATGTAAATGCATTTCATTCACTTGAAATTGCCGTCTTTTACATCTTTCAATTTGGACCAGTCTAAAATTTTGTTGTAAATGGAAATGGGTTAACCCTTTCCCAAACAAGACCTAAGAGAATGTGTTTGGGAAAACATTGAAACAAAAGAAGAAACTGCTGATAACCAGCAGTTTCTCCTTTTGCCTCAATATTTTCTATGCTATATTTTACACAATTCCAATGGTTTTCAATCTTAATTTTGTCGTCTGCAGCAGCTTTCGAATTGGAGCAGCCTGAAGTTTTGTCGTTTGGGAAAGGGTTAAATGAATTATTTTAATTTGACTTGACCAAACAGATTCAGAAAAAGAAGGTATAGCTCTTATAAAGTTAATTTGTGTGCTATCATATATAATCCAGTAGAGTGTGATCTTTAGGATATCATTATCATTAAAAACTAAAGAGCATTGTCATGGGAAATGTCAGCAATAAACAATTTCAAATGACAAGAATATAAAGTGATATTTATACGGGCTGTCTTTCTCATGTACATGTATTTATAAAAAAGAATGTCTGTACAAAGACAAACAATTTCATCGCAAAGTTTTCACATGCAAGTTTGTCAAATCTCTGGTTCTACTTATGCTTTTGCTCTCAAACTTTGCACATGCCTCTGACTTTAAAGTCAGTCTGTAGGCAAAGATTCATCACTCTAACATGTAATTCAATGGAATTTTTACCATTATTGGCACTTAGGATTTTTCACTATCTAGCACTTGATAGATGTGCTTGGCTGTCCTGAGACCGCTCTTGTTTCAATACAAAATGTTGTTTAAGTTGTCCTATGCTATCCCTCATGGCATTCATAATTCACATTGCATGTTTTAATGCCCTAGTAGATTGAGTCATATTCATCCTGCCTAAAGGCCCAGTCACATACAGCCGTGTGTCCACATTGAATGTAGGACATTTTGGCCATGGACGTTTTGGCCAGGACGTTTTGGCCACGGACGTTTTGGCCACAATATATTTCAAGGTAGGACCTTTTGGTCAAATGTAAATTGAATGAAAAATTAATAATTGAGTAAACAAGAGCATCAAATTTAAAAATAAATAAATAAATATATCAATTTTAATATCAAAATTTCTAAAAGTACAACTAAAATAAATCTAATTGGTTCAATTCCATTTTTCCTTAATTTTATATTTGGCCGAAAGGTCCTACCTTGTATAATATTGTGGCCAAAACGTCTGTGGCCAAAATGTCCGTCCACCGTCCACATTTTGTTCACATTACATCCAAATATATGCTACACAGGTCTCCTGATTGGACCTGCTTCGGCATACAGTGTTGACACAGAATGATGTGTGTGACCAGGTCATTATGCCTCTCCCAAACAAGACCTGGTTTGACGTCCCCATTCAAAAGGGATTGGGAATACATTGAGACAAAAGAAATAAATGTTAATAATCATCATTTTCTCTTTTTGTCTCAATATTTTCTGTGCTGTATATTACACAAATATTTTCTTTTTCAACATACATTTTGTCATATGTAACAGCATTCAAATTAGAACAATCGGAAATTGTGCTGTTTGGAAAAGGTATACATGAATATCATAATAAATATCTAATTTGCTAAAGCTTATTCTCATAATTAAGTTATCTATAAGAAATGCATAAAGCCACCAGCAGAAAAGCATACAAAGCTCTTTCAAACTATGTTACGCTTTGTATCCTATCGTATTCTTATGTTCGCTATTTCTTTTTGACCCTGCCATTAAATTCTACATATAATCACCCTACATAAGAAATCTTGACTTCATTTTCTATGTGTGATATGTAGATAGCTAGTCATTATCATACATGGTATATTAGCAGAAAAGTAGGTACCGGTTACTGATTCAGTCACCTTTATGCATACACACACTTAAAAAGTACATTTTCTACGGGTACCCTTTTCTACACTGTGGTAGTCCAAAGCTATTAGTTTACTGATAATATATTGCAAATTGCACCAATAACAATACATGCTAATAACATTTATTTGCCCGAGATATTAATTCTGATATAAAATAGGCTTCTTTATTATATTCCTTATGATTGAGGATATATAAATTGTCAGGAGAATAAAACTAAGCTAAGTTCTTCGTGACAGAGCAGTTAATGCTTAATTTAAACAAAAAAAACCAAAAGTTTTTGTGAGAAAGATTCTTTGTTCACATTTTGTTGTTGGAACGTAATTATTTTTTTACCAAAAGTATGAGCATGAATTCATTTGGCCTACTAATCTTGTTTCAAGGCTGCGCTATTGATGCAACAGAATGAAGACAGGCTGAAGAAGCTGTTATCCACCATTGTATTAGTGACTATAGAGCTACAAGAGAGACTCCGGTCAATGTTCCTGCCCACATCACAGAGATGTCATTATATATTCACTGTCAAAGATCTGTCTTGTATATTCAAGTAAGTTATAATTTTGCCTAATGTTGAGACAACTTTGCTTAGTTTCATGGTTTACTTTCCTTTTCTTACCTTTTACAAGTCACAAATGTTTATTGATTTATCCAGTCAAGAGGTTATGTTCTCTATTCATTTTGCTAACAGAATCAACATGTAAAGGCAAATATTTTCTTACAATTTGTTTGCATGGTATGTGCAGTTGGTATCTTTGTTGATGTTTTTGTGGAAATTGATGATGCAAGTTCACAAATAAAAAAAAACTGACAAAATATCAGATATATTTATATATCATTCCTTGGTATTCATTCAGTTGCAAATATTTTGAAATTGTTATATTCTGTATCAGTTGCTTTCTAATTCTTTGGTATTCGTTGAATCCTAACTTACATGACAGAATTTTAGGGTATCTTAACTTGAGAGCTGCTGTAGCTGACAAAATTTATGTAAATTGACTTAAAATGAGTGCATTTCTTGCACAGAAAATATTAAACACATTTTCTTCTTTTTCCTCAATATTTCCCCTTGAGTCTTTTCAATTGGGGACATCAAAACTATGTATTCTTCTAGGAAAGGTTAAAACATTTTCCATGTTATTTCAGGAACATCTGTCTGTCCCTCAAACCTGGTGTAGCCAAGAAGAACTTGCTGTTGCTTTGGCAACATGAATGTTATTGGGTATATGGACACAGAATGGTGAATGAAGTGGACTTTAAACGCTTCAGACAGGCCTTTAATGTCTCCGTCAAGAAGGAATTTGCTGATGATGAAATGGTTAGCATTTCAGATTTTATTTCGGAATTTATTTTCAAATCTTTCCAAGATAAGACCTGATTTTGATGTTCTGAGCTTTTGAAAACATTGAGGTAAAACAGACAGTCCAAAATTATGCTATTTGAGAAAAGAAAAAAAATATTGACAATAGAACATTTATAAAACTTTTACAAAAATTGATTTTTAAAGTCAGAGAACTTTTTTTCAGAGGCGTTGAATGTAAAAGAAGGGACTATCATATATACAGGAAGCTGCCATCTTTGGAGCCATTTTATATTATTTCTATTGAGGAAAAAAAGAGGAAATTGACATATTATTAAGAGTGATAGCTTTGAAATTTGTCATTAAGAGAAATCTGAGTATGCTGATTTCATTACGATATTTCTTGCATTTTTCAGGTGCAGACAATGATCAGAACTCGTCAGCCACAGTTTAGTAACCTGATAGAACAAGACAGTGGTATTGTAACTGCAGGCATGATTGATACACGACATAGTACCAAGGTGTCAGAGGGAGGATATGAATAATGTTGAAAATACTGTTTTATAAATAAGCAAGGATCTGGAAAAAGGGCTCTAATGTCATTTGAGAACAACATGGATCTAGATCAGGCTGCATATACACGCAGTCTGATCAAGATCCATGTTATTCTCTTATCATAGCTTTTCACATACATGTAGCAACAGTTAGAGTCAACCATGGACATAATGTTTAACAAATATTTTGTTTACAATGAACAGGTGCAGACCATGATCAGAACTCGACAGCCACAATTTAGTAACCTGATAGAACAAGACAGTGGTATAGTAACTGCTGGCATGATTGATACACGACATAGTACCAAGGTGTCGGAGGAAGACGCCAAAACTGACCTGTATAAACCGTTCAACAATCTACATGAAGTTAAGGAACTGATGATTAAGGGAGAAGAGGAGTATAACAAGATTCATCCTAGGATTAAACTGTCTCTGTACAAGGTAAAGACTCAGTTTTATGGGTTTTAAATGATAATTTATAAAAAACTATGTACAACAACTTTTAATCTTACAAAAAATTTTCTGAGATTTTGGTAGTTGCTTTCCTAAGGATTTTTTTAATTAACTTAACAAATCCGGCTAACCCATCTCTGTTTGTCTATCTGTCTGTTTAAGTTTACGTGTTATACAACTTCAAAATCATAAGCATTATGGTTGTAAGGCTCATATGTTAGACTAGAAGGTCTGAATTTCATGCATCTGTAAAAGTGAAGATCACTCATTAACATTATAGTAAAGTAGAAAATAGTCATTACAGAAACAATGTTTTGTTCACAAAGCTATATTGTTAACCCATTACCACACAGTGACTCCTTTTGACTCCCCACAAGATAATGGCTTAGGAAAACATCGTGGAAAATGAAGAAATTGCTTGTGACAAGCAATTTCTTCATTTCCCACAATGTTTTCTACATGAAAAGAGCAAAAAATATAAGATTTCATTCACTTGAAATTGTCGTCTGCATCATCTTTGAATTTGGACTAATCTAAAATTTTGCTGTTTGGTAATGGGTTAACATGTACTGTCTATATTTTAGGTTGTTATAGAGCAAGTGTGCAGACTGGCCAGAACCATTGCCTCTCCCCACGAGAATGCTCACTTTGTGCTGGTAGCTGAAGGAGGCCCAGGACGCTCGACCACCATCATCAAGCTGGCTGCCCATCTGTGTGGGTACACAGTGTATCAGATAAACCCAAGCCCTCTAGGATCCAGTACTGAATACAAGATGGAACAGTTCAAGGCTGATTTAGTACAGGGATACACTAGAGCTGGGGCTAAGGTGAGGATTTGAATTCTTGATTTATGCTAGTTTTCTATGTAGCTTTTTACAATTCAAAAGATTGCTGCAACTCATGCATCTAAATCATAATTACAGAAATATGAGCGGAGATCTGGAAAAACGTCCCTTACAACATTTGAGACAGCCTTGTTTCCAGATCAGCTTGTGCCTAGGTGCAGTCTGACTGGTATCATTGTTGCTCTCTCACAGTTGCTGCAGGTCATGAAGAAGTTGTAAGAGAACAACATGGTTCTTGATCAGACAAGGTGTATACATAGGCTGATCTGGAACCATGTTGGGCTCAAAAGCCTTAAAGGACGTTTTCCAGTTCCTGGCTCATATGCTTTTTTCATACACTTTAAAGAGCGTAATAAATATGCTCATAGACAATGAAAAGCTTCAATATCTTTTAGCTGTTGAATGGAATTTTGGGATTTAACACATTACCACATGATTTTTGATACCCCAGAAGATAAAAAAACATTCAGGAAAAGGGAGAAACTGCTTGTGACAAGCAATTTCATCATTTCCCACAATGTTTTCTACACAGAATGACCAAAAAAGTTTAAATATTATTCATTTGAAGTTGTTGTCTGCAACATCTTTGACTATGAACCAGTTTAAAATTTTGCTGGCTAGTAATGGGTAAAATTTACATTATTACAGGGAGAGAAGATCCTGCTATTGTTACACGAGGAGGAACTATTTGAGGAGGACTTCCTGGTGTTTTTGATCGAGTTTATCAACGGTGGCTCCATTAGTCATCTGTTCCAGTATGAGGAACAAACCACCATTATTAACTCTATCCGTACAGAAGTCACACAAGCTGGTCTAACTTATACTAGAGATGTGGCATGGAACTTCTTCTTGAAGTAAGTTATTTATTAATCAAGATTTTCTCCTGTTTTTATCATGTTTATATACCAATATGGGGAACAAACCACCATCATTAACTCTATCCGTACAGAAGTCACACAAGCTGGTCTTACTTATACGAGAGATGTGGCTTGGAACTTCTTCTTGAAGTAAGTTATCAAGTTTTCTCCACTTAATAGGAATAAATCTTGTGCCATAAATAGACTGGTTCTGCCAGTCTTGCATGAACATCAGTATTGTTATAAAAAGAATTCTCATACAAAATACAAACATGAAAATGTACCTCAAGAATTAGACTTATTTTAAATACCGTATAGCACTTTATTTCTGTGGGGACTTTATTTTTACTATTTCTGCGGTCCTGGACAGCACCGCAGAAATAAAATCCACAGAAAATAAACCCGGATTGTAGATGTTGTTTTTGTTCTTCAATTGAAGTCAGTACTGGAACAAGTTAAATAGTCACCTCCTCGTGCAAAGCAAATTTTCACTACAATGGAGTTCTTTCCAATTCAAAAATGATTTCAGGAAAACCCGCAGAATTTGGACCCTGCAGAAATAAAGTGCTATACGGTATAATACACATTGAAAAGAGATAATTTCATTCCAGAAAAATATTTACAGCATCATTTCATTGTCACCTCAGTGCAGAATATTGTCAGACTGTACATATGTGCAGCAGGCTGACCTTGTTCTATGCTGCCTGAAAAAGCTTAAATAGAACTTTTCTGGGTTTAGCGAAACAAGGTTTGAAAACTGCGAAACCTCTGTTTTTGGGTTAGAAAATACGCAAAGGTTTATCACTACTTATGCTGTTCATGTCAATTTACTGTTGAGACCAAAGCTTTGGCAGGCAGAATAGACTAAGATCAGCCTGCACAGACATGCAGTCTGATCGTAGCCTATACTGCCTGCTTTCTACCTAATTATTGTGTCATGAAATTTAAACAAACTGATTGAAAAGTCTCTTAAATTGGTAATTAATTTTGTTTGAAACGAAAATTTAAAGTAAGCAGGACAAGGGTTAACTGTAGTGTTTGTTTGCTACATCATATTTTATCAATTTTATTTCACAGGACAGTGAGGAACAATTTCCGTGTATGTTTAATCTGTGGAGACGGCACCAAGAACCAGAAGAGATGTAGAGAATATCCCTCCTTTACCAAGAATGTTAACTTTATATGGTTCCCACACTGGTCTAAAACACAACTGGTGGATCATGCCCTGTACCATCTAGAATGTAAGTCTGGTCCTCAGTGTTTGCTCTTCTTACTTGACCTTAATGCAGAAATTTAGAGATTGTCAACCTTTCAGCCTGTTAAGAGAAGAAAAGTAATGACAAATCACACTGCTATACAGAATGCTAACCCTTTCCCAAACGACTACATTTTAGGGTGATCCACTTCAAAAACTGCCATAAATGACAACATGGAAGTTATTAAAGATAGAATTTGTGTAAAATATGGCATAGAAAATATTGAGACAAAAGGAGAAACTGCTGGTTATCAGCAGTTTCTTCTTTTGTTTCAATGTTTTCCCAAGCCTTATCTATTAGCAGCAGCAGATCCAGGATTTCTGTTAAGTGGGTTCGGACATCCAAAGGGGGTTCGGACATACAAAAGGGGAGTTTGTTTTCTTAGTTTTATGCAATTTTGACTGAATTTCTGCATGAAAATGAAATAATTAGGCTACAGAGAGGGTTCGTTCGAACTCCCCCGAACCCCCTCTGGATCCGCCACTGATTAGGGACGTCAAAACCAGGTCTTGTTTGGGAAAGGGTGAATTATAATGTCTTATGTCAGATATCTGTTAGTAAGAGCTGTTACTTTGTAGAATAGAATGCTCATTTGCCACACATAATATAAAATATAAGATACAAACAGAAAAAATATTGAACGTTTCTCAAGCATCTTTTAAATCAACTGGGGTGTTTGGTAGGCCAAGTAGGGTTAAAACTTTTTACACTTTCAATTCACGTTTCAAAAAATTCACATCCTCAGGGGTTTCAATAACTTTTGGGCCACCTGGACCAGAAGCTAAAGTAGGCGGATGATTTTCTATGTATTCCCTATTAACCCCATACAATTTTTTCAAAAGTAGCAGGGGGACTGTACTCAAATTCAGTCAAGTAGGAGGGGGGAAATCCCCGGCCCCCGCCTCTTAATGAAACCCCTGCATCTTATGATTCACATGGCTGTTGTTTCTATTCTACCTAGTTGTGACGTGGATGACATCTATCCAGAAGGAGAATGTTGCCCACATGTTGGCGTCGATGCACCTGGTACTGAGACAGCAGGACGGACAGGAGAAAGATGCTGGAGAGTACAGACATATCACAAACACAGCATACGAGAAGTTTGTAGAGAGGTAGGTAGTTTTATCAGACATAGAGAGTCATAAAATGAAGTATCTGGTTTTAACCCTTTCCCAAACAAGACCTGATTTTGACGTCCCTACTTGATAAGACTTGGGAAAATACTGAGGCAAGATAATCAGCATTTTCTCCTTTTGCCTCAATATTTTCTTAGCTATATTGTACAAAAATCCTTTCTTTTTTAATGTTGATTTTGTCGTCTGCAGCAACTTTCAAATAGGACCATCCTTTATTTTTGTCGTTTGGGAAAGGGTTAAGTAAGACTGGTGTGAGTGGAAAACCATTTGGAATGTGAGGCAATTTTTAGTTCTTTCTGTTACACAACTGGTCCAATTAAAGATTTTAAATTTTTTGTCATAATGAAACAAGTTCATCTTTATTAAATCAATTTGTCTTATTTCCATTATACTTGGCCAAACCTTCAAAAGTTCACAAATCTAATAACTTCTTCCTCTAAAACTAATATAATTAGTTTATCAAAATATTTATACTATGCAAACTTGATTCGAATCTGATTGTAACATCATGTGCTCTTCTGTTAATCCATGTTCTGTTTCTCCGTTATGTATGTTTGTATTTGCTATAAAACATGTAATGTTTTCAAGCAATAAAAAAAATTTGTATTTCTGTTTCATTAGGTTTATATCGATAGCCAACCATCGCTATGAGAGCATCAACCAGGACCAAGAGGCTGTCAACACATCCTTACAACAGATTAGACGAGAAAATGAGATAGCATCTAAACTAAAGAAGAACCTGGAGCATGAAATGGTGGTACTGGAAGAGAGGAAACAGGTAAAGACATGAACTTGATGTTTTACCCTTTCCCGTATAATGATATATGTCATTATAACAAATTAGACGCGAAAATGAGATAGCATCTAAACTAAAGAAGAACTTAGAACATGAAATGGTGGTGTTGGAGGGGAGGAAACAGGTAAAAAACAGAATTATTGTTGTAATGTTCTTGTGCATGAGTTAACCCTTTGTTAAAGTGACATTTCACATTTATTTCATTTTTTAAAAGTATGTCTTGATGCAAAGATTGTTTATTCTAATGCGTAGAAACGCTATCAGTTTTTATGCTCCCCGAAAAAATTTCGGGGAGCATATAGTCGCCATGCTGTCCGTCCGTCCGTGTGTCCGTGCGTCCGTCCGTGTGTCCGTCTGTGTGTCCGTCCGTCCACAGCCATATCTCAGCAACCCTTGGGCCAAATTCAATGAAACTTCACATGTGAACTCCCTGGGATAATCCCTAGGGACCTTTTTACCCATTTCTTGATTTGAGGCTGCGTCATGGAAAAAGGGGCCTTAATGTAAAAATTAGTTTTTCTCTAATTTCTCTTCATCTAAAGGGCAGAATTTAATGAAATTTTGCACTTATATGATAAATGGGATGTCCTAGACCATATTCTATAAATAATGTGTGTACAAAAATTTGTCATGGGAAAAGGGGGCTTAATGTATGATAGTTTTTATTTTGTGACAAACACTTATTCGGGGAGCATAATCCGTCACTGACGGCTCTTGTTTGAAGTTGTTATCTATAAGCGAAAAATACGCCTTCAAAGTTGAGACAGAAATGACAAATTCTATATAAATCTGAAGTGTTGTCCGCAACAATTTGTTAAATTTTAGCTCAAAAATATATATTTCTCGTAAACGGGTCAATATTTTGGCTTGAAATTTTCAGAACTTTCATAAGAAAACATGTTCTTTCAGATAGAATAAAAGTAAAATTTATGTAAAACAAGAGGGCCAAGATGGCCCTAGATTGCTCACCTGAATTCATAGTTGAGATACTGGCAAGACCATGAAATCAATCTTTTAACGTTAGAAGAATACAAGAGTGACAATGGCAATTTTGCCAAATTCAAAGGCATAAAACTAAGGACTTTCTGTTCTGAAATAATTTGGAAAGGGCTTAAACCTTGACTGGGAAAGGGCTTAATCTTTAGCAAGACAGAAAAGAAATAGACTGTTCAATTTTGAAATAGCGCGGCAAGATGAGAAAATGCTGATTATCAGCCTTTCCTTCATTTGACTCAATCATTCCCCAAGCCTTTTTTAATAGGGACATCATAGGAAAGGGTTAAGGCATTAAGATTATCTGTAGCCCTTTCCTTTATCAGATAAGAGCTCCATTATCGGATAAGACAGCCCTTTATTTATTTTGGACGGTCTATTATTGACTTTAGACAGTCTAACTATTTACTTAAGCAAAGCAAATGATTGCTGATAAGCTGATACCTGGTCAAAATGAATTTGTCTGAATTCCTCACTTGAAAATTCCCCAACCCACAACATAGGGCTTCTTTGCTTGTTAAGTGATGGTTTGAACAAATTTCACAATGATTGAGCAAATATTGTAATAAATTCTTATAGCAAAAACAAGATTTGACCCACTGACCCAGTTTTTGACCTTGCATGACCCAAGTTTTCAATGACCTACAGACATCATCAACATAAATGTCCTGAGCAATTTTCAAAATAATTGAGCCAAAATTGGAACTTCCACAGCAAAAAGAAGGTATACATTACCTTTGACCTTGTGACCTAGTTTTTGACCTCACACAACAAACTTTTTAAATGGACATAAATATCCAAAAGAAAAACATTCTGAGCCATTTAACAAGATTTTAGCCAAAATTGGCACTTCTTGACTAAAAAAATGTAATTCTTGATATTTGACCTTGTGTTCTAGTTTTTGACCTTGCATGACACACTTATTACATGACCTTTTTATCATTAAAAAACATTCATAGAAATTTTTATAATAATTTGGCCAAAAATGGGCACTTCCGAGCAAAAAGAAGGATTTTATCAAACAGACCTAGTGACCTCATTTTTGACCTCACATGACCCATTTTTTAGCAGAACCTAGATATCCATCAAATATACATTCTGAGCAATTTTCACAAGATTTGAGCCAAAGGTAGCACTTTTAGAGCAAAAAGAAGGATTTTAAATCATTTGACCTAGTGACCTACATTTTGACCTGGCATGACCTACTTTTTGAATTGACCTAGACATCATCAAGACAAAGATTCTGGTCAATTTTCACAATGATTGAGCCAATACTGTGACTCCTAGAGCAAAAATAAGATTTGACCTAGTGACCTACTTTTTGAGCCCATTCTGACCCCAATCCCAATTCTTTGAAGTATTTTGAAAAAGGATGACCCAAGGATCATATCTGTGAAATTTCATCCAATTCTACCCAGCACTTTAGGAGGAGAAGATTTTTTTATGATTGTGGACAGACGGACGGACGGACGGACAGACAGACGGACGCCGGACAACAGACCGATCACAATACCTCACCTTGAGCACTTCGTGCTCAGGTGAGCTAAAAATTGTAAAATGTCACTTTAAGTGGAAAAAATTAGGTTGGTCTAATTTGAAAGCCGCTGGAGGTTACAAAAAGGATGATAAAATGGGGAGGAATTGTGCAAAAACGGAGAAAATATAATGGCAAAAGGAGTAAATGCTGATCACCAGCTTTTTCCTCTTTGCCTCAATATTTTCCAAAGCCTTCTCTATTGGGTATGTCAAGTCCTGGTCTTGTTTTGGAAAGGGCTAAACATCATTACATTAATTCTTCTTGACAATGGTACAATATACAGTCAACACTCGTTGTGTCGAAGTCAGAGGGGCCGTCAAAATACCTCGACATATCCTGAGTTTGACTCATCCGATTTTGATCATTTTTCGATGAAAACAATATTTAACTATTTTTGATGGGCGTCATATGTGTCTATGATTGAAATATAGTAGGAAAAGGAAACAAATTGCTCATAACGAGCAATTTTTATCCTTTTCCTACTATATTTCAATGGCTATATTCAGTTCGAAATTATTTTGTTTTGAAAAAATTATTTTAATAGATGAGTACGGGACCAGATTTGATCTTCGACTTAAAGTGACATTTCAGAATTTTTTGTCATAAATTTTACTTTTATTTTTATCTGAAAGAGCATATCGTCGGTGCTATGACAAAATGGCGTAACAAATTAGTTACGCCATTTTGTCAATTTTTTTTTATAAATGCTTTCTACTAAGTCTGTAGGAGCGCATATCCTGTCAAAACGGCGTTTTTCTACACCTATTAGAACCCTTTCAATTATCATGTGACAAAATTGCGTAACTCGATTTAGCTGACAAAATGGCGTTATGAGTAGACAAATTTACACGAGAGTAATAGTGAGTTACGCAATTTTGACGGCGTATTTTTTAACATTTTTTAAAACGGCAAAAACGTTTTTGGCTCTCCTGAAAAAAATGGTTTTCGAGCAAATTTTTTATTACGCCATTTTGTCATAGCACCGACGATATTTCCTTATGAAAATTCTGAAAATTTCGAGCCAAAATATTGCGCCGTTTAGGAGAAATTTATATTTTTGTGTTAAAATTGAACAAATTGTTGTGGACAACAGTTCGGATTTATATGCAATTTATCGATTATGTCTCAACTTTAAATGTGTGTTTCTGGCTTATTGGCAACAACTTAAAAAAACCAATAGTATTTATACTCATAAGAATAACCAATCTTGGCATCAAGACATACTTTAAAAAATTGAAATTGGAATGAAATGTCCCTTTAAGCGAAAATTCGACTTAACCGATGTCGACATAACAAGTGTCAACTGTAATTATAACCATAAAGCATATATTGCAGCACTTACAATTTGTACAACTTCACCATTTTCAGGGTACCATTAAGATCCTGTCTCAGATAGGTCAGGACACGGCTATAACAGAACAACAGATTAAGGTGGTGAAGGCTCAGCTAGATAAAATATCCAAACTCAAAAAGGTGAGATATGTCAAGTTAATTTCATATACGTTTGTCTCATTAAGTTCAGACTTGATCTGCATCCTTTATCAAGAAGAGTACAAGAGAACAATGCATAAAAATTCTCATAACTACAGCTTTAAACAAACTTTAGTGCAGAGATTTCTGTTGAAGAGGGATGATATGAAGTTTAAACAACTAAATTTTGTTATCTGTGGACATGAAAACCTCTTGAAAAAACAAACAGCTCCCAAGACAGTCAGAGTGGTACACTAAGCTTCAGCTATATTGCATATGCACCGAGCATTCATTCAGTTATTATGTTGAAATTTGAGGCCAGAGTTCAAAATTGCTAATGAAAGAGCTTTAGCTAATGTAGCTGATGGTTTAAGAAAATAACTTCAGTATTTATCTTGCAATTTTTGTACAATTTAGGCCCTACCAGAGTACCAAGTGGCCCATGAGAGAGCAGTGTATAAGGCTATAGCTATAGTAGCAGATACCAAGAAAGTTGTACAGAATATAGATATAGAGAAACTACATGAGCTACGAGCCATGCAGAAACCCATAATAGATATAGAGGACTTGATGGCTGCTATCATTATGATATGTAAGTTGGATCATTCTGTAAAAAGTTGTTTTAAGCCTGTTTCTAAACCTTGACTGTTTTTTACGACCCTATAAGACACAGTTTTTCCAAAATTAGGGGCAAAAATGGCATGATAATACAGAATTAGGTACCCTTCTTGATTGCACAAAGATTGGGGAAATGAGAGAGAATTACCAGTAAGTGACATCAAAAAATATTGGTAGGGAAATAATTGGAAATAAAGTTTACTTTTTGAAATGCGCTGGAATTAACTTTTTCTTGATTTAGCTAAAAGCGATTTTTGTTGTTTTTCATAGAATTGCAACTAAATATGCTTTATTCTATTATCCTTTCCAGTAAAGTCCCCATCTGCAGATCTGACCTGGCAGAAAGGAGCCAAGAGACAGATGGCTAATTTAGAAAGGTTTATAGAAGAGTTGATGTCATTCGACGACAACCAGCTACCAGAGGCCACACTAAACCTAGTAGAGCCTTACCTAAAGAAGCCATCATTTGACCCAGATACTCTAGAGAGAAAGACCAGTAATTCTGCCTGTGGTGCACTTTGTAAATGGGTTAGAGGAGTTGTCAGGTATAATTGGGTTTATTTTAGACATTTTGAGGTTGCAACTCTTGACAAATTACATAATTCAACTGTAATCCTGCTGACTTTAAATATGTTGAAAGCTAATTGTTTTTTAAGAGACTTTTCAATCAGTTTTTCTCAAGTGTGTACCACACTAGCTGAATAGAAAGCAGACAGTGCACGCTAAATTCAAGCTGCACAATTGCCACTCAGTGATGCCTTTGACGCCCAACAAAAGGCTTCAAAAAACATTGCTGAAAATGAAGAAGTTGCTTGCGACAAGCAATTTCTTCATTCCCCACAATGTTTTCAACCCAAAAAGACCAAAAAATATTGAGTGTAATTGACCGGAAATTGTTTTCTTCAAGATCCTTCAAATAGGACAAACATACAATTGTGCCGTCTGGTAATTGGTTATTCACCCACACATTTTCTACCACATTCAGATACCACAGAATGATGATATCCAAGGTAAAGCCCCTCCATCAGAAGGTAGATGAGACAACCCAGGCTGTGGATGATGCTGAACATAAAATGTCTACACTAGAAAACAAGAGGAAGGCTCTCGAAGTCAGGCTGTCTGGTCTCGCTAAGGGATTTGAGGAGGCTACCATTGATAAAAATGAGCAGGAGGATAAGACTATCAAGATGAAGAAGATGTTGGAAACTGCAGCTCAACTTAGAAAGGTGAACTTGACGAATATGTTTTTTTCTTGTTTGACAAAAAGTACATTGTAATCTAAATTAATCCATTTCCACACAAAATTTGGTTTTGGCATCTCTAATGAAAAGGCGTGGGAAAGCATACAACTCAAAGAAGAAAATACTGATAACCAGCGACTTTCAAACTGGATAGGTCTAAAATATTGCTGTTTCTGGAAATTTTAAATGCCTCTGAGTCTCTATCTACACATAAATTGTTAAGTTTCAGTGATTCAGTTATTTTTCATACAATGACATAAAAGCTTTAAACAAAAAAATGTGATATTCCTACACGAAAGTTTAGGGCTATTTATTTACATGTTTGTAAATGTTTGTATTGTTTGATTTGAAATGGCAGGTTCACACAACTGTATATGCCTTGTTTTATGATGGAACAGTTCACAACATGTTGTTATGTACTGTAGATTCTGAAGGGAGAGAGACAGAGATGTCAGCAGATTTATGACTCGTATCAGCGACGGCTCATTGCCACGCCAGGTGGCTGTGCCATGGCTGCAGGGTTTGCTACATACCTGGGTCCATACCACCACAACTTTAGACGTCACATGATCACCGTACACTGGCCTAATTGTCTGAGAGAACGAGGAATACCACTGGTTATTGACTCTATTGATGGACTTAAAGGTAAGGAAACGATTTGCCTTTGCAACGTTTGATCATAAAAATGTTGTGCATGTCCAAATTGAAAAAAAAATTCAGATGAAAATTTAAATAATGAGACGCCATTGGTATTCAAAATGGCTTTAACAAACCAAATAAAATCACATTCACTTCTAAATATAGGCATTTCCAATACAAGAGAAAGATCACTTTTTAGCTCAACTATTCATCGAAGGGGAGGCTAGTCTATTCACCCCGGCATGTGCATAATGCTTTGCTTAAGTTTTCATGAGCAAGTTTTTCAAATCTCTATTTCTACTGATGCTATTGCACCGAAACTTTGTGCATGCCTCTATGACCATAATATAAGCCTCTGGGCAAGTATTCAATACTATGACATAATTCAGAGGAATTTTTACCCTTCTGAACATAGGAGTTCTTGGTTAAGTTTTTTGTGCAATTTTCATATATATGTGTTAACTTTTTTCTGTAACAGCTATTGCTTTCAAACTTTGCACATGTTTCTGTGACCATAGTATCAGCTCCCAGGCAAAGATTCATTACCCTGGCATTTAATTGAATGGAATTTTTTACCCTTTTTGGACTTCGACAGCTCTTGCTTTTCTTTTCCAAATCTAGAGTCTCTCTCTAATAAAAGAACAGTTCAATGTTTTTTTTGTGCACAACTGTTTCTTCATTGTTTACTACATAAGAATGTTGCTACGCTTAGCTGAGTTAGTTTTAGACCTTTTTGTCATGGAGACTTGCTATATGCAATTGATAGAGGATATTTTGAACATTTGTGTGTATTTTTTTCCAGGGAGAGTGATTGACTGGTCAATTGATTTCCTGAAGACAGCCTCGGGAGCCTCCCAGGTGTATGATGTGGATTATACATCGGCTCTACTGGCAGAGGAGGATGGCAAAAAGAAAGATAAGGTGGGTTGTATGGTATAAAAGAAGGAGAGAAATGTTCTTGGAACATATTTATGATTAACATTCTTTTCAATTTCACGAAACTGAAATAATGGAATGTACTTTCCAGTTGATTACAGAGCCTACCGGCTGGCTATCAATGGCTGGCTATCAATTGTCGCCGCGTACCAGTTCTCGCCAACTGACCCATTTCATGGTAAAGACTGAAAAGAGTCCTTTCGCACATACAAGTGATGTTGACATCAACTTCTTTTATTCCGAAAATAAATTGTATTAGATATTATTATACCTCACATGACCTTATCATTCAATAATTACAAACCTAATATTTTGTACTATTCACCGCTCAGATAATATTAACTGGTTAATAATTTCTAATATTACCCGCTGAGTGTACTATGAATAGAAATTCTGGGGTTTTTTATGACGTAACCGTGACGTCACAATGTTTCAAAGCGCGATATTTGCTGAATCATATCTAGCTTAACATAAATATACGCTAAAAAGATGTGGCTTGTTACGCAAAAAGGGACCATCTGGAAAATGTTTAAAAGTATGGATCCTAGTAGGCGGGGGGCCAGTGGGGCCTACCATGCACCCCCCCCTAGACTTTTTGCCACTGGTGCCAAATTGTTCTTTAGGACCTACTTGTTGAAAATCAGAGGTGCCCCCAAGAAAAAACTCATTCCTGCTATATGAAACAGCGCCGTTTCCATGGCAACCCTTATGCGCTTTTGAGAAAATGACAGTAGTTGAAAAAACATCAATATCTCTGCTTACAGATATAGTAGATCAGTAATTTTGGTATCAAAATGAAGCTTAGACATTGTTCTTGAATTTGGTATGTGCATATGCAAATTAACTAATTTGCATATGCATGATTTTTAGGATTTAATTAAAAAAATTGATGAAATTTTCGTCGTTTTTTTAAAATATGATACAAAAATAAGCTATTACTCACTTAATTTGTTGGTTACATTAACAATTTTGGTATCAAATTAAAGCCTAGACATCCCTCCTTAATATGCATCAGTCAAATATGAAATTTTTTGCATGCATGATTTTTAGTGATTTTTTTAAATTTTGCCGAAAAATTTGCATATTTATGAATATTTGATATATGTAGTTCTTTCAAGCCTTATAGAAGGACTTACTCACTTTGTATATGTAAAACTTCATTTACAAAATAGAATTGGGCATTTTAATGTCATTTTACTGAATCAGAGTGCATTAAATCATATTCTAGGGTGCGGTTTCCATGGCAACATATCTTGAAAAAGGGGCTTAGAGCGCATTTTAAGAGAAAGAGCTTTTGTTCACTATGTCCTGGATGTAGACTGACAATTAATGTTTTAGATTGATGTTTAGAGATCCATCTTTATTTTTTAGAATAGTTATGCAAATTAGCTAAGTTGCATATGCATTATAATGAAGAATTAATTAGAATAATCAATTTAATTAACATCAATTTTTACAAGTGCAGCTGGAAAATCAGCTGTAGCTCTCATAGTTCTGAATATATATTAACACTTTTGGTACCAAAATAAAGCCTGGACATTTCTCTTTTTTTCCAACACAGTAATGCAAATTAGTTAATTTGCATATGTATGATTTTAAATATTTAATTAGTATTTTTCTTGATTTTTTTTGCAATTTCTATCAAGTTTAAAACAGAAAAATAAGCTTTAGCTAATTAAGTTGGTGGTGTACAGTTACAATTTGGATATCAAAATGAAGCTTAGACATTCATCATGGTTTTCAGTGATGCAAATTAGCTTATTTGGATATGCACATTTTTTAAAAAAAAACACTTATAAATAGGGAATAGGGAATATCTAATACACACAGCTTTTTCAAACTGTATGGAAAGACTATATCATATTTTTATGTAACATTACATGACAACAAAATAATTAAGCACGTTGAGGCTTTTTTACAGAATTAGTTTGAATTACAATACCGAGGGCTTAGTGCAAAACTATTGTAACTATGTTTTGTAAAATTTTACTGGAGAGGGGAAAAATAATAAGTTTCTTAAAATTAAACATTTTTTGAATTCTAAATAACTTTTTAATTTTACAAATTTGAAACCCAATAGTAGAACACAATAATTGAATTTCTTTATTAGGCTTCAGAAAATTATAAAAAGGAAAATTCTCAAAAATGTATTTACAATAGTTTTGCATTATTCCTGGATATGCAAGAAGGTGTCGTTTCCATGGAAACATGTTTTATTTTAATTAAAAAGCAGTTAGGTGTAGCAAGAGAAAAAGCTATAACTCACCAGGTTCTTGGTGTAGACTTACAATTTGGGTATCAAAATAAAGTCTGTCCATCTTCTTTTTAGCATGTATGCATATAAGCTAACTTGCATTAGCTATATTTCAAATGAATTTAAACAATTAATTTTGACCCTTTTTAATAAAATTGACTTTAATTTGTGAATACTTCTGAGATAAACAATGAATTTAAGATTCAAATTGTTGAATGACTTTTATATTGAATATATCATGCAGCCCTAAAGTCAAGTATTAATAGTTCGTATATTAACTTTTTATATTATTTTGCTTAAATTTAGTAGGTACATCCCACAAACACTCACCATTTAGCCCCAAAACAAATGGTATGATTGTCAAGGTTATAAATCAAGGTCCGAACAATTGTCCTAAGGTCCTGCATTTATACAACAGTGTTGCATCCTGTAAAATGGAAATTATGCATTTTTTCTTTATTGAAGGAAAGAATAATGGGGCAATAAAAGAATATCTGTAATTTACTTAATAAAACCTTTCAGTATTTTTTCTGTGTTTGATAGGGTTTCTCGTTAGAAGAATATTGAATGTGTTCTTCTCATGCAAATCTCCAACTTGATTACCCGATATTGCTTTCCTGTATGATGCCTACAATTGTTTATGTCACAAATCCATGAAGTGCAGATGTCAAAGTGATACATTACAATATCATGAACCTCGTAATCCTGGCTTCCTCTCAAATGTTGGTCAGACTTCAACTTCTTGCCTCTCTTAGTCTGAATTTGTATGTCTCTTATGAAATTTATCCTCTGTCTAAGACTAAAAGCATATTCAGTCTCAGTTACAATACTCATAATGCTGTCTTCTCTTTCATTTTTGCTACAATATTTCAACCATTCATGATTTCTTGTCCAGGTATGGAATACAACCCCTACGAGTAGGACTTTGATTTAGTCCTTTCAGATCAGTAGTCATCTTTTATAGGTACTGTGATTCAAATGACTCTACTTTTTGACTAAGCAATTGTCACACTCATAGTCTTCACCGTCTACTAACTTAACAATAGTCTCAGAAAAATCTGCTTCTTTACATTGTCAGACACTGTCATCTCTCTAGAACAATTTATCCTCATCCCTTCTTTCATTTAAGATAAGGAATCTCCATTCATCTGAGCCGCATCATAGTCCTACTCAGACCATTACTTGGCCGATCGATCCCCTTCTCTCTAAAAATATGAAACTCTATGATTACTCTATGATCTCTAACATCTTTTATAAGATTTAGTTTGATAGTCGGGACGGGAAGAACAAGTTAAAGGTGCCAATTCTCCTGCCTCATACAGCCGATTGTCTTCTCCTTTCACACAGGATGACTTCTCCAACTGTATACATAATCCATTGTTCCTTGAAAAAAGTCATACCCTTGACATGTTATAAAATTCCTAAAAGCACCAGTCTTGTCTCTGCACATAAACTCACTCGCTCATTTCCAAGTTTCGTATTTAACTTGCAGGTGCAGAAGCATCGCCACTTCAATGTGCTGCCTTCCAGCTTGCTGTCTTGCTGCACATGTATGGCTGTTCTCACTCCATTCTTTCATTTACTTTGCATAGCCGAGATAGCTCAGTCGCTAACAACCGAGTCTATCAATTCAGGAGTCTTGAGGTAGAATCCCTGCCTGGCCAATTCACATTCTGACATTTGTCTCTCACCAATGGGTGCTAATCATCTTTGTGAGAAAGCAGTTTGAGGCTCCGATTCGATATTGTGGTAGTACTGGTGGAAAGAAATACCTGAAATCCATGCAAAGGTGCTCCAGCTGCTATGATATGACCATAGCAGTTCAAGTGGTGTTAAACCGCAATCAATCAATACATCAATCCAATTGTTCTTTTCATATGGGTAGTATATTCCTTTCTATTAGACACCTCTCTGACAGTTGCTTCCATTTCATCTAAGTCCTCCCTCATCTGTGCGTACCTGTGACCTGCATGTTGTACTCTGTTTTATTGCCAAAATTGGATCTCTTAGCATGTCCATACCATCTTATCCTCCTTTCCCCCAAGAGGGGTTTCTAAGTCTTCGAGACCATGCTGTTTGCGTAGCTTGCTTGAGCTGGTATTGGAGATATCCTGTGGTTGTATGTTGCTGATCTTAATAATTATTGTGGTGTGGTTTCGCTTCAGGCGTTTTAGGTTAGGCTTGGAAAGGTTTCGCTTGCGTTAATCATGACACTTGAGTATATTTTGTCTCCTGTTTGGTAGGAGAGGCAAAGATTGTTATTATTTTCTCCAAAGCCCTTCTCCTTAAAGACCAGAATGCTCTTACCAATGCTTTTGTACTCAATACATGCTTTTTAGCCTTCCTGTATCTGTATTTTATTGAACCTTTGAGGGTCGCAAGGACCGGTAACTTGTTATTGAAAGAAAAACAATGTGATAAGATGTACATGGAATTTCGGTTCAGGTCTATCAGAATTTCGGTTCAGGTCTATTATGTTATTTATGGATCATGTTTGTATGGAGAGTACATATTGAGGTAACTTCCTTGTGACAAGAAAATAGTCTCTTTTCCCATTTTTTGTTTACTAAGGCGAGAGAAGTCACCCCCTCATATCTTCCTACACTCCTCCACTTGCCTTCTATCACTAGATAGTTGGCTTGCACTGTAAGTTTCGTCGTTAACCCAATACTCATGTCAAGTTGCATACTGGATTGTGATAATTCAATGCCATCCATGCTCTCCTCTTTTGGGTAAAGCAAAGCCAAACCCACATTAATCAGAATTCGTCTTTTTTCGAACACTTTCTTTTTCACAATAAATCATACAGCCAGACCGAAAGGCACGCAAACATAAAAGGGTTACAAACTATTAATTCCAGAATATTTGATATCAAATATTTGATATATAGCATGATGAAGTCCTTCAACAAAGTTGAATTTGCCATATACATGTATGTCATAAGTATTAACAAATAGAAGATAATTCTATCGTATATCATTATTCAAACTCATTTGCAAGATAGCTAATGCAATTAAGTTAGCTAATCTGCATAAGTGATCAAAACAATAAAGATGGGTGTCTAAGCTTTATTTCGATACCCATATAGAGAATCTGCACCCAGGACTTGGAGAGCATGAGCTATTTCTCCAGCCCTCTTAACTGTTTTAAGGAAGATAATATTATGTTTCTATGGACCTTCTTGCATATTGTAATTCAAACTGATTTTGTAAAACAGCCTTAAAATGAAAAATTATGTGGTGAACATGAAGTGTTACATAAAAATATGTTTTAGTTCATCTATACAGCTTGAAATCACTCTATGTATCAAGTACATGTATTCCCAAATGTGAGATATTTCTTTACTTAAATTATATTTAAAAAGATATCAAAAATTGTGCATATGCAAATAAGCTAATTTGCATCACTGAAAACCATGATGAATGTCTAAGCTTCATTTTGATATCCAAATTGTAACTGTACACCACCAACTTAATTAGCTAAAACTTATTTTTCTGTCTTATTCTTAATAAAAATTGCAAAAAAAATCAAGAAAAACACTAATTAAATCTTTAAAATCATACATATGCAAATTAAATAATTTGCATTACTGTAATGGAAAATAAAGAGAAATGACCAGGCTTTATTTTGATACCAAAAGTGTTAATATATATTCAGAACTATGAGAGCTACATCTGATTTTCCAGCTGCACTTGCGAAAAATGATGTTAATTAAATTGATTATTCTAATTAATTCTTCATTATAATGCATATGCAAATTAGCTAATTTGCATAACTATTCTAAAAAGTAAAGATGGATCTCTAAACATCAATCTAAAACATTAATTGTCAGTCTACATCCAGGACTTAGTGAACAAAAGCTCTTTCTCTTAAAATGCGCTGTAAGCCCCTTTTTCAAGATATGTTGCCATGGAAACCGCACCCTAGAATATGATTTAATGCACTCTGATTCAGTAAAATGACATTAAAATGCCCAATTCTATTTTGTAAATGAAGTTTTACATATACAAAGTGAGTAAGTCCTTCTATAAGGCTTGAAAGAACTACATATATCAAATATTCATAAATATGCAAATTTTTCGGCAAAATTTAAAAAAATCACTAAAAATCATGCATGCAAAAAATTTCATATTTGACTGATGCATATTAAGGAGGGATGTCTAGGCTTTAATTTGATACCAAAATTGTTAATGTAACCAACAAATTAAGTGAGTAATAGCTTATTTTTGTATCATATTTTAAAAAAACAACGAAAATTTCATCAATTTTTTTAATTAAATCCTAAAAATCATGCATATGCAAATTAGTTAATTTGCATATGCACATACCAAATTCAAGAACAATGTCTAAGCTTCATTTTGATACCAAAATTACTGATCTACTATATCTGTAAGCAGAGATATTGATGTTTTTTCAACTACTGTCATTTTCTCAAAAGCGCATAAGGGTTGCCATGGAAACGGCGCTGTTTCATATAGCAGGAATGAGTTTTTTCTTGGGGGCACCTCTGATTTTCAACAAGTAGGACCTAAGGAACAATTTGGCACCAGTGGCAAAAAGTCTAGGGGGGGGTGCATGGTAGGCCCCACTGGCCCCCCGCCTATAGTCAGTCTGTGCGAACTGCACATGCTGATCAGAATCGACACTTTTCATTCTAAGCTAATTTACTGAACCTAGATTTTTTATTCCATCTTTATGTTGTTTTTCCAAATGCAAAATCAGTTTACCTCTGTTTAGCCTGATCTCTTTCTCATCTAGATCTAGATGATGGAATTAACTAGGCAAAAGTGATGGCAGGCCTGCCTTTGCGTGAATGTCACAAATACAAATGGATAAGGCATTCTGTTGTTTTTAACATTTTTTGATTAACGGCAAAGGACTGATTAAGTTAGATAAATTGTAGATTTAAAGTTTTGATAATGTTTCTTTTTCGGTATAATAAAGTGAATATCGCATGCCTCTCATGGCAATAGTACATATCGTCTACCTTCGAACCAGTAATATTGACCTCAGCTGAAGCCTCGGTCAATATCACCGGTCTCGGGTAGACAATATGTACTATTGCCCTGAGAGGCATGCGATATTTATATAATATCACATCTTTACTGTTATATGGCATAGTTGGCGAGAACTGCTACACTTTGAGAATTGGTCACCAGCCAGAAGCTTAAATATGGTTTTCCTATATTTTTTGGTAAAAATTTTGTGGAGGTATTGATGACCAATCATTAGATGTATTTGTGCTTGCAATGTTCTCAATAAAGTACCTTATAGTCTGATGATACTTAGCAAGATAAACATGTATTTTATTTCTTGGAAATGAATATTTAGATGGAGAAGGAGTTAGAGGAGATAGCTGAGGTTGACGAAGAAGAAGAAGAGAGAGAAGCTGAGAATGGTGGAGAGAAGACAGATAGAACAGAGCCGGAACTGGCAGGGATGGAAACAGACAGGAAAAGTGAAACCAAGGAGGAACAAGAAAAAGGTACATTTGTTGATACACTGTATGTGTAGATATTTTCGCGGAGCAAAATTTTCGCGGTAGCACCCCATTTTCGAGTTTTATAAATATTCGCGCAACTTTGAATTCGCGGAGAGACAATTTAAGAATTATTAATTTCGCGCACAGCAAAATGAAAGTAAGTGCTGGGTAAATACTCTTTCTTATTTGCAGTATCTTAAACACTCGGGGAGTAAGAGATTAAACAGATATTGCTCCATTGTAACTAATTTATTTCTTTATGCATTCTGCCGAGCCCGGATAGCTCAGTCGGTTACATCGGAGTCTGTCAATCCAGGGGTTTTGAGTTCGAACCCCAGCTCGGCCAGTATCCATTCTGACATTTGACAAAAGTCATTTGTCTCTCACCAATGGGTGTGAATCATCTATGTGAGAGAGCAGCTGGAGGCTCGGTTTGGATATTGTGGTTGTACTGGTGCGAGAAATACCAGGAACCCACGGTTAGGTGCTCCAGCCACCGCGATATGACCCTGGTAGTTGAAAACGGCGTAAAACCCCAATAAACTCAAACTCTTTATGCATTCTAATAAAGGGTTTGCTACATGTATTTCAAACCAAACAATGACAAACAATTCATTGTCCGATAAAGTGTTAAGATGGTTATTCACAGTTTTATTGTTTAATTTACTTTTGATACATGTATCTTGTCACCTTCTTTATTCAATACATTTGGTCATTATAATATATACATGTACAAACTGAATGAATATTCATGTCATGTTTCTAATAAACATACATTTCAACTTACGCGAAATATAAATATTCAGGAAGAATTGGGAGTACAAATATTTGCGCAATCATGAATTCGCGGGACGATGGTCTAGCGCGAATATAGCGAAAATTAGAAGCCCGCGAATATTTCTACACATACAGTAATTACAATCATTATGACGCTTATTTAGATTGCTTGGAATGGTATTATTCCTATGCTCTGCTTTTATCTTTCAGTTTGTATATGGCAAAAAAGTGAAACCAAGGAGGAGGGAAAATTGTATTTTTTCTGTGGATATAAGCATCAAGATGCTCATTAGAAAAGAATTTGTTACTACTTCTTTATGCATTGGCAGATTGAAAAGGGGTTCAGGGTTTCAAACGAACCACCCTCTGCAGACTGATTATTTCATTATCATGCTGAAATTAATTCAAAACTGTATAATAATTGTGACCCGTCGCGCTAAAAGGGACCTTATTGGGTGTGTGAAAAATATTGACCCAGTCAGTCTGCGCAGTCCGCGCAGCCAGACTAGGGCCGACACTTTTCATTTTTTAATGTACTTTTTTATATCTGGAATGTTTTCCCTATCTTACTATACGTTCATTTTTCTAATACAGTATCTTGTTTACCTGTGCTGAGTCTGAAAAGTTTGTCAAAGTTTGGATTTTTGGTATTCGGATAAGGTCCTTTTTAGCAAGACGTGTCACAATTATGAAATAATAACAAGTTTAGCGGTCTTTATTGCCAATAAAATCCGATGTGCGACGGACTACATGTGTAGGTAAAAACCAAGGCGCACAGCGCCGAGGTATTTGCCTTAACATGTAGTCCAGAGCACAGAGGTTTTTATTGCGCAATAAAGACCGCTAAACTTGTTATTATCTCCATTATAACACTCTAAATAAAAAACGCACATTAGAAATGTGTTATTAGTCCCCTACCGGTGTTCACACCGGAGGGGACTATAGGTTTGTCCTCCGTCTGTCCGTCCGTCTGTCCGTCCGTCCGTCCGTCCGTCTGTCCGTCCGTCTGTCCGCTCAAATCTGGATCCCGCGATAACTTAATAACTAAGCAAGCGTTTTTGATGAAAGTTGGTATATGACTAGATGGCAATGTGTAGATTATGCACGTCATTTTATTTTTGTTTTTCGACTTAAATTGAGGTTGCTATGGTTACAGAAATAGTGAAAATATGGCCAAAAATGGGATCCTGCGATAAGATAATAACTAAGCAAGCTAGTTTGATGAGACTTGGTATATGACTATATGGCAATGTGTAGATTATGCACATCATTTTATTTTTGTTTTTAGACTAAAATTGTTGTTGCTATGGTTACGGAAATAGTGAAAATATGGCAAAAAATATTGGATCCTGCAATAAGTTAGTAAGTAAGCAAGCTAATTTGATGAGACTTGGTATATGACTAGATGGCAATGTGTAGATTATGCACATCATTTTATCTTTGTTCTTTGACGAAAAGTGCGGTTGCTATGGTAACGGAAATAGTGAAAATATGGCAAAAAATGGATCCTGCAACTTAATCTATTATTGATTACCATATTGAGTCAATGTGAAGCCGGTAGGGGACTTTATGTGTTGCATACAACACCAGATACTTGTTTTGTGAAAATTCTGCCATGAACTAGTTTTCGTCGTAGGAAACGCATTGTCGTTTAAGTGACGTCATTTGACGTTACCTTGACGCCACGTGACGTTTTGGCGCATACACAAAGCATAATTACATAGGGTTTTTATTGCAAATAAAACCTGATGTAGTTCTTCTTTCGCTATATATGGATTTTACGGAAAAGTGTTATAATAGGGAAACAAACCCCTGTATTTGTCTATTCAAACACACACACACACACACACACACCTCACCAAAATTCTGGATCTGCAGCAGAGTACATCTGGCTTCAATATGCTCATTAGAAAAGTTTCTGAAAATGGTATTGTTGCCATACTGTGCATGTATCTCAGTTTATTCTAGAATAAGTATTTACAACTTGTTTATGCAAGGCTACTTGTGGGTGACAGACCATGTCTTTGAAACTTTCTATGATATTCCACTCTATGTTCTTATCACAGCTGTTTTAAGAAATATTAAATAGACATCTTGTAAAAGTACATTGTTAGTCACCTTTTACCCAACATAAACTCTATCCTAAACCAATCAGATAACATTGTGTAACTTTCAGAGCAACAGATAAGAGGAGGTGAAGTCGTTCTTACTTTGTTATTTCAAAACCAAAATCTATGTTTTGGGTAATCATTGGAATCGTCTCTAGCCACAACTTAGGATTTGGTGAAAAATAAATGAAATAGTCCATTTAAAAAAGTCATCACTCCCTCTTATCTGTAGCCCTGACTTCCATTTCAGATGCAGAATCTCCAGTTCTAGAAGAGCGTCATGAGTCGGATGAACAGATGGCTGAGGAGGAGAGAGAGAAAGATGAGGAGAGTGAGAGAGATGAAACACAGAGTCAATATACACAGAGTACTGCACCCATGTTGTCATCAACACAATATAACAAATATATCAAGTCTCTCATTAAACTACTGGTGGGAGAAAATATACTGAATGAATGGATAAAAGAAGGTAGGTGTTGTGTTTGATGCTGTATGGGCATTATTTACTAACCAAACTGATGAATTATGTTCTAGATATCAAAATTCAAATCTACCAATCAGATAGCTCAAGACAAATGTCTTGAGCCATCTGATTGGCCAATTTGAGTTTTTGAAATTTAAAAAAAAGGAATAATTAGTTAGAAGGAGAAGGATTGAGAAAGTGAGAGATGAAACACAGAGTCAATATACACAGAGTACAGCACCCATGTTGTCATCAACACAATATAACAAATATATCAAGTCTCTTATCAAACTACTTGTAGGAGAAAATATACTGAATGAATGGATAAAAGAAGGTAAATGTTGTGTTTGATGCTCTATGGGCATTATTTACTAACCAAACTGATGAATCATGTTCTAGATATCAAAATTCAAATTGACCAATCAGATAGCTCGATACAAATGTCTCGAGCCATCTGATTGGCCAATTTGAATTTTTGAAATTTCGATTCTGGTTAGAGAGAGAAGGATGAGGAGAGTGAGAGAGATGAGACACAGAGTCAATATACACAGAGTACTGCACCCATGTTGTCATCAACACAATATAACAAATATATCAAGTCTCTTATCAAACTACTGGTGGAAGAAAATATACTCAATGAATGGATAAAGGAAGGTAAATGTTGTGTTTGATGCTCTATGAACATTGTTCACTAACCAAACTGAATATTTTTCAAATCTCAAAATTCAAATTGACCAATCAGATAGCTCGAGACAAATGTCTCGAGCTATCTGATTGGCCAGTTTGAATTTTTGAAATTTCAAAAAAGGAACATATTTAATTAGTAACAAGGAGAAGGATTTTTGAGATAGTGAGAGAGATGAAACACAGAGTCAATATACACAGAGTACCGCACCCATGTTGTCATCAACACAATATAACAAATATATCAAGTCTCTTATCAAACTACTGGTGGGAGAAAATATACTCAATGAATGGATAAAGGAAGGTAGGTGTTGTTTCTAAGCAAACAGACTTTAGCTCTCGACTATTCGTAGTATAGGGGGAGGTAGGCTATACCAGTCATCTTGACCTGCATTGGTTGAAGGTTTACTTTCACTTGTCATATATCTATGTGGTTGGCACAGGTCTTGAAAAACCATTGAATTTGATCTTGGCCACGGAAAACCCTTGAATACTAGATAGACTAAGAGTCCCTAAATGCCCCTGAATTTCATTTTCCTCACATTATCTACCGTTCCCACCAAGAACACATTGATTAAAATTTTGTTTGACACTGTACTGACTGGTATCAGAAATTCTTGATTAAAATTTTACATGCATCTGCCATTTGCCTGTAATATCCTCTGACAGCTCTTAGTTTCAAAACCAAGAATTGGGAAAATTAATTCTATTAATGATAGCCATATTATGTAGACTAGTAAAATAGTTATTTTATGAAATAGACTTTTCACTGAAAAGTATCACACAATTTTACATTACTATAAATCGATCAATCTTCATGATTATATTTTCCAGATTTTGGACCTCGTCAATTAGAGAATGCTGCTGTACTGTGCTCCTCCTGGCAGAGACCACCCATGTTGATAGATCCTAACAGTGAAGGTGCAGCCTGGCTCGCACGGCTTAACTCCATGATGAACCCTAGAAAACTGGTGTCACTGGATATGGAGACAAGGTCAGTATGAGTACACTGGATAGTGTTAGCCTATTCTCAAACAGCTAAAACCCTACAGCAAAATTTTACTTACTTACTTTACTTAAGCCTCTTCGCTCCTTGTGGAGCATAGGGCCTTCACCAGTATCAGCAAAATTTTAGGCTTGTCTAAATTAAAAAATGCAGATGACAATTTCAAAAGAAAGAAATCTTAGATTCTTTAGTCTTTATTAGCTGAAAGCATTGTTGGAAATGAAGAAATTGCTTGTCACAAGCAATTTCTTCATTTTCAGCAATGTTTTCCCAAGCCTTTAACTTGTGGGGCGTCAAAAGGTGCCAATGTGTAGGAATGGGTTAACCCTGTCCCAAACAGCAAGATTTTAGGGTGTTCCGCTGCAGACAACAAAATGGGTGCTAATATTGATATGATTTGTGTACAATATAGCTGAGAAAATATTCAGACAAGAAGAGAAAATGCTGATTATCAGCATTTTCTCCTTTTGCCTCAATGTTTTTCCAACTTTTTCTGTTAAGGATTCGAAGACCAGGTCTTGTTTAGGAAAGGGTTAATTGGGATGAAAATATACAGGAAACTGCAGGAAATCAACATTTTTCTCCTTTTCTTTAATATTTTATCAATCTTTCACACTTAGTCGTGTTAAAAAGCATCATTGTTTGGGAAATGGTTTTAACCAGTGCTGATACTTAATGCCTCTGCAAATTGGGCATTGGTGTTTCACCAATGGATCCTGCAGGCAATTTGTTTTGAAATCAGATGCATGGTTATTTGGTGTGACTACTTTTTTGTTGACAATGCATTAGGGATTGAAAGTAGAAAATATATAAAAAAAAAAAAGAATAGATTTATGCATGCATGTTTGTGGTTTTCTGTTTGGTTTGTCTCTGATATTTGCTTAGTTTTCCCCTCTATGGAATATAAAAGTTTTGAATACTTATAGATTAACCCTTTCCCAAACGGCAAAACATTTTCATTGTTCCAATTCGAAAGCTACTGCAGACGACAAAACAAAAATTGAAAAAACATTGGATTTGTGTAAGACATAGCATAGAAAATATTTAGGCAAAAGGAGAAACTGCTGGTTATCAGCAGTTTCTTCTTTTGCCTCAATGTTTTCATAAGCCTTTTCTACCAGGGACATCAAAATTAGGTCTTGTTTGGGAAACGGTTTAAGTTTCATAACTGTGGTCAATTGCAAAATACTGAACTTTTTTAACGACATTAATTCTCAACAAATTTAGGAATTATTCAGCAAAGATTCCATTAATTATTTTCAGAAATACTGAAGCTTTGCTGATAAAGTAATTAATTCTAATATTGATAATCAAACAAAATACAAAGCTACTCAAAACTTTTTTGCCACATTTTCCAACGAAAAATTATCTTGGATTTTGAGGGCACAAATACTTTGACTTCATAGAAATATTTTAAGATCTGTTGTCATTGAATTTGAAGTTGGAATCTAGAAGATAAAAAATGCTACCAAAAATGTTTTGAAATGGCTTTGTAATGCTTATATTAATCAGATATTGCATAGATATATTTTTAAAGTTACTGGCATTTCAAATAGATTGCAGTGTTATATATGCCCCTCATATGCATTTATTATGTTTTTTTTTTTTTTTTTTTCAAAGATTCAGACCTTATTTATACATTAGAATACCTAATAATTTTGATTTTATCAAGTGGCCTAATGCAGTAGGTTCTAATTCTAATTTTTTTGCCAATGAGAAAAACAATTTATGCCATAGACATTTTTTTCCTTTGATAAAATGGTTATGCTAATTTGATAAATTCTAGGTCAAATTTTGAAGATTTCAGAACATTATACATGTATAATATATTCTGCACTTTGCTTCTTATCTTTGAAAACCTCGTACATACAACTAGTGTAAAGCTGTAGTTACAATGTTTTTAAAGAAAAGAAACATCATTACAATGTATGTCTTTCTGAAAGATGTTCTATGCTAAATTGGTGGCATATTGGACAATGACTCCAGTATTTGTAATACCTTTCTACCTATTTTAGAAATCAGTATGGCACAAAAGAACCCCACCATCATAGAAGTAGTGAATCTAAAAGGCATGTTTTTGACTTTGTCTGTGATTACCTTTTTAACCCTACATTTAACATTTTGTGTACCTTATTGTTCTAGAGTAGCATCTTGAATACACAATTAGAAACATTGTGAAATTGGCATTCATTGTTAAATTTGCATTTGTTTCATCATACATGTATTTCATTTAACCCATTACCAAGTGACAATATTTAAAAGCTTGTCCAAATTGAAAGAAGTTGCAGATGACATTTTGAAATTTTATGACTTTTATGGTAGAAAATGTTGTGGAAAATTGAAGAAATTGCTTGTCACAAGCAATTTCTTCATTTTCCTAATATTTTTTCAAGCTTTGTTCTTGAGACGTCTGGAAAAGCATCATTGTGTAATAATGGCTTGAGCTTTCGACTGTTCCAAATTCAAGTTGCAGGTAACAAAATTAAATGCAACAAAGCTTTTCTTTCAATATTTTTTGATGCTCCCAATATTTGGAATATCTAAACTAGGAATTGTTGAAGTTTTGAATATCTTGCTTTATTCAAAACATTTAAAATTATTTCTCCTATTTAATCAAAATCCTGTTTGGATTATTAACCTGTTGATTCCAAACCATCTCACAAGTTCTACTCAGCTCTCATATTTTGAATGTAACCATTGCCAATTTCATTATGTTTTTAATTAAGAAAGGGGCTGTGAATCTTAAAAAGTTAAAAGAAATTAACCTTTCACATTTTGTATTGGGTAGTTTAGGTTTACAAGTTGATATTGCTGATCTTTACAATTAAAAGGAAAGCTTACATTGTTATTAAACAAGTGCAAAGGAATGATAAGTTAATGAGCTATTGCAAAACGTTTCATTCGCATTATGGGACCTAACCTGCAATGTATATTTATTTCTATGAGGGAAGGAGGGGGGCATTGGAAAAAGGGAGTAAGGCTGAAATGACATTGCTCATTGTCAAGTCTCGTTTAATCATTTTTCAACCTTAATTCTGTAACTTTTATTCTCATTAACCTTTTGCAAGATGATAAAGAAACAGACTGAATAAATTGCTAGAAGTTTTATACAGAAAAATGAAAAAGAAGTGCTTACAACTAGAAATATGTCATTCATATCTAAGGTAAAAGAAAGGCATTACCATTAATATTCCTCTATATAATGATGTGTTTATGATATTGAGAGGAAAAAAAAGGAATTTTACATGTGGAGTTCTACTTTAATTTGAAACATTCACAATTATTATGATCTTGCACTAATCCCATATTATCTTTATTTATTATATATTTGAGTGTAAATTTTTGAATTTACAGATATTTTATATTCTAACAATAATACTATGAATTTTCAGTTTTCATAATAATTTGAAAAAGGTGAATGGTCAGTCGGATGATCAGTCACTGTGCCTGTCCATCAGATTTTGTTTTATGATATGATATTTTGTATGAAAAGGACTTTTTCTGTTTGCTTTGTCACAATGGTTATTCACTTGCCTCAGAATTTCAGAAAATCGTCAATATTTTTGTTAATACTTAATCAATTTGAGTTAAGTTTGAAGCAGAATAGGTGGAAAAATACCAGGAATAAGCTGAATGTAGTAGAACTTTGAAATATCTTCTGATAAATAAACTGATAAATAAGTTATTGAAGATCAACCAAATTTTGGTTGATCTTCAATAACTTTTTTATCAGTAAATGTTTCAAAAACACACTGCGTCTATTGAGTGTGTTGCATCTATCGACATTCTCTGCTTCTAACCGAATTCAAATCGGTCTCGTATTAACAAAATTATTAAAGATTTTCTGAAATTGTTGTATCAAGTGATTATCCACCGTGTTTGTGAGAAATCGAAATATTTAGTTGCATTGAAAAATAACTCCGCATAAAATGTGAATCTTTTCAGCAATGAGATAGATCTACGGTACATAGTATACAATTAAAAAGAAATGCTTTAATTAATTTTCATATTTGGCTTATCAACAATAAAACTAACAGATCTATACATTTTATTTATTACCTAATAATTTTATGCTATGCTTTTGAGGCTTTCAAATCTTACCAATTATTTTGTATTTAGACTCTAGTAAAATGTCTTCTCTGACTAAAAGACTCAATGATACTCTCAATGTATACCAATTTATTGGCATCATAAATATCAATTTGCATGATTTACAAAACCTTCTACTTTTCTTCATTGAATGTTAAGGTTTTAAAGTGGTAATAACAATGAATTTCATTAAATGTCTTGATTGAAAGGTTATTTCAGTTTTTAAAGAAATATGAAAAACATTTAACTTGGTGTTTGTTTTTTTTTTTTTGTTTTTTTTTTTTTTTTGCTCACAGCTGTTTAAGAAATAGATTAAATGTTGCGCTTGATTGTTCAAATAATCATTTCTGAATCTTTAAATTTGATATGCAGTTTGTTTGAATTGATCTTGATGAAGCTATTTACTGATGCCTTTACGGCTGTATTTTTGGAGTGGTTCTAAATGTTTAATTTGAATTGATTTCTAACAGCTTGTTAGGCTAGCGCAATTTGAGCTAAATAAAGATACAGATAAATGGGATGTGGAAAAGGGGCCCTTATAGTATTTAAGGTAGTCCATCCTGAATGAGATACATGCAACATCATAAACGCTCTGAATTGGAAAGTATGTTCTTTGAAAATCGTAACATATCTGTTTCGATCCAATACGCTATGAATGTTTATTACCTTGCACAAAAGATACTAATGTTGCGTATATCTCAATAGAGGTGGACTACCTTAAGAAAAGTATACAGCACATGGTCCAGTGCTTAACCCTTTCCCAAACAAGACCTGGTTTTGACGTCCATAATAGAAAAGGCTTGGGAAAACATTGAAACAAAAGAAGAAACTGCTGATAACCAGCAGTTTCTCCTTTTGTCTCAATATTTTCTTTGTCATATTTTACACAAATTCTATCTTAAATACCTTCCATTTTGTAATTTTTGTCAGTTTTTGAAGTGGGTCACTCTAAAATTTTGTCGTTTGGGAAAGGGTTTAAGGCAGTCTAATAAATATCAACGTTGTTCTCTTATAACTCAACTGCTGTAGATAATGAAAAAGCTATTAGAGAACAACATGGCTCTTGATCAGACCTCCCTGAGGTGCAGGTTGATCTTAATCCATGTTGATAGGGCACCCTTTTCCAGGTCCCGGTTAATTTTGAGATGATTGCATGTTATTGTTATTGTTGTTGTGTTACTAATTTTGGTTTGTTTTGTATTTTCTCTTGTTTGCTGCCACAATAATTGCTGATGCTGTTGATGTGTGTGTATCTGTGACTTGTGCTTGTTCTATAAATAGATGGTAAGTTCCATAATCCAGGTTTTAACTACTCGCTATTCTAACTTTCTTGGTCTGATTGTATAAACTTTGATAAGTGATAATCAAATGGTTAAATACCGATATTATGTGCCTCAAAAGGAGTCACTAGATCAATTAGGGAATTTGTTTCATTTTACATGCAAGTTTTTAAACTACAGAATCTTTACCTCTGAAACTCTGTTAATGTGTATGGCACCAAAACACATTGTTACAGATAGATCAAATCCTATAAATCTTTTTCTTAACCCTCTCCCAAACAAGACCTAATTCTGATGTCATTAATAAAATAGGCTTGGGAAAACATTGAAACAAAAGAAGAAACTGCTGATAACCAACAGTTTCTCCTTTTGTCTCAATATTTTCTGTGCCATATTTTACACAAATCCTATCATAAATAACATTTGTTTTGTCTTTTGTGGCAGTTTTTGAAGTAGATCCTCCTAAAATTTTGTTATTTGGGAAAGGGTTAAGGTATTCATTCCATCCTCCATTAAATTCCAGACTCTGTGTGCCACTTTAGGCATCATCAGGGATGTCTTCTCTGGCAATGGAAATTGAAGAGGGATACCCTTGTCAATTTTTGTTTGCCACATGTGATGCCTGAAGTTGCACAAAGTTTTTGGTATTCAATGATGGATACCTTGATATTTTTGTTACTTTAACGCTGATGTCCGACAGCTCTTGTTTTATGTTTGACAGTTGACATTTTTTTAAAAATTTGAACTTTGACCCATTACCAAACAGTGAGAATTTTTGGTGCCTCACACAATAAAGGCTTTGAAAAACAGTGAAAAATACAGAATTTGCTTGTGACATTCTTACAACGTTTTCTACTAAGCAAAAAAAAACATTACATGTAAAATTTCACTCACTTGAAATTGTATGCAACACCTTTGAATTTGGACGGTGCTAAAATGTTGCAGTCCTATAATGGGTTAAATAGTTTCAGAAATTGTTTCTTGTTAGCATTACAACATTAACTTATTTTGCTGGCAGGCAGTTGGTTTTGTTGCTGTCAGGTGTTGCACTGGTCCTGACCAAACATTTGTATCAGATGAATATGGAAAATATGTAAACAGTAGTAATTCTTTCAATAAGCCAAACGGCCAGTTTGCAGTAGTGAGAATAAATAAAATTGTGACCTGTCACGCTAAAAGGGACCTTAATATAGAAATGTGAAAAAATATGCAGTCCGCGCAGCCAAACTACGGCCAACATTTTCACTTTTATGTAATTTTCAAAATTCAGAAAGTTTTTCCTATCTTACTATATGTTCATTTTTGCATACTGGATGTGGTTCACCTGTGGTGAGTCTGACAAGTTTGTCAAAATTTGGATTTTTAGAGTTTGGATAAGGTCCCTTTTAGCTTGACAGGCCACAATTCTTAAATGCCTCCTGTTATTGTTTTGTTGCATATCCTACATTTTAGTAGCACTAGGAAGGCCAGTCAAGCCTTCATGTTGTTGGTCTAACAAGACCTGATCAAGCAACAAGCACTAAATGTCTGTCGGACGTGCCTTTATGTTGAACTCTGTTTAATGATATCAACTTAAAAGTTTTCAAAGTTTTTGAAAAATTGATCAAGCCATGTTTCAACACTATTACATGTTATTTATGTTCCCCTGCAGGTCTGACCCACATGTGATTCTGACATTAGAGAAGGCCATCATGCGAGGCAAGCCGGTGTTGTTGAGGAACTGTGAAGAACATATAGATAACATTATAACACCGCTCATGCATCATAGAAATACAGCCAATGAAAATGATAGAAATGAAGGTAAATGGGAAGCTCCATAATGTTTCCCAACTTTAGCAGGATGGGGAATCACATGACACAAAAATTTCAGAAAATTGTCAATAATTCTGTTAATATGAGGCCAATTTGAATTTGGTTTGAAGTAGAGGAGGAAAAATGCTAGGGATTTGCTGAGTGTGAATGATTTTGTAAAAATCGGCTAATAAAAAAAGTTATTGACAACCACCAAAATTTTTCCTGGCATTTTTTAAACCTCTTGGATGATTATAGCCTTTTCAGACCGGTTTACATTTGATTTTAGTTAAGAACGTTACTATGAACAGTTGCAGAATGTAATATTCTAGGACGAAATAGAAACGCCAGGTACATAATATATGCAACACATATTTTATTGCTTGGCCTAGAATAATGAAAATCGGTCAAAATTATGTGTTGTTCGCTGTCGAACGATTCACACGTTTAAAACAGCACAATACCTCACATCTTCTCACCATGAGAGGCAGGTGCTCAAATGCAAGAATCCCGTGCAGGGGAAGGTCATTGAGTTTGTCCAAGGCAATGTTCAGTCTATTTGATACTGTTCAAGTATTCAGATCGATTTTTCAATGTTTACTTCAAATTGAGCAATTTGCATCAATGCCGCGATTGTCGGAAGTTGGGCGGGGACAAGCTATAGCAATTCATGTGCAGGATCAAGGCCAACAGCAGGTTGCTGCACATTTTGGTGTGCATATTCAAAATATTGAACATCTTGTTCAACGTCTGCGAGTGATGGAGAGGGTCAACAACCGACCGCAAAGTGGACGTCTGCGCGTCATGACGCCACGTCAGGATCGGTTTATAACACTTTCTCACTTACGTAATTGCCATATATGAGTCAATTTCAAAATTCGCAGGTTTTTTAGACCAGTAAATCATGAAAAATGATTGTCAAATATTGTAATTTTTGTGTTCTCAATTTGTTGTTAGATTATTAATAACATGTTTCAAATCATTTTCCACCCTGGATTGTTGGTGTGTAGCTTCTAAATTGGTTATTAACCATGTGTTCCGGACAAAAATGTCTTTGGTGTTCTGGTTAAATAAAGGTATGAAATTAATATAGATTAAAAGATATTTCACATTTTTTTCACCAAATTACATTTTAAAAGGTCAATAGCTAATAAGTAATAAAAAGGAATCATTTTGGATGCATAATTACATAATAATTTACAGGAAAGTATCTTTGTCTGCTAAAAATGGGAAAAATCAAACATTTTAGTCTCAAAATTTCTTATTTGAGTCCAAATGTCCAGAAAAGTTTCAATCGTCAAAATTAGTATGTCAAATTTGCTTTATATAACTAGTACTTTTGATGCATTTGCTTGATCAGTTTTCTTGGAAAGTGAACTTAACATTACCGGAACACCAAAGACATTAGCGGAACACCAAAGACATCAACATAACCCCAAAGAAAATCATCTATTTTCTTTGCTTTATAATGTTTATTTTGCATTGATTTAGGTTGAAACTGGCAGCTAATATTTGTCCCGTGTGATTCCGCTTCCCGCAACGCACATAAGAACGCTTGACAAATAAAAATGCCAATGAAAAGTCCAAGCTTAACCTCCAGTTGATAGTAGAATCCAACCTCCTTTAAGACATGAATTCAGTAACACGGCATGAGCCGAAAGATATAGGAATGCAAAGAGATATAGTTAATGTGTAATAATTTAGGATTTTAATGCACTAATATAAAACATTTTGGGTAATACTGTTCTAGCATTTACCGTCTGTCAGCCTGCCCGTCAGTTCAAAACTTTTAATTGGCATTTCTCTAAAACAATGGACAAAGAAAGCTAGCATTTGGTAAGTAACGATTGTTCAATGATATCTTTATGCTCCATTCATTCAGACATTCCCAAAAAGTCATTTTCAACCCTTAACATGAAACTCCACTTAAAACATCGAGCGAAACCTAGATTTGGCATTTTCTCTAAAATCATTACACGAACAAAGCTGAAATTTGGTATGTTACCTTATTTTAATAATATCTATCTGATCCATGCAATCTGACATACGTCAGTGCCATTTTATTTTTGTCTTTGGCGTTCCGGTGCTCAGACCGGAACACCAAGGACTGGAACACCAAAGACAATTTCACACTAATTTTCAAAAATATAAGTGAAAATCGGGTATTTGTTAAATCTACTATTGAAAGCATTTACTGTACTTTAAGTCAGATATACCGGACAAATATCAAATAAAAAGGTACCTTGCAAAGCATTATAAAGTGCGTCATCCCAAAGACAAAGAAAAAAAGTACTGTACAAGTTGACCGCCTTCCTTTTCAATTTATTAACAAGACACAAAATAAATTCTTCCTCTTTCAATTGTAATGTATGAGCCTACGATAGCTTTTCAAAAGGAGGTACATGATTTGTGTCTACATCTAATTAAGATTGCATTTCTTTGACCTTTTAGACACTGGAACACCAAAGACAAAAATCTGTGGGACAAGGATATATGATGATTTTTATACCATTTACATAATATCATTTGGGTAACTGGTATATTCAAAGTGTAATTTAACATATTGTCATGCAAACTAATCCAAAAAAGTTTTTCAATCACGGTTAAAAGTAGTTATCTTTGCTGGTCAAAACCAATGAGGGTAGCAGTGGGACAAAGCAAATTTACACATTTCAGGCCATATAACATGTAAAATATCTCACTAAAGCATGTGACATGCTATATTTTTATGCTTAATCAACACAATTACATTGGTATGGACTCATTTTTAACATTAATGTTTATTTGATTACTTAAATATACAAGTTATCACACGTGGACAAGAAAACCTGCGAATTTTGAAAACGACTCATATCACAGTTCGCGAAACCGCAAATAACACTGTTCATAGGCAGTCATAATCGCAATATTCATCCCGATACGGTTCGAAACCGCTTACGCGACAATGGCCTAAGAGCCCGACGTCCCTACGTCGGTCTGTCGCTATTTCCTGTCATCGTTAAAAGGGGCATTTTTTCACATAAAGAGCATCGGAAATCGATTTAAACTTCAACAACTGGTTTCATACAGATGACATTTCTTACAAAACTTAATATAATAATCCAATAATACAATTTATCCCTTAAAACAATTATTAGAGGTTACCCAGCGTTTCTTTTTCGTCCTAGTATATATCTTTTGAATACCTTCATAATATTTAGAGTCTCAAAGAATTGTAGATATTTGCATCAACATGTAAATTAGGATCATCATAACAAAGATTCCACTTTTTTCAGAACCTAGAATGATCAAGTTTTGTGGCAGAAGAATCTTGTGTCATCAGGACTTCAGGTTCTATCTGTCGACACCACTACCCAAACCCAAGTTCAATCCTGAGATCGCCTCCACCACAACCATCATCAACTTTGGTGTCTCACATGATACACTCACTGAGGACTTGCTCACTAGAGCCTTCGCTAGGATCCGACCAGAGTTGTTTAGTGAGCGAGCGCTCGCGCTGAAGAATGTTGAGTTGCAGAAGAAGACGCTACATAACCTGTCAGTGACTGTGAGAGATAAAGTGTTGACCAATCAGGAGGCCATCATGGGCAGTGCTAAAGCTGTCAAGTTTATCACTGACTTTACCAATGCCAAGATAGAGGTAGGAAGATTTCTTGTGGAGTTATTATTTTGTTTGATTGTCTTTATCATTAGCAAAGGAGATGAAAGGATCACTCAAGTCTTCATAAGTTAATTTCGCATTTTAAAAGGCATATAGTATAAAAATTTAGTCTTTGTTTATTGACAAGCTGGTATTTGAAAATAGTTCAAGTTGTTTTGATCACATAACTAGCTGCTGACAAAAGTAAATCAGACTCCCTGGTACAGAGAGATTTTAGTTCAAAATAGTCCATAATAAAGACAATGTTGTGTGTGATGTGAAATACCTGAAATAACATTTAAAAGAAAAATTGCAAAATTACTCACTTTATTTGAAATCTCTTCCAGCTATCAAGTCGTCTACAGGACACCCTTAACTTGCTAGATGACCTTGACACCTTAAAGGATGAGCTTTACCCTTTAGCACGTAGAGCGGCCATGTTGTACGCCATTGTGAGGAGTTTACAGAGTATACACAAGGAGTATCAGTTCTCTCTCGCATACTTTATGTACCTGTTTGATGAAGCAGTGGGTGGGGAATTACCTGATGGATTTGGATTTAACATGAAAACTGAAGATGTGAGTAAACTTTGCCAAAAATATATAATGGTCTATTTCCATCAACTATTCTTAATGTTTTTGTAAACTAAAAGACATACCTGTGATTAAAATTTAAATAAGTCAAATTGACAAAACAGTTTGTCTCCAGCCACCTGATTGGGCAGTTTGAATTTTAAATGTAAAAAGTACTAAGTTTGGTATGTGAGGCCTGTGGTACCGCCTTGAAGTATGTCATTGTAAGGAGTCTACAGAGTTACAAGGAGTACCATTTTCTCTTACATACTTTATGTACCTGTTTGATGAAGCAGTGGGTGGGGAATTACCTGATGGATTTGGATTTAACATGAAGACTGAAGATGTGAGTAAACTTTGCCAAACAATAATGGTCCATTTCCATTAAATATGCATTCTCACTTATTTTGGGGGTGATTATATTTTTAAAAATAACTATACATGTACATAATTGAAATGTATTGCCCTTTTATTTTCTGTGTGCCAAATGTTTGCTTCCTCTGACCTGTAGCTGCTTAGAGTACAACGGATATAAATCCCATATGAAATCGGTTTGTAAATTATGAATATCTGTGAATGTGGTTTAATATTTGAACTTTACACTTTTTATGCCCCCGATAGGGAGGCATCATAAATTTGACTTGTCCGTCCGTCCGTCCGTCTGTCCGTCTGTCCATCCGTCCATCTGTCCGTCATTCCGTCCAAAAACTTTAACATTGGGCATAACTTCCTTATTACTTAACATATTCGCTTCATACTTTACCACAACATTCCTTGGTACATTACCTTTCTGTAGGCACATACTTTGGTGACCTTGACCCCTGGATGACCTTGACCTTGAACATAGATTGGCCATAATTTAAAATCAAAGCGGTGTCGGGGGCATTGTCATCTTACAGTGACAGCTCTTGTTGAACCCCAGTATTGAGAGATCGGGGGCATATTGTTTTACTCATGTCCGTCCATCTGTCTGTCGGTCTGTCTGTCTGTCCGAAAACTTAACATTTTGTCATTTCTCCAAAATAGATCTAATTCGACATACAAAGCTTAAATTTGGTTTGTAACTTCCTTTCAATGATATCTATCTGTTCCATGCAATATAACCTTCCTAAAGGTCATCTAGTAACCCTTATCAACCCTTAGTATGAAAACTTGACATTTTAGAAAAATAGCCATTTCGGGGGCATTTGTGTTCAAAAACACATCTTGTTTTATTTGAAAGCTGTTGCAGTTGCATGACAAAATGGATGTGGAAAAAGTTATAATCTTAGTATAATAATGCGCAGAAAATATTGAGACAAAAGAAGAAAATGCTGGTTATCAGCATATTCTTCTTTGGTTGAAATGTTCTCCTGAACTAAACCAACTGGAGACATCAAAATAATGTCTTGTGTGGGTATGGGTTAACCAATATTTACTGTATGTTGTAGTTGTTTGAGGATGACGATGACAGCACGAGTGTAGACGGAGATCGTAAACCTCGTATTGGGAGCTCGTCCTCGCACGGATCTCGCGATGACACTGCCGGACAGGCCACAGATAAAGATACAAACACACAGAAACAGGACGGACAGCAGGAAGGTGACATGGAGGAGGGGTCTAAACGACCGGATCAAACTGAAGGTAAAACCTTTACTGTCAAATGTTCTCTTCTATACTATAATTAAATGAAAATTCCTCTACAATTCAAAATAATATTTCACAAACATTTCAAAGCTTATGAAATTTTGAAACAATTTTTAAATGAGAATAAATTTTGATGTCATCTGCTTCCAGAGGTTGAAAAAATGTTTACCTTGTATCCCCCTGCAGATGTCATAAAATATTGTTATTCCGCATGACATGTCTGATAGAAAGGTCTCGTTTATGTGACTGGGCTGACTTACGCTATAGGAAAAAGGCCATTAAAAATTCAATATTATTTGAACTATTCTAAGAAACTTGGATACAAAAAGGTACAGTATCAAACAAAATCGTGCCAATAGGAATTTGGGGAAAAGATAGGATATGTGTGGAGCATTGGACTGAGCAATACTTTACAGAGTTTACAGAGATAGACCAAGCATTATCAAATTTTTGGTCTTGTTAAAAGTTTTAAGTTTACCCAGTCACATAGATCTAGTTGTGGTCAGAAATTGAATATTTAGTAAAGTCTGCATTTGTCTGAATTACACATTTTCAATACACGTGTATTGTCATGTTGAATCATCGGAAAGCATGTGAAGAGGTATTGTTCTGTGAATTTCTGTAATGTTGATACATTAACCCTTTCCCAAGCGACAAAAAATTTCACTTTTCCAATTAAAAATCCACTGCAGACGTCAAAATGGACGTTGATAAAGGCAGGATTTGTGTAAGATGTAGCACTGAAAATATTGAGACAAAAGGAGAAACTGCTGATTATCAGCAGTTTCTTCTTTTGTCTCGATGTTTTCCCAAGCCATTTCTATTAGGGACGTCAAAACCTGGGGCCTGTTTCATCAAAATATTTAAGACGTATTTTTGACTTAGCGACGACTTAAAAACGTTTAAAACAACAATCGCATTACATAGCTTTTGGTTGATTGGCGATATGTTATTCTTCCCTAAACATATAGTAAGACATCGGTAAGTCAAAAATATGTCTTAAATGTTTTGATGAAACTGGCCCCAGGTCTTGTTTGGGAAAGGGTTAAATGATGTATTTTGTTGTAGAGTCTGCCAGTACCTCTGCAGCCCAGAGGTTTGTAGCTGGTACAGAATCAGAAGAGTTACCTGCCCTTGAACTGCCACAGACGGCGCCACTGCCATCAGAGGGCGTGGACTACTCCAACCTGTCAGCCAATCAGATAAAACAACTCATGGATAAACTGACTGGTCTAGTGTATAGAAGAGTTAGAGAGTGAGTATCATGATTGCTTTTATGTCATTCGCAAAAATTGTAAGACTTTTTTAACCCATTACCAAACAGCAAAATTTTAGACTGCTCCAATTTGAAAGCTGCTGCAGACAACAAAGTAAATGATCACAAAAGGCCAAAATGTTGAGAAAATATTGAGGCAAAAGGAGAAACTGCTGGTTATCAGCAGTTTCTTCTTTTGTCTCAATGTTTTCCCAAGTCGTTTCTATCAGGGACATCAAAACCAGGTCTTGTTTGGGAAAGGGGTAAACTGAAAAAAAGATGTAGTAAACAAGGAAATGTTACTGATATTATTTAATATGTTGGTCATAGCAGAAACAAAATTAAAGAAAAGGAAGAAATTGATGAGATTTACTTTAAATGCTATTAATGTTTGGGGAGTTGTAAAAAAAAAACCCAGTGATTGTCTTGAAATGGATTAATCCATTTGGACCATTCCGATAGTAGTTACAAAAGTTACCCGTACCCCTATCCCATCATTAAAATGTACCTTTGGATTTATGAGAGAAAAATTTTAAAGAAAAAAGATTCTCAATTATCCTTTTGTTAGTAATTGACATAATGCTGTTAACCTCAAAATGATTTTTACCCTTCAAAGTTGAATTGCTGTGTCTGTAATGTAGTAGCCTAGATCACGTTGTATAACCATGTGATACAACAATTTCAGAAAATCTCCAATAACTTTGTTAATATGGGACCGATTTGAATTTGGTTTGAAGTAGAGAAGGTGGACAGACGTCACACATTAGATAGACGAGTTGGATTTTTGAAAAATCAACTGATGAAAAAGTTATTGAAGATAAACCAAAATTTTGGTTTATCTTCAATAACTTTTTTATCAGTTGATTTTTCAAAAATCTACCACGTCCAGGTTATTCCTGATATTTTTTACATTTGCTGCTTCACACCGAATTTGAATTGGCCAAGTATTGACAAAGTTATTGAAGATTATCGGAAATTCAAAGTCACATGATTATACACCGTGTAGATGTACATGTATACTGTTTGTTTTTATTCATCAGGATATAATTTGCTTTTCAGGAGTTTATATGAAGAGGATTGTTTACTGTTTGCTACACTCATCTGTCTCAATATACAGGCTGAAGGAGGAGAAAACTTTACCAATGAGGAAATGTCTCTATTGCTACAAGGTATAGAATATCTGTGTATTGATAATATCTTTGAATACTTTAACTATTCTAAGTGTGAATGTTAACCATATAAGGAGAATATAATTTATTATCATTATGCTTCTTCTAAGTAGAAAATAGTTTTGAGGTGCAAGTATTACTTTATGACCTTTAAAACTGTTTGCTTAAACTAGACAATCTTGGTACACATGGACTATTGCCTTTAAAACAGTCTCCATACTGACCTTTTTATCCCTTTCCCAAGCGACAAAATTTTAGGGTGATCCACTTCAAAAACTGCCACAAATTACAAAATAGAACTTATTAAAGATAGAATTTGTGTAAAATGTGGCACAGAAAATATTGAGACAAAAAGAGAAACTGCTGGTTATCAGCAGCTTCTTCTTTTGTTTCAATGTTTTCCCAAACCTTTTCTATGAGGGACTTCAAAACCAGGTCTTGTTTGGGAAAGGGTTAATTCAAACATTTATTTGACAGTAAAATAAAACAAAAAGCAATGAGTATTCGGATTCATACTTTGTGTAAAACTTCCTCTCCATTAACAATATAAATTTAGTCAAGTTTTTACTGGAAATATCCAGATAATCCAAGACTTAGTATGCACCTAACCCAGTCTGACTCAGACTTACCCTTTGATGGTAGCCAATGTAGAAATGAGTGTACATTGTTGTCCTAACTGTTTACAGGTAACCCTGGTTTGGGCATGCAGCTAACCCTTGCTGACTTTGACTGTAAAGACGACACACCTGACTGGTTACCTATGGAGAAGTGGGAGGATATTCTGGCTCTATCTGTGCTACCTGGTGCCCTAGACAGTATCTGCGTACACTTTGCTCAGAACTCGGACTCGTGGAAGACCTGGTATAAGTGTGACTACCCTGAGAGAGAACCACTGCCTATATCTATAACTGGAGCTGCTGCTTCAATGGGTGAGTGGACGGGAAAATTAAAATACTGATCTCAAACTAAATCATGCTTCAAATCTGAAAATCTCTATTTTGCATAGACGCAAAAAGGCATTCAGAAAGACACAATCTCATTGAAAAAATTATTAAAAATGATATTTGAAACTCATTCAAGAGTATAGGCCAAAATTCATGTAGGAAGGCTAATTTACCGGAAATGATCTTATATGAGGTTCAGGAGGATTTCGCTATGATACAATTTCATATTATCATCATCTGGGGTGCGTTCTTTTTTGAGATATCTTGAGATTTCTTAAGATATTTTAGGATAAAGCGTTCTTTCGACCAAGATTTTTAAGACGCTCAATGAGAGGCGCCATTATCCTATACTTCGTGCGGAACCCCTCGATCAACTCTGTACAAACAATATAAAAGAGCCTTGACCGAGTTGTTCCGAACACTCCATAATTCATAAACTGCGGTGTTTCGAATGCCTCATACTTTATACAAATGACGTCATGATGGCGTCATTTGTATAAATATGTAGCATTCGGAACAGCTCGGTCAAAACGCTTTATCCAAAACACCTGAAGAAATCTTAAAAAATCTCGCTGTAAAGAATGCGCCTCTGATTTAGCTTGACTGTCTGCAAGAGCTACTTATTTCAGAACAACATTACAAATGAAACTAACAGATCTATTGCAAAAAATGAAAAACTTATGTGTATGTTAACCCTTTACCAAACGACAAAAATTTGGGCTAATCCAAGATGTTGCAGACGACAATTTCAAGAGGACGGAATTAGAGATTTTTTGGTATTTTTGGGTAGAAAACATTGTGGGAAAGGAAGAAATTGCTTGTCACAAGCAATTTCTTCATTTTCCACAATGTTTTCCAAAGCCATTATCTTGTGAGGCGTCAAAAGGTGTCATTATGTGGGAATGGGTTAAATGGCATCCCAATAATATATTTACAAATTTCATCAGACTGTATCAGAAATTTTACACATTTTCTATGATAATTTGACATTATTTTTACAGAGACAAGACCAGGCTCTACAGAGACGACCAAGAGTGAGAAAGAGGACACATCTAAATCTCCCGATCTTGGTCCACTGTCAGACTTCCATCAGCTATTGTTGATCAGGATGTTACGACCAGATAGACTACCTATAGCACTGGCTAAATATATCAACAAATATCTCTCATTAAACTTGCCTGGTTAGTATACGGTATTAGCCCTTTTCCAAACAAGACCGAGTTTTGACATCCTTGTTAAGAAAGGCTTTGGAAAACATTGAGACAAAAGAAGAAACTGCTGATAACCAGCAGTTTCTCCTTTTGTCTCAATATTTTCCATGCTTTATTGTACACAAATCCAATGTTTATCAACACTATTTTTGTCATCTGGAGCAGCTTTTGAATTGGATCGCCCTAAAATTCTGCCGTTTGGGAAAGGGTTAAAGAAACATAATGTTGACATCTTGGATGAAAATAAATACAAAATAGCCAAAATACTACTTCAAAAATGTTTTAAATCAAAGCAAAATATAACTCACAAAAAACGACCTGGCAGTGCATCTCCAGCTAAAAGCTAGAGATGCTCTGCCAGGTCATTTATTGTGACCTAGAAGCAACAATGGGGGAGATTGAAAATGTTTGTAGTACATGTATATGATTCTAATATACAGAAACATAAGAATAAAACATGAAAAGGCTAGTTTTTGTCATATCATGGATTATAATGAAAGCCATAGCCAACAAGACACATGTCTGTAACTAAAGTAGAGTTTGAATTATTACAAAGGTATAATTACTTATACCCAAACATTATACAATGTCAGAACTATGATCATATCTCCAAATCTATTACAGATCAGTCAGACTTTAATCTACAAGAGACCCTGAATGATGCTAAACAACACCTGGGTATATTGTTGTTGTTACCTGAAAATCTTGCTGATAGTCAATCACAGCCTATTACCAGGCTTAAACTGACACACCCACCTGTTGATGTACTCTTTAAACTAGCAAAGGTAAGCTTAGTGCTAGTGAAGTGATTCTCCTTCTCTTGCAAAATATGCATTTCGTTTATCAATGTAACCAATACCAGGTATATCTTTCCAGCAGGCTGTGGTCATTGCGCTGTTGATAGTGCTTAAAATTCACAATTGACGGATCAAGGATTTGATCCCAGGCTGAATACCCTTTCTGGCATTCGTCTCCCATCAATGCATGGATAATCATAAACCCAAGTGAGATGAGCAAGATGCTGTCATTCTTTTGGTCAGACAAATGACAGGAATCCATGATTTATGTGTTTAAGCCACCACAACATAATTTAATACTGAGTATTATGCTCCCCGAAAAAAATTTGGGAGAGCATATAGTCGCCATGCTGTCTGTCCGTCCGTCCGTCCACAGCCAGATCTCAGTAACCCTTGGACCAAATTCAATGAAACTTCACATGTGAACTCCCTGGGAAATCCCTAGGGACCTTTTTTCTGTTTCGTAATTTGAAGCTGTGTCATGGAAAAAGGGACCTTAATGTAAAAATTAGTTTTTCTCTAATTTCTCTTCATTTAATGGGCAGAATTTAATGAAATTTTGTACTTATGTGATAAATAGACCATATTTTATAAATAATGTGTGTACAAAAAATACATCATGGGAAAAGGGGTCTTAATGAATGATAGTTTTTATTTTGTGACAAACACTTATTCGGGGAGCATAATCCGTCTGTGATGTCTCTTGAAATTGTTAAATCCCATTCAGTCAATCAATATCTATGCAGTCTAGAAAGAAGGAAACCAGAAGTGAGATTTTTGCAAATTGATGCATACTACAACTGGAATACATTTCTATGGAATAACTCATAACATCAGAATATTACCTTTTGGTTACATTGAGCGAACCAGAAAATCTAAATAAAGATCGTTTAAAGTATGACATTTGAGTAAGTAGAACAAGGGAATATTATTACATTGCATTGCAAACTGATTCTGCATATCTCTTAATTACAGAGTCAAGGTGTGACGATTGAGCATGTTCGTATAGGAGAAGGTAGTGAGGTATTGGTTGAAGAAGCGATAGATACAGCAGAGAAGAATGATGGATGGGTTATTATTGAAGATCTACATCTCGCACAGGAGAAGTTCTGTAACCAGCTCAAGAAACATCTCATACGAGTACAGAGAAGCAGGGATAAACTCAAAGGTAGTGTTACACAGCTTTTACCTGTAGAATCTATCGTAGTAATTTATAAAGTCCCAAACACTTACTTAATTAATCCATTACCACATAGTGACTCTTTTTGACTCCCCAAAAGAACAATGCTTGAGAAACATTATTGTAAGTAAAAAAATGCTTGTAACAAGCATTTTTTTTTATTTTCCCCTTTGTTTTTTTTTAACCCAAATGAAAGATTTTCAAAAATTTCACCAATTTGAAATTGTCATCTATAACATGTTTTTGAATTTTGACCAGTCTGAATTTTTTCCATCTGTGCATTTCAGCAAGTAACCCAGAAGAGAAGGCCAAGTCCAGTAAGTTTTCTGTATGGATCACTTGTGAACCTAACAGTACAGTGCCTGACTTCCTGATTCTGAATCTACACAAGATCTCCTGGAATCACATCACCATGGATCATGTATCGGGTGAGGGATCACCAGACAATGCAGGAGAAATGTCAACAGATGGAGGAGAGCCCCCACTAGCCATCAGCTACAAGTCACCACAAACACATCTACATACTGGTATATACGATTTATATTTTAATATCAAACATTCCAGATATGAAATGTGTCAGATATCAAGTACTAGTCACTTCAAACAATTTTTTTGCCTATGAATTAAAAACATCTTATGCTTGTGATAAGATTGTGTTGCAATTGTAAACAACAGTATTGTCATTAGATAAAGTCTTTTGTAACAGCAGTGGGGAAATTTTTGTTGCTAGCGATACATATTGCTCTTCAAATTTTCAACATTCTCTTTACCTTTAGGGAAATACTGTTATACATGTTATAATATTAGTTATCTGAAATGAAGAATATTTATTGAAAATAATTCTAGGAATTTGGCTATCCATTAGGAAGGTCCATCTACAACTTCAATGATATACTCTTCACAGCTATGAGGTATGTCAAATGACAGGGGCTAAAAACTGTTAACCCATTACCAATTGGCAAAATTTTTAGTCTAGTCCAAATTCAAAGGTGTTCCAGACGACAATTTCAAGTTGATGAAATTTTAAAAATCTTGCCATTTTGGGTTAGAAAATATTGTGGAAAATGAAGAAATTGCTTGTCACAAGCAATTTCTTCATTATCCACAATGTTTTCCCAAGCCTTTTCTTTTGGAGGAGTCTAAAGGCGTCACTAAGCAGTAATGGGTTAAAACACTATTGATATGTTTGACAAACTGGCCTCTCTTTTCTTTTTCCAGCGATTGTATCTGTGATGAAGCAGGTACCAGCCAAGGTGTGGGATCTGGTGTTACAAGAGAACCAGAATGTGAGAAATATAGCCTTCGCTATCACCGTCATACAGTCCATGTTGGTGGCTAGACAGCTGTTTGGGGCCCAGGGTCTCAGTCTATATTATCCCTTCACATCTGTACAGAGTAGTCAGGCTATAATTACAGCTGTCAGCCGGTTCCTGCGACCTGAAGATGAAGGTGGGGAACCAGACAAGGCCAAACTTACACAGCTTATATCTGAGGTAGACAGACATATTTTCTTCATTAATTTTCACAAGGTTGTCAACAGAGCATATATATGTAACATTATTTTCCATGATGATTTGTCAAGCTAGCAAGTTGATCAAGAATGTGTTTCTCTAACAACTGCTATTCATAATAACATGGCCAGTCTATGACTGTGATTTTTATGCCCGGTACCAAAAGATCGGGGGCATATTGTTTTACTCGTGTCTGAATGTCTGCCCATCCGTCTGTTTGTCCATCTGTCTGTCTGTGGGAAAACTTAACATTGACCACTTCGGGGGCATTGGTGTTTCACTAACACATTTTGTCTGAAATAGATTTCTCCGAAAATAGTTAGTTTTCAACTTTCTATAAAAGGTTTTTAGTTTGAATGAATATTTTTATGCTCCCGGAAGGGAGAGCATATAGTCACCGCTTCGTCTGTCCGTCATTCCGTCCGTCCGTCCGTCCGTCCGAAGCGATTTCTCTATAACCCTTGGGCCAAATCAAATGAAACTTACCATGTGAACTCCCTATGACATAATGCCGATGTGCTTTTCCCAGTTTTTGGATTTGAGGCCTCGTCATGGGAAAAGGGGACTTAAGGTCAAATACACTTTTTCTCTAATTATACCCCCCAAATTCAATTTGGGGGGTATATAGGAGTCAGCTTGTCTGTCTGTCTGTCTGTCTGTTGGTCTGTCTGTCTGTCTGTCTGTTGGTTTTTCTTCAAAAATCTTCTCCTCCTCAACCATTGGTCGGATTCTTTTCAAACTTGGCAGGAATGTTCCTTGGGTGACCCTTTTCAAAACTTGTTCGTGAAATTTTGATTCGTCAAAAATTGTGGGCGTGGCAGGGCGGGGCTTATCGGACTTAGAGAAATCATGTGAAAAATCTTTAAAAATCAATTATCAAGCCAATTTGAACCAAACTTGGCAGGAATGACTCTTGAGTGATTGTATTCAATGTATGCTATTGATTTTTTCATTCGTCAAAAAATAGGGGCGTGGCAGGGCGGGGCTTATCTGACTTCGAGAAATCGTTAGATAATTCTTCAAAAATCTTCTCCTCCCTAACCACTGGGCCAATTCTTACCAAACTTGGCAGGAATGTTCCTTTGGTGACCCTTTTCAAAATTGTTCGTGAATTTTTGATTTGTCAAAAATTGTGGGCGTGGCAGGGCGGGGCGTATCGGACTTAGAGAAATCATGTGAAAAATCTTTAAAAATCAATTATTAGGCCAATTTGAACCAAACTGGACAGGAATGACCCTTGAGTGCTTGTATACAATGTATCCTCATGATATTTTTATTTGCCAAAAATGTGGGCGTGGCAGGGCGAGGCTTATCCGACTTCGAGAAATCGTTAGATAATTCTTCAAAAATCTTCTCCTCCTTAACCACTGGGCCAATTCTTACTAAACTTGGAAGGAATGTTCCTTAAGTAACCCTTTTCAAAACTTGTTCGTGAATTTTTGATTTGTCAAAAATTGTGGGCGTGGCAGGGCGGGGCTTATCGGACTTAGAGAAATCATGTGAAAAATCTAAAAAAAATCAATGATCTGGCCAATTTGAACCAAACTTGGCAGGAATGACTCTTGAGTGATTGTATTCAATGTATGCTATTGATTTTTTTCATTCGTCAAAAAATATGGGCGTGGCAGGGCGGGGCTTATCCGACTTTGAGAAATCGTTAGATAATTCTTCAAAAATCTTCTCCTCCTTAACCACTGGGCCAATTCTTACTAAACTTTGCAGGAATGTTCCTTTGGTGACCCTTTTCAAAAATTGTTCGTGAATTTTTGATTTGTCAAAAATTGTTGGCGTGGCAGGGCGGGGCGTATTGGACTCAGAGAAATCGTTAGATAATTCTTCAAAAATCAATTATTGGACCATTTTGAACTAAAGTTGGCACTAATGTCCCTTGAGTGATTGCATTCAACATATGTTCATGAATTTTTGATTCGTCAAATAATGTGGGTGCGGCAGGGCGGTGCTAATCCGACTTCGAGAAATTTTCAGATAATTCTTCAAAAAACTTCTCCTTAACCACTGAGCCAATTCTTACCAAACTTGGCAGGAATGTTCCTTGGATAACTCTTTTAATTTTTGATTCGGTGTTTTGTTACCAAAATTAGCAGGAATGTTCATTTGGTCACCTATTTCAAAATTTGTTCGTGAATTTTTGATTTGCAAAAAATGTGGTAATGACAGGGCAGGGCTTATCAGACTTAACGAAATCATGAGAAAATTTTTTAAAAAAGCAATTATACGGTAAATTTGAACCAAATCTTACAGGAATGTACATGTACCTTGATTGACTGTTTTCATTACATGGTTGTGAATTTTTGGTTTATTGAAAAATATCAGCATGGCAGGGCAGGGCTTGGGGATTGTTAAATGAGCTACTAGTATGTCCTTTTGTTGAAAAGTGGTATTATTTACATGTGTTGTTTGGTCTGTTGATTTTTTGTTAGCTCTATTTCCCAATTGAACAGCTCCCAGTTCAAATGAAATCAACTTCTCGAAATGCACAAAAACTGCGCTTTTGGGGGGTATGATCACTTTCAGTGATATTCTAGTTTCTCCTAGTCTAATGGTCAGAATTTGATGAAATTTCATATTTGAGTAGCAAATCAGATGCCCTTGACAATAAACTACTTGAAATTTGCGTTTAAAAAGTATGTCATGGAAAAAGGGGGCTTAACGTTTGTTAGCTTAATCTTAGCTCTGCATGGCATACATTTATTGTGACAATGCCTTAATCGGGGAGCATTGTCCGTCTCTGACGGCTCTTGTTTTAATGAGAAACTAAGTTCACTGATTTTAAGTCTACCTTCTTTTATTTACAGGTTGTATATGAGAACACGGCTTATTGTGACTTTGACAAGGACTATGTATCAGCCCTGGTTAAAACTGTTCTACATAATGTGTACTCTGATTCATCTGGTACTCTAGTATTGGGAACTGTAGCTATTCCTACACCCCCAGCTAATGTAGGTAAGTTGACATTCAGTGTATTTCATCTATTAACCCTTTCCATAATGTTAAAACGTTGTGATGATCCATTTTGAAAGCTAATGCAGACAACAAAATACATGGTTATAAAGATGAGATTAGTGTACAACACGGCTCTGAAAATATTGAGCCAAATGGAGAAAATGCTGATCAGCACCAGTCTCAATGGTTTCTCAGGCCTTATGTTTTAGGTTCATCACAACCATTCCTTGTTTGGGAAGGTCTAAGGTTTAAATTATGAGAGCTGTTATTCATTACCAAATTTACTGTATTTACTATTGTAGAGCCCAGTGAGTATGCATGGTGGTATGACAAGAATGTAGATGAAGAGTTTACTCTACCAGCCCTACAGTTACATGCTAGTGTTTTAATATTTCTGTATTTACTATTGTAGAGCCCAGTGAGTATGCCTGGTGGTATGACAAGAATGTAGATGAAGAGTTTACACTACCAGCCCTACAGTTACATGCTAGTGTTTTAATATTTCTGTATTTTACTATTGTAGAGCCCAGTGAGTATGCGTGGTGGTATGACAAGAATGTAGATGAAGAGTTTACACTACCAGCCCTACAGTTACATGCTAGTGTTTTGATATTTCTATATTTACTATTGTAGAGCCCAGTGAGTATGCGTGGTGGTATGACAAGAATGTAGATGAAGAGTTTACACTACCCGCCCTACAGTTACATGCTAGTGTTTTAATATTTCTGTATTTTACTATTATAGAGCCCAGTGAGTATGCGTGGTGGTATGACAAGAATGTAGATGAAGAGTTTACTCTACCAGCCCTACAGTTACATGCTAGTGTTTTAATATTTCTGTATTTTACTATTATAGAGCCCAGTGAGTATGCCTGGTGGTATGACAAGAATGTAGATGAAGAGTTTACACTACCAGCCCTACAGTTACATGCTAGTGTTTTAATATTTCTGTATTTTACTATTGTAGAGCCCAGTGAGTATGCGTGGTGGTATGACAAGAATGTAGATGAAGAGTTTACACTACCCGCCCTACAGTTACATGCTAGTGTTTTAATATTTCTGTATTATACTATTATAGAGCCCAGTGAGTATGCATGGTGGTATGACAAGAATGTAGATGAAGATTTTACTCTACCAGCCCTACAGTTACATGCTAGTGTTTTAATATTTCTGTATTTTACTATTATAGAGCCCAGTGAGTATGCGTGGTGGTATGACAAGAATGTAGATGAAGAGTTTACACTACCAGCCCTACAGTTACATGCTAGTGTTTTAATATTTCTGTATTTTACTATTATAGAGCCCAGTGAGTATGCGTGGTGGTATGACAAGAATGTAGATGAAGAGTTTACTCTACCAGCCCTACAGTTACATGCTAGTGTTTTAATATTTCTGTATTTTACTATTGTAGAGCCCAGTGAGTATGCCTGGTGGTATGACAAGAATGTAGATGAAGATTTTACTCTACCAGCCCTACAGTTACATGCTAGTGTTTTAATATTTCTGTATTTACTATTGTAGAGCCCAGTGAGTATGCGTGGTGGTATGACAAGAATGTAGATGAAGAGTTTACTCTACCCGCCCTACAGTTACATGCTAGTGTTTTAATATTTCTGTATTTTACTATTGTAGAGCCCAGTGAGTATGCCTGGTGGTATGACAAGAATGTAGATGAAGAGTTTACTCTGCCTGCCCTACAGTTACATGCTAGTGTTTTAATATTTCTGTATTTTACTATTGTAGAGCCCAGTGAGTATGCCTGGTGGTATGACAAGAATGTAGATGAAGAGTTTACTCTACCAGCCCTACAGTTACATGCTAGTGTTTTGATATTTCTGTATTTTACTATTGTAGAGCCCAGTGAGTATGCGTGGTGGTATGACAAGAATGTAGATGAAGAGTTTACTCTACCAGCCCTACAGTTACATGCTAGTGTTTTAATATTTCTGTATTATACTATTATAGAGCCCAGTGAGTATGCGTGGTGGTATGACAAGAATGTAGATGAAGATTTTACTCTACCAGCCCTACAGTTACATGCTAGTGTTTTAATATTTCTGTATTTTACTATTATAGAGCCCAGTGAGTATGCGTGGTGGTATGACAAGAATGTAGATGAAGATTTTACTCTACCAGCCCTACAGTTACATGCTAGTGTTTTAATATTTCTGTATTTTACTATTGTAGAGCCTAGTGAGTATGCATGGTGGTATGACAAGAATGTAGATGAAGAGTTTACTCTACCAGCCCTACAGTTACATGCTAGTGTTTTAATATTTCTGTATTTTACTATTATAGAGCCTAGTGAGTATGCGTGGTGGTATGACAAGAATGTAGATGAAGAGTTCACTCTACCAGCCCTACAGTTACATGCTAGTGTTTTAATATTTCTGTATTTTACTATTGTAGAGCCCAGTGAGTATGCGTGGTGGTATGACAAGAATGTAGATGAAGAGTTTACTCTACCAGCCCTACAGTTACATGCTAGTGTTTTAATATTTCTGTATTTTACTATTGTAGAGCCCAGTGAGTATGCGTGGTGGTATGACAAGAATGTAGATGAAGAGTTTACACTACCCGCCCTACAGTTACATGCTAGTGTTTTAATATTTCTGTATTTTACTATTGTAGAGCCCAGTGAGTATGCGTGGTGGTATGACAAGAATGTAGATGAAGAGTTTACACTACCCGCCCTACAGTTACATGCTAGTGTTTTAATATTTCTGTATTTTACTATTGTAGAGCCCAGTGAGTATGCGTGGTGGTATGACAAGAATGTAGATGAAGAGTTTACACTACCCGCCCTACAGTTACATGCTAGTGTTTTAATATTTCTGTATTTTACTATTGTAGAGCCCAGTGAGTATGCGTGGTGGTATGACAAGAATGTAGATGAAGAGTTTACACTACCCGCCCTACAGTTACATGCTAGTGTTTTAATATTTCTGTATATTACTATTATAGAGCCCAGTGAGTATGCGTGGTGGTATGACAAGAATGTAGATGAAGAGTTTACACTACCAGCCCTACAGTTACATGCTAGTGTTTTAATATTTCTGTATTTTACTATTGTAGAGCCCAGTGAGTATGCCTGGTGGTATGACAAGAATGTAGATGAAGAGTTTACACTACCAGCCCTACAGTTACATGCTAGTGTTTTAATATTTCTATATTTTACTATTGTAGAGCCCAGTGAGTATGCGTGGTGGTATGACAAGAATGTAGATGAAGAGTTTACTCTACCAGCCCTACAGTTACATGCTAGTGTTTTAATATTTCTGTATTTTACTATTGTAGAGCCCAGTGAGTATGCGTGGTGGTATGACAAGAATGTAGATGAAGAGTTTACACTACCAGCCCTACAGTTACATGCTAGTGTTTTAATATTTCTGTATTTTACTATTGTAGAGCCCAGTGAGTATGCGTGGTGGTATGACAAGAATGTAGATGAAGAGTTTACTCTACCAGCCCTACAGTTACATGCTAGTGTTTTAATATTTCTGTATTTACTATTATAGAGCCCAGTGAGTATGCGTGGTGGTATGACAAGAATGTAGATGAAGAGTTTACACTACCAGCCCTACAGTTACATGCTAGTGTTTTAATATTTCTATATTTTACTATTGTAGAGCCCAGTGAGTATGCCTGGTGGTATGACAAGAATGTAGATGAAGAGTTTACACTACCAGCCCTACAGTTACATGCTAGTGTTTTAATATTTCTATATTTTACTATTGTAGAGCCCAGTGAGTATGCGTGGTGGTATGACAAGAATGTAGATGAAGAGTTTACTCTACCAGCCCTACAGTTACATGCTAGTGTTTTAATATTTCTGTATTTTACTATTGTAGAGCCCAGTGAGTATGCATGGTGGTATGACAAGAATGTAGATGAAGAGTTTACTCTACCAGCCCTACAGTTACATGCTAGTGTTTTAATATTTCTGTATTTTACTATTGTAGAGCCCAGTGAGTATGCGTGGTGGTATGACAAGAATGTAGATGAAGAGTTTACTCTACCAGCCCTACAGTTACATGCTAGTGTTTTAATATTTCTGTATTTACTATTGTAGAGCCCAGTGAGTATGCCTGGTGGTATGACAAGAATGTAGATGAAGATTTTACTCTACCAGCCCTACAGTTACATGCTAGTGTTTTAATATTTCTGTATTTTACTATTGTAGAGCCCAGTGAGTATGCGTGGTGGTATGACAAGAATGTAGATGAAGATTTTACTCTACCAGCCCTACAGTTACATGCTAGTGTTTTAATATTTCTGTATTTTACTATTATAGAGCCCAGTGAGTATGCGTGGTGGTATGACAAGAATGTAGATGAAGAGTTTACACTACCAGCCCTACAGTTACATGCTAGTGTTTTAATATTTCTGTATTTTACTATTATAGAGCCCAGTGAGTATGCGTGGTGGTATGACAAGAATGTAGATGAAGAGTTTACTCTACCAGCCCTACAGTTACATGCTAGTGTTTTGATATTTCTGTATTTTACTATTGTAGAGCCCAGTGAGTATGCCTGGTGGTATGACAAGAATGTAGATGAAGAGTTTACACTACCAGCCCTACAGTTACATGCTAGTGTTTTAATATTTCTGTATTTTACTATTGTAGAGCCTAGTGAGTATGCATGGTGGTATGACAAGAATGTAGATGAAGATTTTACTCTACCAGCCCTACAGTTACATGCTAGTGTTTTAATATTTCTGTATTTTACTATTGTAGAGCCCAGTGAGTATGCGTGGTGGTATGACAAGAATGTAGATGAAGAGTTTACACTACCAGCCCTACAGTTACATGCTAGTGTTTTAATATTTCTGTATTTTACTATTGTAGAGCCCAGTGAGTATGCGTGGTGGTATGACAAGAATGTAGATGAAGAGTTTACTCTACCAGCCCTACAGTTACATGCTAGTGTTTTAATATTTCTGTATTTTACTATTGTAGAGCCCAGTGAGTATGCGTGGTGGTATGACAAGAATGTAGATGAAGAGTTTACACTACCAGCCCTACAGTTACATGCTAGTGTTTTAATATTTCTGTATTTACTATTGTAGAGCCCAGTGAGTATGCATGGTGGTATGACAAGAATGTAGATGAAGAGTTTACACTACCAGCCCTACAGTTACATGCTAGTGTTTTAATATTTCTGTATTTTACTATTGTAGAGCCCAGTGAGTATGCCTGGTGGTATGACAAGAATGTAGATGAAGAGTTTACACTACCAGCCCTACAGTTACATGCTAGTGTTTTAATATTTCTGTATTTTACTATTGTAGAGCCCAGTGAGTATGCATGGTGGTATGACAAGAATGTAGATGAAGAGTTTACACTACCAGCCCTACAGTTACATGCTAGTGTTTTAATATTTCTGTATTTTACTATTGTAGAGCCCAGTGAGTATGCATGGTGGTATGACAAGAATGTAGATGAAGAGTTTACACTACCAGCCCTACAGTTACATGCTAGTGTAGAGAAGGAAGCTAGTGTTGCCAAGTAAGGAACAATCTCTTTCTTAGCAGTTGTCTGTCTTAACCCTTTCCCAAATGGCAAATTTTTAGGGCAATCCGCTTCTAAAACTGCCACAAATGACAAAATGGGAGTTTTAAAAGATAGAATTTGTGTTAAAGATAACATAGAAAATATTGAGGCAAAAGGAGAAACTGTTGGCTATCAGCAGTTTCTTCTTTTGTCTCAATGTTTTCCCAAGCAATTTCTATTAGGGACGTCAAAACTAGGTCTTGTTTGGGAAAGGGTTAATCATAATTTACTGAAGTGACAAATTTTTACTTTAGAGTTTGCTTTGGAATTATCGAACAGTTTCTACCATTTGGTTTAAATACAATGTAAAGATGTGTAAAAAAGGCTGTTTGGCAAGAATTTTGACCTTTTTCTATTCATCTTATTTTGTATTTTGTACATTCTCTGACATTGAAATCTTTATTTGTCCGCAACTTTTATAAACTTATTCCAAATGAATGAACTGAGATATGAAAACCTAGGCAAGAAATGAAAAAAAAGCAACAAAAGGTTGATAATTTCCAACTTATTTTCAGTTCTGTAGAGTTTGTGTCCCATCTAGACCACTTATTTGAGACACAGAACATGGAGGCTGGTGACATCGCGAGATCCAACACTAATGTGATCAACGTAAAACGTCTTCGATCCTCGCTGGACCTGTGTATAGAGGAGTTACCTCCCCTACTGGAGCTGGGAACCATCCCGGAGTTTGATCAGGAGGACTTTAACTTCCCATACCATAGACCCAGCGTGATCAGCTTGGCTACAGCTTCCAGCACCATGATGCCAGAAACTATAGGATATGTACTCCTACAGGTAATCTCAAGCTTAAGATAGCAAATATTCTGCTATTCTTTTGATCTTTGTAATATTGTAAATCAAGCAAACAAGAACTACAGATAAGAGGTTTAATGGGCTTTTCAAAATTAATTGTTCATCAAATCCTATGTAGTGGGTACTCATTCGAATTGTCTCATTGAGACTAGGGTTTGCTGAACTCAAGATAATGTGAATATTGTCAGAAATCTATATGTGATTTAAAGCTTCACGCTTGTCAAGACATTCTTTGTTTTTGTATAACTTAATGATTTCACTATTTCTAAGAAAACAGTTGTAAGATTGAGTATATGTGTTGTTTTGTAGGAGTGTCTATGGTTGAACACTGTATTATGCCACATCAGACAGCAGATTAGTGAGCTACAGGAGAGTTTAGTGGGAGGTCAGGACGCTCTGCCTGCGCGCCATGAGACCACTGTACTGAGTCTACAGGAGGAACATGTCCCTGTGTCGTGGATACATCCTAACTCACAGCCCAGCACACACTCACTCGTGTCATGGCTCGAAGGTAATGTATTAGCTGCTTTTCAACAAAGACCTTGCAACTGCAGCTTAAAATAAGCTGCAGTTACAAGGTTTTTGTTGAAAAGCGACTATCAGCTGAAAAAATCAGTTGATCTAAGTCTTTCTTAAACAAGGCCTGGTTTTGGATTTCCTAGGAGAAATAGAGGAAAATATTGAGAGAAAAGGAGAAATTGCTGATCATCGTGGATACATCTTAGCTCACCGCCCAATACTCACTCACTCCTGTCATGGCTTGAAGGTAATATATTGACTGAAAAAAGTCAATTAATTAATTTTACCATTTCCCAAACAAGACCTGGTGTTGATGTGTCTATAAGAAACAGATTTGGAAAATATTGAGAGAAAAGAAGAAACTACTGATAATAATCAATTTCTCCTCTTCCCTCAATTTTTTCTATACTCTGATATACACATTTTCTATATTTATGCCCCAACATTGAAAGATTGGGGGCATATTGATTTACTTGTGTATGTCTGTTTGTCTGATAACTTAACATTGGCCATTTCCTGGGCATTCCTATTTCTCAAACACATCTTGTTTGTATAAATTTCTTTATTATCTGCAGCAGCTTCAAATTGGATCATTCTGAGTTTTCATTATTTGGAAAAGGGTTAAATGGTAAATTACTTTCCTTCTTCTAAGAGTTTATGCCTATTCAATTTTGGACAAGCAGTACAAGGTTAAACATGGTTGTTTAGTTTTCATCTGTAAGTCCAATCATCTACTTTCATGCTCTGTCTGTTTTTTTTTTTTTTTTTTTTTTTTTTTTTTTTTTTTAATTTTAAGCTGAGCTTAAGCATTGTATTTAGGCGTAATTGTTACATAAATTATACTGTTATATTACATTAAAAACATTCAATGAATAAGAGTACTTACTAATAAACATATTAACTTGCTGTATGTAGGAGATTGGTTAAAATTAAAGATCGCTTTTATATAACAAGCCCTCATGCATAACTTTCTGATTTCAGATATGCGTAAGAGACATGATCAGCTAGGATCGTTTGTGAAGTGTGGTATGATCCCCACCTACAGGGATGGTCAGCTGAGTGACAATCCAGTGATCGGTCATGGGCGTCTCACCAAACTATGGCTAGGTGGACTGGTCAACCCTGAAGCTTTACTGACCTCTCTCAAACAAGAGAAGGCTGTGGTCAGTCAGTGCCATATTGATGATGTAAGAAATCCCACGGTGGATAATCATCTGACTCAGAATTTCCGATAATCTTCAATATCTTTTTTTAATACTTGACCAATTTGAATTTGGTTTGAAGCAGAGAAGGTGACAGATGTCACACATCAGATGAACGTGTTGGATTTTTAAAAAATCAACTGATAAAAAAAGTTATTGAAGATAAACCAAAATTTTGGTTTATCTTCAATAACTTTTTCATCAGTTGATTTTTCAAAAATCTACCATGTACAGCTTATTCCTGACATTTTCCCAACTTCTCTGCTTCAAACCAAATTCAAATTGGTCAAGTATTAACAAAATTATTGAAGATTATCGAAAATTTTGAGTCACGTGATTATACACTGTGTGTATGTGACCAGCAAGTTTTATATTGATACAAATAACTTGCTTATCCAATTCTTCTCATTTGTCATAGGCTTCTGGGCAAACAAAGCTAATGGAATGGTAAAGATGAAACGTTAAGATATGAATAAAAGGCCTTTAAGACACACATTTTCAAATTGGGTCACATAGAAGTTGTTGCGACATTGATGATTAAGCTTTCATCTCTCTAAAATACTGCTCTTTAAATATTGAAAAGAGTGTTCTGTGTAAAAAAAAGTTGCTTACCAGAGGAACAATTGTTTCATGGAGACTTTTAAATAAGAACATCAACACTAACTATTACAACCATTCATATCTGTATTTCATCTGTATAACTAATGTACATCTGTATAACTAATTTACATCTGTATAACTAATGTACATCTGTATAACTAATTTACATCTGTATAACTAATGAATATATGTATTATATCTTTGTAACTAATGTACATCTCTATAACAAAGTTACATCTGTATAACTAATATATATCTGTATTACACCTGTATAACTAAAACACATCTTTATAACTAATTTACATCTGTATAACTCCATCTGTATATCTAATGTACATCTGTATCATATATGTATATCTAATGTACATCTGTATTAACTAATGTACATCTGTATATCTAATGTACATCTTTATAACCAATGTACATCTGTATTACATCTGTATTACAGGTTGTGTTTGAATGTGTTGTGTTGGACACAGACAGTACAGATGAGTTTGATATAGATGAAGGAGGATTGTTTATAACTAATGTACATCTACAAGGTGCTGCCTGGGACTATGATAATGACTGTCTTATGGAGGCCAAGTATGTAAAATGCCAAATGTTCTCTTTGTCAAGTTTTATTTTTACCTAAAGGTAACATTTATTCAATGCTGCTAGTCTTACTATCTTCTGTCAGAAGATGTTATTTATGTCTCACATTTAAATTTTCTTTTGTGTGTTTAACTGATGCATGGATTGCCAATGCTATTGTCCGTCTGTTCTGTGATTAAGTACAGTTCTGTGATTAAGTACAGGCTTCAATTTTCTAGCCTAATAACTTGCATGCTTTATGGAAGGGAAAAATATTATCCCCCCCTGACAAAAGGGGATTTTATAAAAGCTTTTATATTCGAAATTTCTAGAATAAAAGACAGCAAATGAAGGCTACATCTATTTCTGACTTAAGTATGTAGATGTACCACTACGGATATATTAATATGAGTTACATTCATTATCATTTCATACTTTTCTTTACAGTCGAGCCCTGTTTGCGATCCCGAGTATCTACCTGAAGCCAGTATTACGTACAGAATCACCTGACCCAGAGACAGAGCAACAGAGAGCCAGAAAACGTTATGACTGCCCAGTATACATGAATAAGGTAATTAGTAAGGGTTTTTGTTGATATAAGTAGGACTTCAACACATATGACTGTTGATTTAGATGCAGAATGATATGCTTCCAAGCAACTTTGTTCAGGAATTAAACCTTGATTTTGATGGATGATGTAGACCTATATTTAGTTAGGAACACACATTTAATTTAAAACCTTTGCATTATGGTCAGTATCATATTATATTCATAAAATTAGATACTAGAAATGCATTATATAGATGACTTGTGCCATTTTAAAGCAAAAATTCTATGTGTTAGATCTATTCATAATTCTCTGCTACAGAGTCGGCAATACCAAGTCACAAGTTTAGATCTGAACTGTCCACCGCCTGTAGAGACGTGGAAACTTGCCAGATCTGCGATCATTCTGAACCCCGGCCTGCCCGAGGATGGAGTGAAGAAGTCTCGATCATACCTGCTGAATCTACGATCTGTGGTTCCAATGGCGGAGGAAGAATCTGAAGGAGAGTCGGAAGAAGCGGACGAGGAGTTGGAGGAATTAGAACCGGATGAGTCGGACACGGAGGAGATCGGACATTCTGAACCCTCACAACTCTCATACAGGTGTGTGGTGTAGTCTTTATCATTAGCTCGACTTTTCGAAGAAAATGAGAGCTTATGCTGTCACCCGGGCGTCGGCGTTGCAACAAAGGTTAAAGTTTTTTCAAACATCAATAACTTCCATACTATCAAAGGGATTCAACCCAAACTTTGAATACTTATTCACCATCACACCCTCTACCTTACTACTAGGGCCCATGACCCTGGCTCTACTATATTTGGAGTTATGCCCCCTTTATACTAAGCAACTTAGAAAGTCGAGCGCGCTGTCTTCGGACAGCTCTTGTTTTTTCAAGCGATAACAGATATTTGATAACTTTTAATCCTTTCGCAAACAAGACTTGGTTTTGACATCCCTGAGAAAAAGGCATAGGAAAACATTGAAACAAAAGAAGAAAATGCTGATAATCAGCATTTTCTCCTTTTGTCTCAATATTTTCTATGTCATATTTTACACAAATTCAATCTTTAATAACTTCCATTTTGTCATTTGTGGCAGTTTTTGAAGTGGATTGTCTTAAAAATTTGCCGTTTGGGAAAGGGTCAAAAGGATAGAAATTGGCTAAAGCAAATGGTAGACTATGATCAGACTGCATGTATATGAATAAAGGATCAAGGTTAAAAGTTAGGTATAAAATCAGTATATGTGCTCCAACTGAAGAACCTTTGGAGCTATTAATTTATAGCAATTTTTAGTGACAAGGCGCTAGTGGGGATATTTGTCCGCTTTGCAACAGATCTAGTTTTTAGCTCGACTTTTCGAAAATGAGAGCTTATACCGTCACCCAGGCTTTGGCGTTGGCGTCGGCGTTGCAACAAAGGTTAAAGTTTTTTTCAAACATCAATAACTTCCATACTATCAAAGGGATTCAACCCAAACTTGGAATACTTATTCACCATCACACCCTCTACCTTACTATCAGGGCCCATGACCCTGGGACCACTCTATTTGGAGTTATGCCCCCTTTATACTAAGCAACTTAGAAAGTCGAGCGAGCTGTCTTCGGACAGCTCTTGTTATTGTTTTTATCCTTTGACAAAAGAAGATTTTATTCCAGAAATACTCAAAGATTATTGCAGAAAAATGTTTTACTTGTCATTTCAGACCATTGAGCCCCAAAGCACCACCGTTGCCACCAGGCCTGGGTCTACTGAGAGAGCCTCCGATGGACGAGGAGCCGGACTCAGCCCGACAAAAGTCCGACCGTAAAACACCGACACGTAAAACACCATCACGAACACCTCCCAAGAGTCCACAAACAGCTAAAACACCACCACCAAAGAAGACTATGAAAACGCCTCCACCTAAAGGTCAGAAATCTCCCACATTATCTGCATTTAAAGATCAGGACAAGGGTAAAACTTCCCCACCACAAGGACATAAAACACCCACGGGTCAGAAAACACCCACAGGACAAAAGACACCCACAGGGCAGGGTTCTAGGGCATCTCTAGGGTCAAAAGGTCGTGCATCACGGGCATCGAAGAAGGAGGTAGACGTGACGGGGGATGAAGAACGACCGTTCTCACAGGCTCACGAAGATCCACAAACACAAGTAGAGATAGAGCCGGACAGTCAGGAACCTGAACATGACGATAATGAGTCTGTCACAGAACAACCGGATATTACAATAGATGAGACACCGCGAGGTACAGACCAGGATACTGGCAGAACTGAGGATCAGGCTGATGTGAACGATAATCAGGGAGGAGTAGATGAGGATCAGACTGATCAGACACACGAGACACAACCAACAGACACAAACAAACAGGATATTGGTGGTCAGGAGTAATGATTGTACACTAAATGTGACATAATAGGACATTTCAAAAAACTTTCCAGAGTCATTAAACAAGGCAGAAAGTCTTGGTTTCTCATACAAATTAATCATCCATGCAAAAAGAACATTTATTTTATTCCAATTATATTTATGAACTGAGTATGTATCAGTAAACATTAATTGTATCTATATCAACTTTTATTCAAAAACATGTTGTCATCTGATACATGCATATATTCTAAAGTTCTGCAGGTTCCATTAAATGTGATAAACATATCCAATGGTTGCATGTCGCATATGCGGCACCGTTTTATGTATTTTCCATAAATTTTGTCATTTATCATGAAATTTCATTATCATCTTGACATCACCTATTTCTTTACTGTCCAGATTTACATATAAGTTGCTGTGCTAGGCATATTTTACTATTCTGATGTATAAATATTTACAAATATGCATTCCGTTGCCGTCCAAAAGATTGTGATCTTGATTTTTTTACAGTTTGTGATTATACATGTATATTTCCATATAATTTATTATTGAATTCTAATATTGTTTTTATGTTAAGATTGTAAATGCGCTTGGATCTGGAAAATGGGTCCTTGTCGCTTCTGAGACCAAAAAGGAGCTAGATTGCAAATGCAAAGTCTGATCAGTTCTCTAATAGTTTCTACATGACCTGTAGGAAATGCAAGAGAGCAGCCAGAGTGCATTTCAGCATAGCTCATCTGGGTCCAGTGTCATATATGGAAAAAATATATCTCCAATCTATCAAGACCTAGGTATCATGATTGTTGTTTTAAGCGTTTTGTAAGACAAAACATGTTACATGTTTTGATGAAACTGGCCCAAGGATCCTCATTTGTCTCAAATGCAACAATGACCTTTTTTTCCAGATCTTGGCTTATTTGTGTTAATTTCAATATTATTTATAGATTAATGTCAAATCAATTGTAATATTGTTTTTCTCAAATGAAGATTATAAATATGCTTTATGATAAAATGCTATGCTCTACATGTATTCTTGAAGTATAACTTTTTTATAAAGATAACTGATTTACTGCCAAATGTATTATTCAAAGTATGTATTTGCTTCAACCAATCTCATTAACATGTTTTCTTGTAAATGAGCTGGGATCTGGAAAACGTCCGTTTTAGCATTTAAGACAGCCATGCTTCAAGATCAGGCTGTGCGTATGTGCAGTCCGACCTTGATCCATGTCACTCTCATATGGTTGCTTCATACTATGAATAAGCTATTGGAGAATAACTTAGTTCCTGATCAGACTGTGTGTATACGCACGCATATCTGGAACCAGGTTGGGCTCAAAAGCCTTAACCCATTACCAAACAGCAGAATTTAGACAGATCTTATTTCAAACATGTTGAAGACGACAATTTCAAGTGAAGGAAATTTAAAATCTTTTGGTGTTTTTTGGTAAAAAACATTGTGGGAAATGAAGAAATTGCTTGTCACAAGCAATTTCTTCATTTTCCACAATGTTTTCTCAAGCCATTTGTGTTAGGGGAGTCAAAAAGAGTCACTGTGTGGTAATGGGTTAAAGGACCCGTTTCCAGATCATGGCTCAAATGTTTGTTAGAAGTGTGCACATCTATGTTATCCTAACTCCCATCAAATATGGTGTTAGAATAGAAATACATGGTAAACCTTCCAATTACTGAAGAATTTCCTAAGCTGCTGCAGAAGACAATGTGGATATTGAAAAAGAAAGGATTTGTGTAGATTATGGACAAGAGGACCATGATGGTCCTATATCGCTCACCTGAACCAAAATGATATAAGCAACACTTTTCTTCAATTCAAAAAATATTTATGACTCTAAGACTGAAAACGAACTTATGGTCAATAACATTGTGAAAATCGAACTCATCCAATATTTCATCGTGCCCAACATTGTGTCCAAGATTTGTCTTGTTTGATAAATAATTGTAGATTCTGGAGTATAAACAAGGTCGAAAAAAGCCGAAAAAAGCAATTTTGTCAAATTCAAGGGCACTCTCGACTTTCTGGTCAGATCAGGCTGAAAATCAAACTCATCCGAGATCTTATGATATCCAACATTGTGTCCAAGATTTGTCTTGATTGGTCAATAATTGTAGATTCTAGAGTGTAAACAAGGTCTAAAGCAGCCGAAATCGGCAATTTGATCAAATTTAAGGGCACATAACTCTCATCTTTCTGGTCAGATCAGACTGAAAATCAAACTCATATGAGATCTTATAGTCTCCAACCTTGTGTCCAAGTTTTGGATTGATTGATCAATAATTGTAGATTATAGAGTGTAAACATCGTCGAAAACAGCCAAAAATGACAATTTTGTCAAATTCAAGGGCAAGTAACTCTCGACTTTCTAATCAGATCAGACTGAAAATCATACTCATCCGGGATCTCATGGTCCCAAACATTGTGTCAAAGTTTTGTCTTGATTGATGAATGATTGTAGATTCTATAGTGTAAACAAGGTGAAAAACAGCCGAAAATGGCAATTTTGTCAAATTCAAGGGCACATAACTCTCGTCTTTCTGGTCAGATCATACTGAAAATCAAACTCATACGAGATCTTATGGTCTACAATGTTATGTCCAAGATTTGTCTTGATTGATCAATAATTGTAGATGCTAGAGTGTAAACAATGTCAAAACTAAGTATTTTTCGCATTCAAGGGCAGATAACTCCTGACTTTCTGCTTCGATCTGACCCATAATCGAACTCATCCGAGATCTTATGGCCATACATGTTTTGACCAAGTTTGGTCAAGATTGGCTTATATTTGTAGATGCTAGAGTGTAAACACGAAATTGTGGACAGACGGACAGACAGACGGACGACGGACAAAAAGTGACCACAATAGCTCACCTTGAGCACTTCGTGCTCAGGTGAGCTAAAAAGAAAATATTTAGGCAAAGGGAGAAAGCAAAGCCATCTCTTTAAGACTTGGTTTACCCTTTTCCAAAGGTTAAACTACTTTAAGCAATACGAAATAAACTCAATGACGGGGAAAATCATGAATTTGAACCAACAAGAATTAATAATTTATTTACGCTCAAAATTAACCCTTTCCCAAACAACAAAATTTTAGGGTGATCCAATTTGAAAGCTGCTGCAGACGACAAAAATGATGAAAATAAAGACATGATTTGTGTAAAATTTGACACAGAAAATATTGAGACAAAAGGAGAAACGGCTGATTATCAGCAGTTTCTTCTTTTGTTTCAATGTTTTCCCAAGCCTGTTCTATTAGGGACGTCAAAACCAGGTCTTGTTTGGGAAACAGTTAAGCAAATATACAGGGTTATTTGATTACTTGTTAAATTTATATTTTTTATCATAGGTCTGAATATTTGTTTTGAATTCATATAATGTTGAAAATAAAGGCTTGAATTAAAAATTTGTCAACATCATTTTTACAACCACCTAAGGACATAGACATAAACTAAGATTGTAAAGATTGGTATTTTTTGCTCGAGGAAAGGAAATTGTGGTCCATTGTCAGTCATTTGCCTGTCATCTGCTTGTCCTAACTTAAAGCACTAGATGCATCAGTATTTTCCTGGCCCAATAAGCGGTACGGGTACTGCTGCGCTTCTAGTAAATCAGCGTAATGTTCCTACTGCTTCAAAAGTACCCCAAAGCTTGAATTCTTCATAAAGGCCTCAAAATATTTTGACGTATTTCTTGTCAAAAACTGATAGATAATGCATTTTCATAAAAGTAAATGTAATTCTTTGGTTGGAAAGCATTTTGGGACAAAAGAAATTACTCAAATTGAGCAGTTTCTTCTTTTCCCATCATGTTATAATTCCCAATTATTTGCATAAACACTTTTCATCTCAAGGTATACCTATATTTATGTGATTTGCCTCTACTGCTCTAAACTATTCTGTGGAGAATCCTGCTCCTACTCAAATGTGCCAGTACCAATTCCTGACCAGGGCAATATCCTTTCTGACAATTGTTTGAATCCTCTTTCAACTGCTATAGTCATTTCACGCGGCTAGAGCACCTAACTATGGACTCCTTTTGTTTCTCGCACCAGTACTACCACAATATCTTAACCAAGCCAATTGCTGCTTAAGCCTCTCTTACAACCCGTCGTGCGTCTTTTTAAATCGTACGTTTTAAAACTCTGCAAAATCGCACGATTTATTAAGACGCACGACGGGTTGTAAGAGTGTCTCAAAATATTGTCAGGTCAATTCTGAGCTGCGCGCAGTCTGCGTCATGGTTGCGTCCACCAAAATCGTACGATACACGTGCGTGTATTGCACGACTAAATGGACGTTTTAGACGCAGACCGCACGCAGGAACACGTACGGCCGGTTGTAAGAGAGGCTTTACTTACCTAGGTTAACAATGATCCAACCATTTGTCAGAAACACTGGTGGTGAACTTGGCCAAAGCGATGGACGTTTTTCGCTACAACAAGGTACAGATATTTTGCGTTTAAATGTGAGTTTAAAGTTCCGATTGGATAGTTTATCTAATAACAATGAATTTGTTCTAAAATTAGACCGGGTTTACCGATATGTATTGACAAACCGTCCGTGTTATAAAATCTTGTAACTACTCCATAAAGCCGTAGTTACGATATTTTATAACGACACCGACGGAATACAATGATCGCGAAAAAACGTCCCACGTTTTGACCAAGTTCACCACCAGTGAGAACGGTGTTTGCTGCAGTCGGAGAATGAACCCATGAGCTCAAGAGAGAGTCTGGTGTTTCAAGCCGTAGTTATGAGATTTTATAACAACGCCAATGGTTTATCAAAACATAATGGTAAACCCAGTCTATTTCTAGCACAAAATTCATTACTGTTCACAACATTCAATCTAACTCTGCAGCTGCTCTCTCAAGTGATTTATAAACTATTCATCCATTGGTGAAGTACAAATGGCTGGTCAAATGTCAGAAAGGATAATTATTTGACGACCCACAGATCAAAACCATTGATAGACTGAGCTATTGAAACTTGGCTAGTGGGCTAAGGATGTCCAAAAGAATGATAAACATCATACAAGATTTTATATCCAAGATAGTTTTCATTTAAAGAAAGCATTTGTTAATAGGTACTAACACAAAACTGTCTCTAAACAAAATGAGTGATTAACCCTTCACAAGACCAAAACTAGAAGATCTGAAGGTCTTGAGTCGCTCCACAGGCCTGAATTTCATGTAATATTTAATCCAAGTTTTGATTAGATTGTTCAATGCTTGTGTTTCATAGAGCTAAAAGAAAGTAACAAAACTAGATTGTTCAAAATATGTGGTTCTTGAAGCAAAGAAAGTAAAATTACATGTTTGCCATTTGAGAAAGGGTAAATGGAAATGGGAGAACATTCTAGCTTAGGATGTCACAAGCAATTAAAATTTTCCTTTTTCCCCAGCAGATCTAAATTAACAGAACATTGATTACTCCAAAATATTTCATATTTCTAAAAATAGATTTTGAGCTAAAAATAGATTCTGGGAAAAACCCTTTTCCAAAAATAATGCAAATGGCTGTCAAACCTGAATTTCTTGTAATATCAAGTACAAGTTTTCACTAGATTTTTCAATACGTGTTGCTCTTAAAGCAATTACAAAGTAACTAGAAAGCTGAAAATACATTCATATAAGATCTATTAGTTACCAAGCTTTGCAACAGTCTTTATTAGAGTGAGTTTGGCTGTTAGAGTGAAAAAAAAAGTCACAATTAGCAATTTTGTCAAATTGAAAGGCATATAACTGATGATTTTATATTCCTATCTAGCTAAGAATCACACTAAAGCAAGATCCTAACTTCACCTACATCTTGTTTAAGTTTTGACCTGATTATTCAATATTTGTGGGTGTAAAGAGTGTAAAATCGAAGTCGAAAACAACAATTTTGTCAAATTCAAGGGCAGATAAATCATGATTTAAGATTCATATGAAGCTGAAAATTACACAAACACAAGATCTTATGGCCAGTAAGATAATGTGAAAGTTTTATGTTGATTGGTGGATATTTATGGTTGTTTGAGTAAAAATAAGGTCAAAAATGGTAGTTTTGCCAATTTCAAGGGCACATAACTCAAGATGTAATATTCAGATCAAGCTGAAAATTGCACTTAAGCGAAATCTTATCAGCACCAACATTCTGACCAAGTTTTGTTTTGATTGATCAATATTTGTAGTGGCTAGAGTGAAAACAAGTGAAAACAGCCGTTTTTTAATTCAAGGGCAGATAACTCCAGACTTTATGGTTCAATCAGAATTAATTGAAGGAATCTGATAAAGGACCACCTAAGGATCATTCCTGTGAAGTTTGATTGAAATCCATCAAGTAGTTTCTGAGGAGAAGATTTTTAAAGAAAAAGTTGACGACCGGACGTACGCACGACGGACACAACGCCATGACAATAGCCCGCTGGCCTGAAGGCCAGTGGAGCTAAAAATGACAAAAGATATAGTTCTCTGAAATTGAAAGCTACTGCAGATGACAAAATGGATCTTTACAAAGATGAAAATGGTGTATGATATGACTCAGAAAATATTGAGGAAACAGGAGAAAATGCTGAATATTCGCATTTTCTTCGTTTGCCTCAATGTTTTCCCAAGCCTTTTCTAAATGGGACGTCAAAACCAGGTCTTGTTTGGGAAAGGGATAAAACACAAAATCTGATCCATTGTTTGATCAAACCCTATATTGTAGGAATTCATTGAATTTATTTCTCTGAGCCAATTCAAATGAGTACCTGCAATATAGGGTTGGGAATCAAAATGACTGTATTAGAATATCTTGAACCCATTACCAAACAGCAAAATTTTAGACTTGTCCAAATTCAAAGGTGCTGCAGACGACAATCCATGTGAATGAAATTCTACATGTTTTGGTCTGTTTGCCTAGAAAACATTGTGGAAAATGAAGACTGCACAGAAAACATTGTGGAAAATGAAGACTGCACAGAAAACATTGTGTAAAATGAAGAAATTGCTTGTCACAAGCAATTTCTCCATTTTCCACAATGTTTTCCAAAGCTTTTTATCTCTAAAGAGTTCCTGTGTGTAAATAGGTTAACCTCTGTAATCAGTGGCTCTAGAAGTACTTTCTTTTATCCTTTTCCAAAACAAGAACTGTTTTTGATGTCCGTAATAAAAAAGGTTTTGGAAAACGTTGAGATAGAAGAATCATCGTTTTGGTTTTTTTCTTTTCCCTAAACATTTTCAATGCTATAATAGACACCTATCCACTTTTGTGAAAATGATTGTTTGTAGCAGCTATCAAATCAGACTATTGTTGGCGCAAGATCGTATGGCACATGTTCACGTTTTGTTCAAATGTAAACAAAACATTGTTCGATAAAACGCAGAAAACTCTGAATAGTGAACAGACCGCTCTATCAATGTACCTAAATTTTCAACATGTCTACGTCACTACTTATAAAGAATTTATTCATCTTTTATACGACACTGTTTTATTTACATTTGGACAAAATGTAAACATGTGCCATAAAATCTTGCGCTACCAATAGTCAAATTATTATTCTTCATTTCTCAATGTTTTCCAAGGTCACATATCAAAAACAAGGCCTTAAAAAATATGGTCTCAATGGCATGTATACTCATTTTATATCCTGCTTGATTACAATACATTTCGTCAATTGGATGTCAAAATCTTGAAACTCTAGGTTTTTCAAATTCCATCCGATGAATATATGACACCTGTACACAAAATCTGAATAACGGCATCTAAATAATTACAAAGTGGTTGTGTAGTAGTACAAACAACGCTTAGATAAAGTACATGCATATTGATGTTAAACCCTTTCCCAAACAATGAAATTTTATACTGGCCCTTTTTGTAGAGTCTCATAAACCAAAACTGACTGGGTGATATTATAATAAACAAAATCTTTTACAAGCAAACATTGTTTTCAAATAGTGGAAGTTAACAAATACTTTATTTCTCATATAAAATTTTCTTGCTTGGGAAAGGGTAAAAGGTATTGTGAAACGAAAGAATGAACACAAAATATAATGATAATGTAGCATAATAATAACACATTGGATGGCTTATTGTTTTGACAAAGTCAATAATTGTCTATTAGCCCTTTCCCAACTAACACAATTTTAGACTGATTCACTTTGACAGCTGCTTTAGATGACAAAAATAGATGTTGATAGAAATGTGTGCGCAATATAGCTTGGAAAATATTGAGGCAAACAGAAAAAAATGCTGGTTACCAGCATTTTCTTTTTTTGCCTCAATATTTTCTAAAGCTTATTACAATTAGGGACATCAAAACCAGGGCTTTTTGGGGAAAGCATTTAAGTTTTATTGGACAGAATCAGATGTGTGTAGTTCTCAATAATACGAGTTGACATTTTGTGTTGACATTCCCAGATATAGCTGTAATGATACCGTTCCCACTAAACATGTAAATAAAGCTTTGGCTAATAATAGTGTCCATGATCCAAGGCCTACTGCATGGATTAAAATTCTGAAAATAGAAAACATGAGATGTTGGTGAAACACTGAACAGAATGACAGATGGACAGACTGACAACAAAACAATAATGGTCAAGGTTTTTCCATATGGCATAAAAATGTGAAATTAAAATTTAATTTCTACAAAGACCTCCAATATGTCTTTTCTGAACACACCCTGATCAAGACCCATACTGCACTCTTATATTTGATAAAAAAAACTCTCAATTCAATTTTTCGGTAAATTTGAGGAATAATTTTGTGATGTTGTGCTCCCTTATAATTGCTACAGGTCATGAAAAAAGTTATACGAGACCATCACGGATCTAGATCAGTCTGCACATCATGTGCAGGCTGATCTGGAACCGTGTTGATCACAAATGCCATAAGGGCCTTTAATTAACCCTTTCCCAAACAGCAAAATTATGGACTGTTCGAATTCGTAAGATGACTACAATTTCAAGATGATGAAATTTTAAAAATCTTTCCGTTTTGGGTTAAAAAGATTGTGGAAAATGAAGAAATTGAATGTCACAAGACATTGCTTCATTTTTTCAATTCTTTCCCAAGCATTTTGCTTAAGGAGCATCAAAAAGTAGCAACCGTGTGAGAATGGGTTAAATCCCAGCTCATTTACAGGTTTTCGTGTACTGACTTACTCTACAATGAGAGGTCTATAACAGCTGAGAGCCAGTAACGTCATCACTACAGGAACAAATGACTTGTTGAGATCATTTCTGTTATAGATCCACACCAACATGGCCGTAGAAATGTGGTGAATCTGAAATGTCATAATTCATTTGTGTAATTATATATGTGACAAAATATATCAGCTGAATTTGTTTCGTTTTCTTTTTGTTTTAGCAGTTCTTCTATACTTCTATTTAAGATCAAATAGATTTTCTCATTAAAGCGCCATAACTCTGTGGAAAATCAAAGAACCAGTAGCAATATAAATTATCCATATGAAGTGATTGATTGATAAATTGACCAGGGTTTAACGCCTCTATCTATTGACCAAACGCCAATCGACAGATCGCTCCGCCCAACATAGAATTTAAGACAAACAATGGGAATGTGATCGTTAATAGGGAATTATTTCACCCAGTAAACCGTGACATAGTTTCGGACAAACACGTGTATTTCGTGGGTGTTGTTATAAAATTTCGTAACTACGGCTTAATTTAAGCCGTAGTTAAGAGATTTTATAACAACACCGACGGTTTATCAAAACATAACGGTAAACCTAGTCTATTATTAGCACAAAATTCTCTGCCATTGGCATGTCGATTGTTTTGTCAGTCGATAAATCGATACAATAACACGTCCAACGAAGAACAATTGGGGCATGACATTTTTTCTGATCGTCAATTGGCTAGTCGATGTTTTTGATTGACAGTCGGCGTTTGGTCAATTGCTATGGTCATATTCCTGTTGATTCTCAAACCAGTACTATCACAACATCCTTAGTTACCAAGCCTCCAGCTGCTCGCCCACATAGGTTAACAATAATCAAACAATTGATAGGAGACAATTTTGTCAGAAGGATTTTGCAGCGGTCTCTGCTTGAAACAAAATTTATAAAAGTAGTTGAATTGAAATGAAATTCATCCAGTAGTTATCAAAAATCAAAATGGATTATAAAATTTAACTAAGTAACCTTCTGGACAAAGCTAACTCCTATATGACTCCAAACATAATTTAGAGGAAATGATACGCCTACTTAACCCATTACATAAAGGTAAAACTTCAGATGTTGCAGACAACAATTTCAAATGAATAATATTTCACATCTTTTTGGTCTATCTGGGTAGAAAACATTGTGGAAAATGAATAAATTTCTTCATTTTCCACAAAAGCATTTTTCTTGCTTGGCATCAAAAAGAGTCATTGTGTGGGAATATCTTAACCTTTTCCCAAACAAGACCTGGTTTTGACATCCCTGATAAAATAGGCTTGGGAACAGCATTGAGGCAGAAGAAGAAAATCCTTATAATACCTTTGAAAACATATTTTTTTCATCTGCAGCATCTTTCGAACTGGACTACCCTAAAATTCTGCCTTTTCAGAATGAGTTAACCCTTTCCCAAACAAGACCTGGTTTTGACGTCCCTAATAGGAAAAGCTTGGGAAAACATTGAAACAGAAGAAGAAACTGCTGATAATCAGCAGTTTCTCCTTTTGTCTCAATATTTTCTGTGCCATATTTTACACAAATCTCATATTTAATAACATCCATTTTGTCACTTGTGGCAGTTATATTGAAGTGGATCATTCTTAAATTTTGTTGTTTGGGAAAGGGTTAAGGTGATATTCTTACCAGGCTAATATTAGAATCTAGACTCATCTGTATGTATTTCCAATCAAATTCCACACCTCTAGCACCAACCCACAATGGCAGAAATCTATAATACAAAATACATTTTGGGTTAAAAACAATGACCATACAGATTTTTTTAAAGAAGAAATTGCAAGTCATTATTGTAATGCAAAATGAAGAGCATAACAAGAGAGTCAAACTGTCACAAGATGCAACCTTCACACTGCTTAATTAATGTCGAACATCAAATGGTAATAAGCTAGGTAGACAAGGAGTTATGGCTCTTGTACACTATAACCATGAAAAGAACTAAACTGCTAGGTTCGGGTTAATTGGAAATAAGCGGACAGATTTATGCTCTGGACAAAGAAGTGATAATCAGCATTTTCTCTATTGTATTATACACTAATCTCATCTTTGTCAACATCCTTTTTGTTGTCTGGTGCAGCTGTCCGAATGGAACAGTCCAATTTATGGTTGCTGGGGAGGTTAAGAAATCTTGCTTTGGTACTACAGGGCTCGAATTTCCACTAGCATAATGGCAATTTGCTAGTTAAAATTAGAAATTACTAGTGATTCTATCTGGCACTAGATTTTTTTGGCTAGTGGAAAAATATTCCCTGCCCACAGTTTTATCAATGCCGCCTGAAAAGGCTTACCAAACAACTTCCAAATATTACTTACTGTACTAGTTTTCGGATATATCCTAGGATTTTAAAGCATAACTGTAAGTAAGTAATATTTGCCTTTTTGCTAGTGGTTTAAAAAGCTACTAGCTAAAAATTGCGAGTCATTTTGTTAGGGAAATTCTTGCCATGTACTAATCAAAACCGAACAGTTGATATGTAAATGCTGTTACACCTGAAGCCAGGGGTATGTCTCACCTTGTCATGACGAGTTCAGCTGTAGCCCATCCCAGACCAGCTATCATAAACCGGAGTTGACCCTTACCAGATAACTTGGTCATTACAAAATAGATGCCAACTAGATCTGCCAGGTCTACTGTACACTTCATCAACTCCTACAAATGTAGAAAATTGTACATAAATTAATGAGAATGTGATATTCGCAATTAACCCATTACCAAACAACAAAATTTTAGACTGATCCAAATTGAAAGATGTTGCAGACGACAATTTTAACCATATAAAACAAGAGATGTTTGTAAAACATATATGCCCCCTCAAGGGCCTACATTTGATGTAGGTCAAAGTCCAAGGTCAAGTTAACAAGGTCCAAGGTCATGGTCAAATATAAAAGGTCTTGGTAGGAGGTGTCTATGTGTGAAATATCAAAGCTGTATATGTAAAAGTAAAATGAAACATAGGCCAGGTTAAAGTTTTTAAAAGTAGGCCAAATGCCAAGGTCAAGGTCATGGTCAAATGTGAAAGGCCTTGGTTGGAGGTGTCCATGTGTGAAATATCAAGGCTGTAGGTGTAAAAGGACATGATATATATGCCTGGTTTCAGTCTTTTTAAAAGTAGGTCAAACTCCAAGGTCAAGGTTGCAATATTCAAGGTCATGGTCAAATGTGAAAGGTCTTGGTAGGAGGTGTCTATGTGTGAAATATCAAGGCTGTAGGTGTAATAGGACATAAGATAAAGGCTAGGTTAAATATTTCTAAAATAATGTAAAAATCAAAGGTCAAGGTCACACAGGCCAAGGTCATGGTCAAATGTGAAAGGTCTTGGTAGGAGGTGTCCATGTATAAAATATTGAGACTGTATAGGTAACAGGACATGAGATATAGGCCTAGTTTAAGTTTTTTAAAAGTAGGTCAAACTCCAAGGTCAAGGTCCAAGGTCATGGTCAAAAGTGAAATATCTTGGTTGGAAGTGACCATGTGTGAAATATCAAGGCTGTATATGTAAAATGACATAAATATAGGCCAGGTTAATGTATTATTAAAGTAGGTCTAACACCAAGGTCAAGGTCACAAGGTCCAAGGTCATGGTCCAATGTGAAAGGTCTTGGTCGTAGGTGTCCATGTGTCAAATATCAAGGCTGTATGTGTAAAAGGACATGATATATCGGCTAGGTTAAAGTTTTTTTTAAAGTAGGTCAAAGTCTAAGGTCAAGGTCACAAGGTCCAAGGTCATGGTCAAATGTGAAAGGTCTTGGTAAGATGTGTCCATGTGTGAAATACCAAGGCTGTATGTGTAATAGCACATAAGAAATAGGCCCAGTTTAATTTTTTTAAAAGTAGGTCAAACTCCAAGCTCAAGGCCACATGGTCCAAGGTCATAGTCGTATGTGATAGGTCTAGGTCGGAGGTTTCCATGTGTCAAATATCAAGGTTGTATGTGTAAATGGACATGATATATCGGCCAGGTTAAAGCTTTTTAAAAGTAGGTCAAACTCCAAGGTCAAGGTCACAAAGTCCAAGGTCATGGTCAATTGTGAATGGTCTTGGTAAGATGTGTCCATGTGTGAAATATCAAGGCTGTATTTGTAAAAGGTCATGAGATATATGCCGGGTTTATTTTGTTTTAAAGTAGGTCAAACTCCAAGGTCAAGGTCACAAGGTCCAAGGTCATGGTTAAATGTGAACGATGTTGATAGGAGGTATCTATGTGTGAGATATCAAGGCTGTATGTGTAAAAGGACACGGGATATAGGCAAGGTTAAGAATTAAGCGTAAAAATCAACAAAGGGCAATAACTCCAAAAATTTGATTGGCAGAATTACAGTTCTTGTGCACTGCACCTCTCCATAATGAAATCTATTCACCTGTAAAGTTTCATGATTCTACCTTACATATTTTTTTAGTTGTGCTCCGGACAAGAATTAAGTTATAAAATCAACAAAGCACAATAACTCACAAAATTTGATCAGCAGAGTTAAGGTTCTTGTGCACTGCACCTCTCCATAATGAGATCTATCCACCTGTAAAGTTTCATGATTCTACCTTACATACTTTTTGAGTTATGCACCGGACAATAATCAAGTTTGAAAATCAACAAAGGGCAATAACTCAAAAAATATGATCAGCAGAGTTACGGTTCTTGTACACTGCACCTCTCCATAATGAGATCTATCCACCTGCAAAGTTTCATGATTCTACCTAACATAGTTTTTGAGTTATGCTCCGGACAAGAATCAAGTTTGAAAATCAACAAAGGGCAATAACTCAAAAAATTTGATCAGCAGAGTTACAGTTCTTGTGCACTGCACCTCTCCATAATGAGAGCTATCCACCTGTGAAGTTTCATAATTCTACCTTTAATACTTTTCGAGTTATGCTCCGGACAAGAATCAAGTTTGAAAATCAACAAAGGGCAATAACTCAAAAAATTTGATCGGCAGAGTTACGGTTCTTGTGCACTGCACCTCTCCATAATGAGATCTATCCACCTGTAAAGTTTCATGATTCTACCTTACATACTTTTTGAGTTATGCTCCGGACAAGAATCAATTAATAAAATCAACAAAGGGCAATAACTCAAAAAATTTGATCGGCAGAGTTACAGTTCTTGTGCACTGCACTTCTCCTTAATGAGATCTATCCACCTGTGAAGTTTCATGATTCTACCTTACATACTTTTTGAGTTATGCTCCGGACAAGAATCAAGTTATAAAATCAACAAAGGGCAATAACTCAAAAAAATTGATCGGCAGAGTTACGGTTCTTGTGCACTGCACCTCTCCATAACGAGATCTATCCACCTATAAAGTTTCATGATTCTACCTTACATACTTTTTGAGTTATGCTCCGGACAAGAATCAAGTTATAAAATCAACAAAGGGCAATAACTCAAAAAATTTGATCGGCAGAGTTACGGTTCTTGTGCACTGCACCTCTCCATAATGAGATCTATCCACCTGTGAAGTTTCATGATTCTACCTTTAATACTTTTTGAGTTATGCTCCGGACAAGATTTGGTCTACGGACAGACCGACCGACCGACCGACCGACCGACCGACCGACCTTCCGACCGACCGACCGACCGACCGACCGACCGACACTTGCAAAACAATATACCCCCATTTTCTTCGAAAGGGGGCATAATTAAACAAATGTTTGTCTTTTGGGGTAGAAAAAATTGTGGAAAATGAAGAAATTGCTTGTCTTGTTACAAGCAATTTCTTCATTTTCCACAATGTTTTCCAATGCCTTTCTCTTTAGGGGTTTCAAAAGGAGTTAATGTGTGGGAATGGGTTATACATTTGATCTGTTTGATCATTTCAATCTACATACAGTTCTCCCCAGCTCAGTAAAGTGTAGTGGCCATCCTATAACAGGGATCATTTTGGGGCAAGATTTGTGAAAATTCTCTCATTATTCTGACAGAAATCTCGTTCAAATTACAGGGCTTGAATTTCCACTAGCATACTGGCAATTTGCTAGTTAAAATTAGAAATTGCTAGTGATTCTATCTGACACTAGATTTTTTTGTCTAGTTGAAAAATATTACCAACTCACAAGTTTTATCAATGCAGCATGAAAAGGTTTACAAAATTGGATAACTGTACTAGTTTTCAGACATTTCCTTTAAAAGAACAATTGTATGAACCATATTAACCCTTTCCCAAACGACAAAATTTTAGGGTGTTACAATTTAAAAACTGCTGCAGATGACAAAATTGATGTTAATTAACATTGGATTTGTTGAAAATTTAGCATAGAAAATATTGAGGCAAAAGGAGAAACTGCTGGTTATCAGCAGTTTCTTCTTTTGGTTCAATGTTTTCCCAAGCCCTTTCTATTAGGGACGTCAAAACCAGGTCTTGTTCGGGAAAGGGTTAAGCTTTTATTTTTCAAAATGAAAACCAAATTGCGAGTAAATTTGCCTTTTTGCTAGTGGTTTCAAAAGCCACCAGCAAAATATTGCGAGTCACTTTTTTAGAGAAATTCTAGCCCTGAATTAGCTAAATTATTGCAAAATCTGACACATAAAAATATATTTTTAACAAAGGATTTGGTACAATTTGCTATTGCAAACTCAGTAATTCTCATAGGTTTCGGCTGAATGGGATTTTTCTCTAATGAAATTCTGAGCCAGAGTGGTATGGGTTAGGGACCTAACTTAGGGTTAGGTCAAAAGTTTTATCTTCAAGTTAATTATTAAATGTGTCATTCTAAGGTTTTTAAATTTTAATATTTATATCAAGGACTAAATAATAAAACATTTGGCAAAAAAAATACTCATTTTAATAATGCATGTGCTGTATTGTATTATATCTAAAAGTGTAACGGTGCTGTTATTGTCTCACCCCAATTATATCGAGGCCTTCAGTGGCTATTTCTGTAGTTGGGAAGAATGTAGCCAGGATCAACATTTTACACAACTGTGTAAACAAATATGCCCCACCAGCCTGTACACACTTCCAAAATGCACTGTATTCAGCCCTGAAATACAAGTTAAGATAAGAGGGGATAAGTAGCTCTAAGGTTAAGGCGAGAAATATTCAAAATGGTGGACGCTGGGTTCTGAAAACAGTTTATGTATGGCAATGCAGTGACAAGTGCTGGGAAATGTAAGTTTTTGTTTTTTTACTTCCTTTCCAATTCATTCCAATGTAATCAAAAAGAGTCTGGGCGCATGATAGTTCGATTTGATGGGAAGTTTCTTCGGGAATGTGTTGCGGGAGGTCCAGTCCATATGCCCAAAAACTTTGGTTACTCGGCAACGAAACATTTCAACACAATTTGACTTTTTGCTCTTTCCTTTCAATTTTGCTATTGCCCGATCGGGAGATGCAATATTGCAAATCAGGAAATTTCACCAATCTGTTCAGTATTCATTTGCTAAGTTTGAGTTTATTGGGGTTTTACGCCGTTTTCAACTACCAGGGTCATATCGCAGCGGCTTGAGCACCTAACCATGGATTCCTGTTGTTTCTCAAACCAGTACTACCACAACACACTTACCGAGCCTCCAGCTGCTCGCCCACTTAGGTTAACGATTTCAAACCCATTGGTGGGTGACAATTTTGCCAGAAAGGGTATTTGCCGCGGCCGGGTATCGATCTCAGGACCTCTCGAATGAGAGGCAGATGCACTACCAACTGCGCTTAGGCCACGGCCCATTTGTTAAGAGTCATAGCACCAGTGCTCTCAATAAGGACCAATATCAGGAAGTCTTGGACTTCCATGTCCAAATTTCAGGAATTTTTCCAGAAAATCAGGAATTTTTCAGCGCGTTTTCGCAATTTCGAATTATATGAAGTAATAATGAAGGAAAAGAAGAAATAGTTAAATACAAACATATCAGCGTTTTTTCTCATACTTTTGGGAACAGGTCCGAAACCAGGCAAATTGGGAAAAATGCGTTGTTTTGTCAAAAATTGGGAAAATATATTTTCATCACATACTCCAGCAAAAATTGAATATTGTGTATAATTAACTATATGAAATCAACTGAAGGAACTCTCAGATTGTCTCTAGATACTTTTTTCTCAACATATGAAAGGGAATAATTGATTTTTCATTCAAAAAGAAGGAATCACTTCTGCATTGGGAATTTTCTTTCCAGGTTTTGGGAAAAAATTACCCTATTTTGCATTGGGAACGGGTCCTTTTTACGGACCCGTCCAAAGAAGGAGAAAAAACCCTGCATATCTCTTTCTTTTTTCAATATCAGTTATATTGTATGCTCCAATTTGCAACTTTTCTCCTTGTGGAAATCCGGTTAAAGCTTGACCAGTCTTAAATTGTCATGTTGGCAGTCTGATTTTAACCCTTTTATGTAGGCCTAGTTACTTCATAATGTCATTGTCTGCAAGATATGACCTTAAGGTAACCATATGAAATGGTTCAACATTCATGATACAAAGACTCCATGTCATGTGTATTGCCATAAAAATATTGATCTATGAGTTTCTTCTTTTTCACTCAATGTTTTCAAATATCAGGTCAATTTCACCCTGGCTTAAAAAAGTTGTCCCCATCACTTTCGCCAAATTCCAAAAGTTCCGACGCCGGAAAATCGTATCCAATGTCAAAAGATAGTCTAACCAGTTTGGAAAAGGAGAAAAGATAAATATCCGGGTACCGATTAAATTTTGAATCAAGTAGGAATCATGACGCGATAAAAAGAAAGAAACAAAGGTCTACTTTATTCCACAAATTTTGCGCGAATTAATTTACCTGTAACATCGTACTTCAGCAACCGCCATAAATACGGCGATCTTAACAATTGTTTGCTACAAGTTTGGCTTTGAACAACTCCATGTGGAGTGAAATTTGTCGTAAAGTAAAGAATTTAACTGGAGGAACTCGACCTGTCAATCAAGTTAAAACAATATCGAAAGTACACGCCCACTATATGTAATGTGCTATGCTCTATTGCACACGGCACTAGTAAACTACCCGAATCTTGTCTACTGTGTAAATTATTGATTTTTCCCATCGCTTTGTTATGTCATATGTGTTTGGATATCGATGGCAATAAAGGTAATTTAACAGTTAGCGCTATTTGTCGTGTCGCGTGCCGAGATAATATATCGTAGGTAATGTTCGATAAAGCTGTAAATACAGTTTGAACTAACTTAAATTAGCTGTAGTTACGGCATTTTTAGTGTAACCACAGATATGAAGGGGCTGGCAAATGCGACTGCGCTTGATAACTGTTGATATATTTCTGTCTGGTGATTGGTAAATATCGATTTTTACCCTTTATATTTTTTTACAGACATCCGAGTTTAAATTTTTGGAAGTCAGTAAAAAATATAAGACGTCTGACGGCCGTCCAACTTCGAAATTCCGGACGTTTTTTCGCGAAAATTGGACGTATACTCGCTTCATGTGTACTCGCGGTACATGGGATCTCGCGGTAAACGGTATTTTGCAAGAAAACAAACGGCCACGCATACTATCGGGTGTTTTCCCGGGATAACCTATGACGCACAAGTCCACGCTTCACTGATCGCGACTATTTTCCAAATAGTTCCGTCTGAAAGTGACTTATCGATGAAAAAAGTGTCCATATGCAAATTAATAGAAGCTGCACCTGCCTTTTCTACCCCGATCAAATAAAACACATTTTCCATGGCATAATCAATAAAAGTCCTTTCGATTTTTGACAGATGTAGGCTCGTCTGGAATTGACAAAAAAGTTGTCAATATTTTGATCACGTGACATGAGCTCGCGCTTCCCGCCACGAAAAAATAAACAAATAACGCGAGATCCCATAACACAAATCTAAGATGGCGGCGATGCGCCTTGCATGAATGAATCCGTTGCTGTCAAATCAGAAATAAACGGAGCATCTTGGTTGTTTTACAGGATGATGCGTGACATTTAGAGTTAAAAAATATAAACAGATTTTTTGTGATTTTGTTTATGGATTTCCGGTTTTACATATTTTTGCGATAAGTACCGCGAGTACGCATGTTCCCAGGCTAATATACGTCGACGTCCGCTTATTGAGAGCACTGTAGCACTAGCCACAAAATACCCATATTCAGTTTGTGACCAAGACATCACCTGTAGCTGATAATCACTTTGAACAAGCGATCAGGAAGAGTGTAAGAAGTTGAAGTTGAACATTTTTTACCACCATACCCCACCCACTATTTCACACGGGCCCGACCGGTCTCAAATGCCGACGCCATAAAACATGTGATTTCTAAATTATTGTAAAATCTTACATTCCTGAACATTTATACACCAGAACGTATGGCACATAGGCCAGCGCTACACAGTTCCCGAAGTGGAACAGGGTCATAATTTCTGCTGGAAAGTTTGATTTTCCTGAACTGTCAACAAGGCATGAAAACGGTGCCCGTTAGTTTTACAAGTATCATGCGATTTACACTGAAGGTGTCATACCAGTATCTTCACTGGTTTTGAAAATCATGATATGCTTGAAAGGTTATGCTTACAATTTTATAAGATAATTCTTAAGGTTAAGAAGTCCACACCAAATCTTATCCTCTATGGTGAACTTGGCAGACACCCAGTATCAATTGATATTAAAGCTAGAATGGTTGGCTTCTGGCAGCGTTTAGTTAATGGTAAACCTGACAAAATCGCAAGTAAATTGTATAGTATGTTGTTATCTTTGCATAATATTGGTCGATTTAATTCCAAATGGCTTATGTATATTAAAGGTATACTTGATGAATGTAGCTTAACAGGCCTATGGTTAGACCAGACTAATATTCACACCAATATTTCTAAGTCTATTAAACTTAAATTAAAGGAAATGCACATTTCTTCTTGGAAGAATGCAGTGCTTGAAAGCCCCAAATGTCTTAATTATAGAATTTTTAAGCAAGATTTTGGACTTGAAAGCTATTGAAAAATTCTGCATGAGGACCTATCAAATTCTCTCTGCCACTTCAGATCACTTAACCACAAATTTCCTATTGAATGGGGACGATACTTTAGGATCTTGTGGGATGACAGGATATGTGAGTTATGTAATCTGCACAAGATTGGTGATGAGTTTCATCATCTTCTTGAATGTACATACTAGGAATACATATTTGCCAAGGGATCTGTCTTCACACCAAAATGTGAATACCTTTAATAGTATTATGAACTCCAATGACACACAACTAATCTTTAAAGTAGCCAAATTTTGCAAAATAATTTTGAAAACGTTTCAAGAGATCATCAGAAATGTGTAATTATTACTCAATAAGACGACACTTTATCATGCAGATTGTAAGGCGTCTCAGACAGCAACTTGATTTGATTTGTGAATCTGGATAGAAATATTTCCTATGGACTCTTTGTATGCTGATTCACATAATCTTTTATAATCTTTTATTGCTAAGCCTAACTGCCTAATATAGCATTGAAATCTTGAACACTCATGTAAAATATTAATCTGTCCTTGCATAATGATTCACAAGAGTTGTTATTTGTTATTATCAAGCACAAATGTCTAATGTCTTTTGTCGGTATGAGTTGCTTATGCACCTATGATGGTCCTGCACTTGGTAGGAATACTGGGATGAATGGAGAAAGTGCTGTTTATCAGCATTTTCCTCTTTTGTGCCAATGTTTTTTTTAACATAGAGTTGAACATGTATATAATAATATTACAGGCTTAACCTTATCCCAAACTACTTATTACTAGTAAGGTCCAACTCTGAACATGCTGCTGGCAAAAAGACGGGTCCACACTGATGAAGCTACGATGTGTGTACAATACTACAGAAGGAATGTTGGGACAGAGAGAGAGAGTACTGTCAATCAGTGGTTTCTCCTTCTCCCTCAATATTTACTTAAAAGCCTTTTCATTAAAACGCCAAAACAAAGTCTTGCAAATTTAGTGGCTTATTGGTGGGTTATTTAGTTGCACATGCGGATGTTTGTTATCAACTGGCAATATAAAGAAGTCTCATACACTGAAACTCTCCCAGACAATGCTCTTCTCTGGATCTCTGCAGACCAAAACGACAATTGATAGACAATTCAGTTGTTTCTTAGCAAACACCATAGCACTGGAGAGAGGGAGAAACTGCTGGTTATCAGCATTTTCTCCGTTTCCTTCAATGATGTGAAAATGTTTCGTTTTCCACGAGGTCAGGATCAGGCTTTGTCTGGGAGAGGACTATGCTTCTTATTGAAACTTTCCTCAGAATGTTTGTTCGCAATTGTTACGATTGTTTGTATGTTTATGACTTATACCCCGGTTAGGGGTTTGTCAATTTAATAAAACAGTCTCAAAAAAAGTCTCAAAAGTCTCAATCTTCTAATCTATTCATCATCATCATCATCATCATCATCATCATCATCATCATCATCATCATCATCATCATCATCATCATCATCATCATCATCATCATCATCATCATCATCATCATCATCATCATCATCATCATCATCATCATCACCATCAGTCCGAGTTTTCTCTGATAAAAATTCCCTCTTTGTTATTTCGAAGCCACTCATTTACTCATCAGCAACAACAACAACAACAATAGCATCATCGTCATCATCACCGTAGTCGTCGTCTCTGTTTGTTGTCCTCCTTCTTCTAAGTTTAATGGCATAAACCCGGTAATTTCTAAGCCCTCTCCAAACAAGGCCCCGCTTTTGAAGTCGCTAGTAGAAATGGTTTGGGGATGAATAAGCGTAAAATATAGCACAGAAAATAGGCTAGTATTGTCCAGCAAGATTAACCCGGGACATCTGCATATGTAATGACCCCACTTCGGCAATGTTTTGTTAAGACACTCAACTAACGGACTTTACGCGCGAAAATTAAGTTGTCCCGGGTTAACCTTGCTGGACAATACTATTGCAGAGATTCAAATCAGACTAACAAAAAATATTATGTTCTGAATATAAACAAGAAAAAAAAAAGCAATCAGTGTAAGAGTTACTAAGCGTAAATATTTGACTATGTACAATAGTCCCAGCCGAAAATGACAGTGACGTAGGCTGATGTTTACTGCTGCAAAACCAATCAATTCGTCTGATTTGCACCGTTACAAATACGAACAGGGTTGATTGGTTGTCAAGTAGTAAACATTAGCCTACGTCACTGCAATTTTCGGCTGGTACTATTGTAGAGCAGAGTTAATAGACGTAAAATATCATTTTCGACGTTTGAGGAACGAATTAGTCGAAAATTGATTTCCCTTGCTAGGTCTAAGCTCCGATAGATGGGGTTAAAGTCGTGCACGAGATTTCTCGTGTCGTGTGTAAATTCCTCATTCAGAGTTGCAAACTGACTGCGGGCAGACGTACATTGCTGTTTATTTTTTATTATTGAAATTGTGTATGTTTGTTTGTCAGAAAAGAAGGTTCAGTAATGTTGTATTATTACGTATTGATATGCATTCTAGCTATCTAAGCACGTCCGATTGGAGCGATGTTTGCAAATGTGCATTGATTCCGCCTTGTGAACAATAGCGATAATGGAAAGCCATGTTGTACTATTGTTAATAAGTATGTTTGTTCTTAGTGGTTGGCATTGTTAAAAAGTAGGTATGTTCATAGATCTAGTGGTTGTCATTGAAAAAAAAAAAGAAATTCGTTTTTATGTGCCATTGAATGATGTTTTGAGACGTTCAATGTCATCTATAAATGAGTAGTAACAGCAAATTCGTGCCTTTTTTGTTTCTGTATTTCAATATATAAATATGCATATGTGCACGTCTAAAGTCAAAAGTAGTTGAAAACTAAGGCATGGTTATAGTTGATTGCATTGAACATGTAGTTATGTTGATTGTCGTTTGTGTTTGAAAGCTTATATATGCTGTTGTTATATGCTAGCTAATGTCATTGAAGGTTTAGATTTTCACAATTGCATGTCATTGAGGATTACTTCCACTACTGTGTAATTGAACGGGAAGATGCGTTCGCAGTAGTCGGTTAGTGAACGGTTTAATTTACCCGTATTTATACGTACGTGGTCTTTTGCAAGTAAACACACGAGTTCGTCTGAAGTGATCTGCAAGCGCACGTAAGGTTATGTTAGGAGTCATAAGTAAGCGAACGTGTGGGGGACGTTCGGAGTTATATACGAGTAAATGAGAATGATAGAAAGTTCAGATTCATCTGTAAAAACAAACGTTTAGGTACGAAAGGATGGTTATATCAATAATAAGAACTACAATATCATTTCCGTCATTAAAGCTTTCACTATTCATCCAGGGTAACCCCAACGTATATTCGGTATTTATGTTTATTAAGGCCTTTAAAATACCCGTTAATAATGGATGCGTGTTTAAGTTGCCTTTAACATAATACTACAGTACAAGTGCGCATTGATAAAGTTATTTATACCATGCTAGAGAACGCATGGTTATGTCCAGAGTCATATGAAAGCGAACGCGTAGATACGTTCGGAGTCAAATGAAATTGCAAGAGTGGCTAATTTCGAGGTAAGGGGGTATGTTCAGAGCAATATGGTAGTAAATCTTTGGATAGGTTCGGAGAAAGTCAATATCAAACGTGTAGATGCGATTGAAGATATTCGACATAGAACGCGTGGGTGCGTTTTGAAGCGACAATGTACGCGTGGGTGCGTTAGACAGTCCGCATGCGAACGTGTGGGTACGTTCGAAGTTGAATGTAACTTGAACGTGAGGGTACGTTCATTGCAAGACGCAAGCGAACGTGTGGGTACGTTCGGAGTTGAATGTTACTTGAACGTGAGGGTACGTTCATTGCAAGACGCATGCGAACGTGTGGGTACGTTCGGAGTTGAATGTAACTTGAACGTGAGGGTACGTTCATTGTAAGACGCATGCGAACGTGTGGGTACGTTCGGAGTTACTTATGAACCTTTGCTATGATGGTCAGTGCGAACGGATAGGAACGTTTGGATTACTGTTGTTGTTAATTAAGTTGTATTGTACTGTTGTTGTTAATTGAGTTATATTGTGAATTGATGAGAATAAATGGCCCACAGTCGGTACACGGTCCAACTGTATTACCAAAAATACATTTTTTGTGTTTGTTGTTATGTTAGAGGAGAGTGAGTTTGCAAGGGAATATTTTATTTTCTTGTCACTGTGATATCGCCAATATTAATAGTAACATATCATGCATGTCTTAAAAGAACCTTATTCAAACTGTATTGTTTATTATTGTAAATATATTATAGGCTTCTTAGTATGTTTTATGTAGTTTTTTATGACAAAAGGACTAAAATATATCTAGGGACGAGATACCCGAATATAGTGCCTCGAAGTTAACGGGGGGAAATACACAGGAACGAACGAACGCTAGGCCTATTGAGCAGAAATTATTGAGAATTTTTGATTTAAACATATTTTATTGCCATAAACATTACAATAATTTACAAAATAGATATTTTACATGACATTATACATATACGAGTAGTTAGGCAAAAGGGTTTGGCCACAAGTTCTATCAACTTAGAATCGGCCGTTCCCTTTTGAAACTTACAATGATCAGTCTTCAAGAACACGAATAATTTAATTTGCTTGATTAAAACCACTAAGTGATACATATGAAGACAAATGTGTTCCAGTTATAGAATTTAAATTTCGCATGGCAATAAATTTCAAAATCTAAAGAAAAAAAAAGGATTATGTGATTATTGAGAATGATGCTTGTCGGCATTTTCTTCTTGTGTCTAAATGTTTTCATTTGTCATTTCTATTAGAGTCGTCGAAAAAGGTTTGTTTGGAAAAGGTTAGTAGAGCTGAAGGTACGAGGTTTTCGATGAAAAGCGACGATAGGACTATTCTATTTTTTTTTTTTTTTTTTTTTTTTTGGGGGGGGGGGGGGGGGATAATCACCAAAAAGACGATAATTGGACAACAAAGTGAAAACTGCAGCCTACTAAAACCATGCCCATAGAGACGTTCGCCAATGGATTTTCTGGAGGCCTACATAGGTATAACTATTGATTCTGTCTTTGTAGTTTCCGTACCGTGATTCATATACAAAAATTGACATAAGAATAATGTCCGCCCCCCCCCCCCCCTCATTTCCTCCTGGCATTGGCCGAAATTTAAATTTTGACGTTAGTACAACAACTCTACATAATTAGCACATTCAAAGTCATCATTTTTGTCTTTGACCCCCCACCCCCACCCCTTTTGGAAAAAAATCCTGGATCCGCCCATGATGTTTAAACCTCGCTCGCCTTGTTATAATTTAGCCTCCTTCTCACCTAAAATTGCTTTTCGGGGGCATAATATGTGATCCATATACATGTAAACGGGGGACGTGCGGCAACTGAGGATTTTTTAAAAGCGAGCCCGGCATACGCAAGGTTCAAGTCTGATCGAACTTTAACCCATAACGCACAGTGACTCTTTTTGACTACCAACAAGAAGTTGGTTTTGGAAAATATTGTGGAAAATGAAGAAATTGCTTGTGACAAGCAATTTCTTCATTTTCCACAATATTTTCTACACAAAAAGACAAAATATCGGAACTTGTCATTCAATCTAAATTGTCTTCTGCGACATCTTTGAATTTGGACAAGTCTAAAATTTTGTTGTTTGGTAATGGGTTAATTAACGACGATTTCCAGAACAACAACCCCCTCTTGTCTTTATCTCTATTTTTTTCCATATATGACATAACTTCTGTATCATTTGCGGTGATCTATATGTAAATGGGTCCCGACCAAACATTACCCCAGTCCTGGGTGAAGTATGCCGAGCTGATTCCGTGGCGATAATCATAACTAGAAAGACCTGAAGGTCTCGAGTCGCTCCACAGGCCTGGAGATTTGTAAATATTCAATCCAGGTTTTACTACGAGGTACAGTCAGAAAGTTCCCGGACTGCCGTTGTATGTGAACTGTACGCATAAGGATTTTGAAAGAAATTGTATAAATGAAAAGAGAAGATCTAGACTGATAACTACATATGATATTTGTATTGATAAAGTATATAAATCCTGATTTTTTACGGCTCTAAAAACATATACCAACAGTGTACGGATCACTTTGACGTCGACGTCTAAATAACGTTGCAAACATATTCGAAATCAAGAAATTGATGTCAGTTCGCAATTCTTCAAATCCTTTACCAGAATGTTCTAAGCACTACCCATTGTGATGGATCAAGTGATTTTAATTGAATTCGAATGCCATACTAATACAATTCGAAGGCAGTCCGGGAACTTTTTGACTATACCTCGTAGATTGTTCAAAACTTGTTAGAGAAAAAAAAAGAAACTAAAACTAGAATCTAAATGTTTGCCATTTGGAAAAGGGTTAAAAGAACGGAAGGGGGGGGGGGATTCCAGCTTAGGTGATGATACTAGCAATGAAAGTTTTCCTGGTCTTAATTTATTGATCAATTACTCCTTTATATTCTATGTTCTTACCAGCTTCTTCTGTAATTGTAGTTCTTGAAGCAAAAAAAAAAAAAAAGTAAAACTAGATGACATTTGGGAAAGGGGAAACAATTCCAGCTTTGGATGATACTAGCAATGAAAACATTCCTTCTTAATTTACTTTCAAGATAAAGGCTTTGGGTTTCAAAACAATGTAGAAAATGCTTGTAACAAGCAATTTCTGAATTTCATAAAATGATTTCTACCCCCAAGACCCAAAATTGTAAAAAAACATTACCTCAGTCCTGGGTGAAATATGCCGAGCTGAATCCGTGGCGATAATCATAGAAAGCTGAACATATACTAGAACAAAAAAGATACGCAACCCCAATTTTTCGTAATATTTTCGACAAAATATGTTTTTAATGGATATTGAGTACATTTTTAATATACCTGCATCCATACGCATAGATATTGTGTCATTTTTTCAGATCTCGTAGATTCATCACGTGATTCATAGTAAATTGTTAAAAACTGATTTTCCCCCTGTCGTGGTTTCTAAATGACTACTATCATAACAAATTTTCTTCAAACACAAGCTAAAACATAGACCAAGAAGATGCCAAAGCGTTCATAGACTTCTCACTACCCTACGCATAGCACGGCTATGCCAAAAGCAGCGCCAGTCTGCAGTACGGATTTTGTTTGTTTGAAAAAGTCAAAATGTTGTTGCAAAGCATTGATGGGGCAACAAATCGACACATTTTCGAATGTTTACGCTGTTGGCTCTCAATGGGACCACAACTGAACGAGCACGGAGCGGACGTGCAAGAGATATGACGTCTGCACGGTGTATAATCACGTGACTTAGAATTTCCGGTAATCTTCGATAACTTTGTCAATACTTGACCAATTTGAATTCGATTTGAGGCAGAGAAGGCGGGAAAATGTCAGGAATAACCTGGAAGCGTGGATTTTTGAAAAATCAACTAATGAAAAAGTTATTGAAGATAAACACAAAATTTGATTTATCTTCAAAAACTTTTTTATAAGTTTAACGGTTTTCACGCTCATCTAATGCGTGACGGCTGTCCACCTTCTCTGCTTCAAACCGAATTCAAATCGGTCAATTTTTAACAAAGCTGTTAAAGATTTTCTGAAATTGTTGCATCACGTGATTATCCACCGTGGTCTAGGCCGAACCGTATCATCAGGTTAACGCCAGCTACGGGATAGGTTTAAGAATGCAATGGAGACCGCTAATAAATCGCATGGACTTCACAACATTCGAAAATCGGTCCAAACTGAACGAAAGAGAATGTGTTTTTCGACCTACATACACTTTTTTTTGTCAAACTGTGTTGACGCCCGGTGTAAACTGGGTGTTTTCTTATTAATGGAATTTACTACAAACAAGATTTTGTGGAATTTATAAGGTGAAATGTTAATGCTTTAGATGTATTACATTTTGTTCAAATCTGATTTGTTGTCTTTGCGTAAGAAGGAATTGAAAAGGAAGTTGCGTTTCTTTTTTTGCCTAGTATATTTATTCCCCGGCTTATTATTATACTCAAAAGAAAAAGTTTAGTCAGTATTTTTGATGGTCAATTAATCGGCCAAAATATACTCCCCGTCATAAGAAAGTAGCCACTTGTCAAATACAAATTGTCGGCAGTTTTTAGATTATTCATGAACGTATCGAAATGAATACAAAACATTGCAACGAGGCAAGTAAACATGCTTTCGCGAAAGTACAGAAAACAGTCGAAGTGTCCTATTAGCTATGGTAGCTTGGTGGTAGTTCCAGGAAATCCGTAACTGATACGGAACACACTACTAAAATTCACGGCCATACATAGGGCTAGAAAAGGGACAAAAATGAATAAGGATATGTGTTTATCATACTGCTTTTATTCAAAATGATTGGTTACTAATACGTGATTTCCATTACACCCAAGACCCTTGCAAAATGGCGGTTTCCGGTTTTAGCCCAACCAACTCCCAATTGCCTCTCAAATGCTCCATTCATTGAAACTTTGTTTCTCTTTGGTCTTTAGCATGTTCTTAATTCGGAAAATGTTTCCCTTCACTTAACTCATCAACCACTTCCGGTTATTATCAACTTTTAATATTGAGACATACTATACTGGTAGTGCTAAATTTTCATAGACCTTTATCAGTTCAACGGAATGATTTTCTGTAAAATTGAAATGGGACTTTTGTTTGTGTTTTAACAGCGTCAACTTATGCTGAAAATGACAGCTGTAAGCAAACAAAACTGAACTTCGTGTCCTAAAATACTGTTTTCGAACCAGTATTACAACTATACATCTTTCCGGACATGTTGAAAGCATCTAACCATTGAGGTGTAAAAAGGCACCACTGGGAATGCGTATGAATGTGTAAAAACAAAAACACATACAGAATTGTAAAAAATATAGCATTTTGAAAAGTGGCTACTTTCTTATGACGGTGAGTATACAACATACCAGTGTACAATTCCATAAAATATTTGTTCAATCAACGCTTAACAAACATCTTCAAGTAATGTTGCTAAATTTTAGCTTTTAGCTTTGTGCTAAAAGAATTTCAAAATGTGATAGGTGCACTTGCTGCAGTTAAGGCGCAATTCTTTTTCATGTATAAATGTATGCAAACCAAAGACAATAGCCCAGATACAAAAAATCCACAATAAAATTGGTACCAGCTTACATGTTTTAAGCACCCTGGCTTAATCAATTTGTCCAAAAATGACAATGTTAGAAACCATCTACCTTACCTACAATCTCTGGCGGTTTCCTACAGTTTGAACTTGGCAAGCACTTCCAGTTTTAAGCATTGGAGTAGTAGTTGTCAAAAATGGGCACATGCATGAGATTTTGGTCATTGATACCTCTGAAAACAGGGTATCTGGAATAAACGTTAAATGTGACGTCATCAAGTTACGTCACGTCAAATCTGACAAAAAACATTGAAAATTGACCACTGTAACCAATTTGTTCAATAATTACATTTTGTTAAAAAAAAGTATGTCTTTTACTTGCCTGGCCACTTACCCGAGAGTTGGCTTTTCGAGCATTGGCTCAGCCAGATCTCAGGCATTGTTTGACAAATATTGAATGTCAGGTATTTTTTTTCTAATTGTCTGTCTACAATAAATAACTTTGTATCAGTGGTAAACCAGTTAGTGGTTCTGATAGATCGATTTCTTGAAAACGCAGTAAAATGCTAGGAGCAACAGGTTGGGTGCGTTAGTGACCATAGTCTACTGTGAATTCCATTAAAAAGAAGTTTTCTCACTCAAAGTCAACAAAGAGACTTCTATTCTACCAAGAAATGATACAAAGATCGATTTTTCATGTCAATTGCCAGGAATTTAGACTCTACAAAAAGTCACTCCTGAAACTGTGACTTTTCAATTTGACCCCTTTTGGAATGAATTGTCGAAAAGAAGGTAAAGTTAAACATGGATGCCAATTGAATATCACCGACTTGTTTTAAATTGGTTGAACATTGTTATGAGTAAAAATTTTGGCATTGTAAAACGTTTTAGACAAAATTATTGACCAAAAACTTTATACTGACTAAACTTTTTCATCTCAGTATATTATAAGCCAGGATCTGAAAAATAGGCCATTGTGGCATTTGGGACCAACATGTATCCATGTGAGCCTGTGTACATATCAGCGGCGGATCCAGGATCTATGTTTAGGGGGGGGGGTCGAATATACAAATAGGACGCCGTTTTCCTAGTATTACACAGTTTGTGACCGAATTTCTGCTTGAAAATGAAATAATCTGGCTACAGAGGGGTTCGTTTGAACACAGCCCCGAACCCCCTCTAGATCCGCCACTGCATATACAGTCTGGTCTAGAAACATGTCCTTAAGTCTAAACTATTTCCTCGGAGTAATGTAAATTCAACCCAATGACGAAGCCCGAGCACGAAATCAACCTACACAATTGTAGAAACATAAATGTTCTCTTGTAGCAACAATAGATCTAGTAATACGGATCCTTATCAGACTGTTAAAACTGCGAAATCTGGTCTGTGTCTATGGTGGTGCCAAAATTAGCCATTTCTCAAATGGCAAAATTTTAGGGTTATCCCATTTGAATACTCTTGCAGATGGCAAAATAGTTGTCTTTAAAGATATGAGATATGAATAGTGTAAAACATGACACAGCAAATATTGAGACAAAAGGAGAAACTGCTGGTTATCAGCAGTTTTTTTCTTTTGTCTCAATGTGTTCCAAAACAATTTCTATTAGGAACGTAACTAGGTCTTGTTTGGGAAAGGGTTAATCTATATCAGGATTTTTTTTCAGATCTGTAACTTGATTTGCTCCGTGTTTCTGACTAGAAGGAAAATATCGACGCTTTTTCGTCGAAAACCTCGAATCTGCAGCTTGTTTTAAGCCGCAGATTCCGAGGTTTTCTATGAAAAGCACCGATACTTTTTTTCTATGTGTCGCCCACCGTCGCCAAGAACGAAAAGTTCTTCTTCAGTCATAGCATATTCCGAGTTCTGCAGGTATAGGCACAGTGGATAATCATGTGACTCAATATTTTAGCTCCACTGGCCTTTCAGGCCAGCGGGCTAAATAGTGTCATGGCGGTGTGTCCGTCGTGCGTCCGTCCGTGCGTCCGTAATTTTTTCTTTAAAAATCTTCTTCTCAAAAACTACTGGATGGATTTCAACCAAACTTCACAGGAATGATCCTTGGGTGACCCTCTCTCAGATTCCTTCAAAGAATTTGGATTGAATCAGAATAGCCTGAGTTATCTGCCCTTGAATGTCAAAAATAGCTGGTTTTGACTTTGTTTTTACTCTAAAATCTAAAATATTAACCAATCAAGACAAAACTTGGACAGAATATATATAAGCATTATATCCTGTCTGGGCGTAATTTTCAGCATGATCAGAATCTTACATCATGAGTTATGTGCCCTTGAATTTGACAAAATAGCCATTTTCGACTTTGCTTTCACTTCAACAACCACAAATGTTAGCCAATCAAGATGATACTTGGAAAGAATCTTGTTGACAACAAGATCTTACTTATGTGTAATTTTCAGCATGATCACACAGTTACAATCTGAGTTATGTGCCCTTGAAATTGACAAAATTTCAGTTTTCGACACTTTTTCACTCTTGCAGCCATGAATATTGACTAATATAGACAAATTTTAAACAGAATGATGTTGACTATACAATCGTGTATGATTTTAATTTTTCGGCTTGATAATTCACATACTGAATTATGTGTCCTTGAATTTGGCAAAATCACAGTTTTCAATTCTATTATCGCTCTAACATCCCAATAATATTAGTAAATTAATCATTTACTTTCTTTTTTTCTTTGACCATATGATTGCTGCTTTTGGCTTTGTTTTTGCTGTAAGAACCACAAGTATTGAAAAATCTGGTCAAAACTTGGATTAAATATTAAAAGAAATTCAGGCCTGTGGAGTGACTCAAGACCTTCAGGTCTTTCTAGTTGTTAATACTTGACCAATTTGAATTCAGTTTGAAGCAGAGAAGGTAGAAAGATACCAGGAATAAGCTGAGGGTGGTGGATTTTTGAAATATCAGCTTATTAAAAAGTTATTGAAGATCAACCGAAAGTTTGGTTGACCTTCACTAACTTTTTTATCTGTCCAGTTGATTTCTTAAAAATCCACTACGTCCATCTAATATGTGACGTCTGTCCACCTTCTCTGCTTCAAACCGAATTCAAATCGGTCCCAAATTAACAAAGTAATTGAAGATTTTTTGAAATTGTTGTATCACGTGATTATCCACCGCATGGTTCCCACTGACTTCTGGGGGTGAAAACAGTCATTTTACAACATACAGTTTGCACCCTCTCTATATGAGACATAGAAGGCTGCCTGCAAACATTGGGGGTATAAGATTCAAATTTGGGAACCCTGCACCGTGATAGGGGTAGGTGCATCTTCACAAGCCAAAGGCCATGGGCGGATCTAGAGGCGTGGTCCGTAACCCCTGGCATTTGGCGAAAATCAAATTTTGACATATTTAGCACATTTTAAGCCATCATTTGGGCTTGAACCCCCCCGCCCTGGAAAAATCCTGGATCAGCCCTTGAAAGGTTCTACCTCCACTCTATTTTTACGAACAAAGGAAGGAACAAAGTGGAGGTAGAACTCTTGGCCTGTGAAGATGGGGTAGGTGGGACTTAGGTCCCTGATATGTTTCCGATTGCAGTATTATTCGGTCTACGAGGGGCGTTCATTAAAGATTTCCCCTAACATACTTTCAGTTGAGGTAGGAAGTTGAAATTGTACACATACATTACAGTATACCTCTATAGGTCACATGAAAATTTGCAGCTCTGAAATGCAATTTGTTTTTCATTTCCCTGTGCCGAAGTTAAGTAAGGTAGCATGATGGAGCAAGCAGTCATCAAATTCCTGTATTTGAAAGGTCGCACTCCCAAGGAGGAATTTGATGAAATGAAAGAAGTTTGCGGGGATGATGTCCCATCATATGACTTTGTCAAACACTAGTATACTCAATTAAAGTGTGGACGTAAGTCTGTGGAAACAGCCCGAATCCTGGGCGCCCACAGTCTGTCATTGATGATGCCAATTATCAAGTCATTGCAAGGTTTTGGGCACAATCTACGGTGTTCCACAGAAGAGGTCTCTAAAACTACATTTAACGATGACGGAAGTGTGTCTCTCTGGCTAGAGGCCATTTCGAGAAAGATTAATATTTGTGCCAAGTTTCAATTCTCTCGGCTCATTGGAAGTAGGTTAGGTTAGTAGGCCCCCATAGTTGGTCAAAATGCCAAATTTTCTTTATTTTATTCTGAAAATTCAGTGAAAATCTAATTTACCCCCCCCCCCCCACACACACACACACACACAATATTCAGTCAGTGTGGCTTTAGCCACTTCAATAAATTGCTTCCTAAGGGTCTGGATATAGGAGGAATTTTTGTATAAAGTAGAACAGAAAATATTTAGGCAAAAGGAGAAAGTGCTGATTATCAGCATTTTCTTCTTTTGTCTCAATGTTTTTCATAAGTTTATATTCGTAGGGACGTCAAAACCATGCTATTGGAAAGGGGTTAATTAATTTTCACCGAGGTGTTGTTTTTTTTTTCATCTAATCTTTCCAAAACAACAAAATTTAAGGGTCATCCAATTTGAAAGCAGCTGCAGACGACAAAATGGGTGTTGAATTGTTGATAAAGATAATGATTTGTGTACGAAATAGTATAGAAAATATTGAGGCAAAATGAGATAATGTTGATTATCAGCACTTTCTTCTTTTGTCTCAATGTTTTCCAAAACCTTTTCTAATAGGGGCGTGAAAACCAGGCCCCGGTTTCTCGAAAAAAAACCCCTTAAGTACACACTCATGAGAACAGGCTCAACTTTGAAGGAATACTCTCCAACGTTGAAGGGTATTCGATTGAAGTTCACGTAGATTTTGTGCGATTTGAGCACGGTGCTCAGATTTGAGCATGAGAACGTAGCCTACTTAAGTTTTTTTTCTAGAAACCGGGGCCAGGAAAGGGTTAAGGTGGTTTCACATAAACATTCCAACGCGCCAGCGATGGGGTACCGGCGTATTTTTTGAAAAAAGTAAAAGGACTCCACAAACAAGTCATATATCCGAGGAAAGAGCTAAGTAAGGCGGGAGACAAGCGACAGACTGCTTAAAAATCGAGACAGAAATAAGACAGTTATTGCACAATTACTTACTTGAAGTGGAACAATTTGTCCGTAGTCGTTATCCATCCCATGATGCACAATCTCTGTTATGATGTTTCATGAAAGCAAAATTTTAATAGCTAAGGCTAAGAATGCTTTTTGACACATAAGCCGATAAACGCATATAGATGAGAACATTGCAGAGAATGAAAAAATGATTGTGGTGATCAATTTCGTCATTTACCACTTAATGTTCTCTGTCAAGAAAGGCCGAACATTTTTCAAATTCATTCATTTGAAATTGTCGTCTGCAACACCATTGAATTTGAAATTGACACTCCTAAAATTTGGCGTCTGGTAATGGGTTAAAACCAACAGAAAAACTGAAAAAACTATCTTGATATAATTTTACTTTCCAATTCAAATATAGCGATAATTCCTTATATTTTCCCCATTTTGACTAGCAGTAAGAACAAACGAATCCTGATTGTCATTTAGAGTAAGGATTAAAGGATTAGGAACTTCTCCCACTCCAACAATATCTCTGATAAACTCTCCACTTGGGCTAATTTGGTGTACATGTGAACTCCCGAACCAACACACATACACATTATAGTCGCCATCAACTTCGATCCCCCATGGACATTTACATTTATTCGGAGAGTACTCAAACAGTTGGTTGCCTCTCGTGTCTATACAGGCGACTTTAGATGTGTTGTGACAGGAGAGGTATATGTGTCCCAGTGCTGGGTCAAACGCCATGCAGTAAGAGTTTCTGATGTCTGACTTTGTTTGGTTATTTACTGGTATATACCCCAGTCTGGTTCCCTGTATACTCTGTATGGCTATCATGCCTTCATCTTGCAACAGAACCAGGAGGTGGTCCTTTTTGTAGCACGTGATACCATAACAAACCCCCTGTACTGGTATCTCACGTAGTATCTCAATACTATCATCCACCACTTGTAACATGCGAACCATTCTTTCCTCTGGAAATGATACAGCAAATGTTAAGTTGTTTATTTTAGCCATCTGCCAAGGTGGTGATTTGAATGTAATTCTGTTGACAGCTGTCTCAAGTCTGATGTCGATCAATGAAACTCTCCTCTTGTCTCTCTCAGTAATGATGATAGTCCGAGTATTGATCCACTGACATCCATCTATATTCCCGTGATTATCAACACAAAGTTGGGATCGAAGTATAGGGGTTCTCTCTATAAGTGGTTTCAGATTAGGATATGGTGGCACACATTCGTCTGTTTTCTTTCTCACAACTTTCAGTTCATGTTTCGTCAATCTGTCAACCTCTTCCCGTAGTTTGGCGAGTTCGGTAATTTGAATTATTTCAATACAAAATTCCCCAAACTGATCACGCAACTCTTCATCAGCAGTGAGTAAAGTCGTATTGAGTTCTGAAGCAGCAAAATGACATTGGACCTGACTACCATGCTTATCTGCGGTTTCAAGCAGATCCTTTGCCTCTGTTACCTTTGTTCTGACCTCTCCTACACGGTTACAGTTTGGACGTAGTTCGTGTAGCCCTTCCTCTTCAGTACCCTCTATATCATGCAGTAGTCTGGATTCCAGAGTATCAGCATACTCACGTAATAACTTTGTCACATTATGAACCTCTTCTCGTGCCTCATCACCCGATAGTTTAAGTCTCTGATTACAGTGTTCTTGGTACTTATCAAACACGACACAAGCGGTAGTAGCTGCAGTATAAAACATATCTACTTGCTCTCTCAGTTCTCGTTGACATGCAACAATTTTCTCCCCTATCTTAACCAGATCATCGCATTTTCTATGATTAGAAATAACACACTCACTGCAGCAATATTCCTTATGATCTGTACAGAAATACGTGACATTGTCTGTCGCATGGTTAGGACACTTGCCTAGATGTCTTATCTGAGCAGACTCCTCCGAGTCAACCTCTTCTGTTTTCAAATCACACCCGTACTTGTCGCTTAGTGAACAGTTGCTGTACAATGACCTGCTAAGTCCATTATTGACTAGATCTGCCTCATCCGAGCCTACAACCTCGCTACATGTTTGTATGCTGCTGTCTATGATGGAGACTAGAGTAAAGTTCACCGGGAATGTATTTATCCATGTAGTTACGTCCGGGTCTGGGTCCGAGTGAGATATAAACATACGACAACACGGGCAGTGAAATCCTTTCTGATCAGAGTCGCTCTTCCCGGCTGATACTTTCTCCACGTATCCTAACAAACACGTGTGGCAAAATGAATGTAAACATGGTAAAGTCCGTGGACAAACAAACTTTTCCAAACAGATAGAACAGTGTAAAGTACTTTCGTCTACACTTACAACGTTACTCGCCATTTTCTATAAGTCGTCTGCTATCTCCGTTAAATGGCGGGACGATAGATCACCTTCCGAACCGAAACGAGAACATCCGGAAAGAGCCGAACGGCATTCGTATTTTCCGAACTCGGTCAGCTGATTAAGAATGATACTATAAACATGACGCATATCAATCCCTTTCCCAGACGATAAAACTTTGAACCAGTCAAATTCGAAAGGAGTTTACAGACGACAAAATGTAATTGATATCAAAAGAAGGAAATGTGTAGCAGCTGCCTTATAACTATATCATAGAAAATATTGAGTGAAATGGATAATATGGCTGGTCATCTGCAATTTCTATGGTGCACCGTATGGGTCAAACTCGAAAGTATTTATTTTCGTCGGAAGAACGTTAGATCTATTTTTTGTCGGATGAACATTTTTTAAGTCCGACAAGTAGAAATATGTTTAGCCTTTAGGAATGCCTTGAAAAGTAGCTAACTCACGGTGGGTAACCCACGTGACTTTTGGAAAGCGTCCACACGGAAAAATCGTCCGCTTCAAGGTATGTTTTGTTTAATTTCTCAGCTTTTGCTCTATTGATTTTGATGAGATAAAATGCACGGAACGCGCCTTTGAGAGGGCTATTCCCGGCTCTAACTCACTGTAATTTGTACAAGTCAATTGCACGGTGGAGATTGTGCATCATGGGATGGATAACGATTACGGACAAAATAATCTCGATTCTGGTGAGATATTTTGCAATAACTTACTTATTTGTGCGTCAATCTTCAAAATGTTTGTTGCATGTACCCCGCCTTACCGAGCTCTTTCATCGAATGTATGACATATTAGATAACCCATGGTACTTTTTCCGAAATATTGTTCCAACCGACCAGAAAGCGAAATGGTAACAACTACGGCCAAATAAACCACGCTTCAGGTAAGAATTTGTGCAATAACTTTCTTATTTCTGCGTCAATTTTCATGCGGTTTGTTGCATGTACTCCGTCTTACTGAGCCCTTTTCTCAGATGTATTACTTATCTGAAAACTTCTTGTACTTTTCTCAAAAACTGATCTCAACCGACTAGAAAAAGGGCCTGATTTTTTTTGTCGTTTTTCTGGTCGGTTGGGATCAATATTTGGACAAAGTACAAAGATTCTACAAACAAGTCATATATCTGAGGAAAGAGCTCAGTAATGCAGGGTACATGCAACAAGCCGCTTGAACATTGACGCAGAAATAAGAAAATTATTGCACAATTTCTTACCTGAAGCGAGGCAAATTTGTCCATATTCGTTATCCATCCCATCATGCACAATCTCCACCGTGAATTAGCGTGAAGGACTTGTTTAAATACTGGTTGGTGATACAGTTTATTGACTCTGTGTCTTGAAATGACGTACGATGTTGTCTATGTCACTACTCTTGTTATTATAGCTCACGATAATTGACCTGGCAGAGTATCCCATTCGATTAGCATGGGCTGCTCTGCCAGGTCATTTATCGTGAGGCATACAAGTCAGATGACACACTTGAGATTATCTATCACATCGCAGTCAGTAGCCTGTTACGATCCGTGCGTATTGATCATCCTCCTGGACATGGTACTAATCTGCCCCTGGGTGACGTGTTGATGGACTTTTGGTGCAGACTGATTCCAACTCGGCCACATTCTGTGGAACAGGAAGGTCTCTCTGACGTATGTCGCGTCCCAAAATGTCACAAAGGCGTTTTATCTGGTTAGATCGGGACTGTACAAGCCGTATACCAGCTACCCTTAGTGTTCGACCTACTTTTTGGACCTATGAAATTGCAGTATTTTTTAAAATTTCGGCGCTATATTTCGCATAAACAGGTTGTCGGCTAGTTTATGTGACGTCTATACATAGCCACGCCTCCGTCTTTGATGAACCGCTAGCGAACACTAAGTCAGGTAGAGTCTGTATAGTAGATTCTAAGCGGCATAAACATTCAATGCGCTGCGCGCATTTGAATGTTTATTTCGCGTAGAATCTACTATAGGCTACAGCCTCTATCTAATACGGAGTCGATTTCGCACAGTTGAAATAGAGACCCGTCTGTGTGTATTCCCTTGGCACAGGTGCACTAGTGGACGGCAGACGTCCTGCGTGACGCAAGAGTCCGTACTTTCTCCAAACATTAAACAAGAGGACCCCGAGGGCCCTAAATCGCTCACCTGAGTAATGTTTTAATAATACCAAATAACTTTGCATATGTTACGCATTGTTGTCCCAGAGAAGAATTTGGCCATGTAGTTTAGGAGGACATGTTGTTTACAGAAATTGATCAGCTTTTATGACATTTCCCATTTTCTGATGCCACAGCAACCAGAGTTTTTCATAGATTTCAATTCTTTTAGCAATTTTTATAAGGGACCACCAAATGAACATTACTGCCCAGTTTGGTTGATTTTGACCGAGAAGTTAAGGAGATGTCGTTAAAAGAAGTTGTTGAGCTTTTGTGAAAATTCCCATTTTCCGATGCCACTGCAACCATAGTTTTCCATGGATTTCAATTCTTTTAGCATTTTTTATAAGGGACCACCCCAGGAACATCTCTGCCGTGTTTGGTTGATTTTAACCCAGAATTTAAGGAGGAGATGTCGTTTAAAGAAGTTGTTGAGCTTTTGTTAAATTTACCATTTTCCGATGCCACGGCAACCAGAGTTTTTCATGGATTTTAATTCTTTTAGCAATTTCTATAAGGGACCAACTAAGGAACATTTCTGCCAAGTTTGATTGATTTTAACCCAGAAGTTAAGGAGGAGATGTCGTTTAAAGAAATAGTTGAACTTTTGTGAAATTTCCCATTTTCCGATGCCACGGCAACCAGTTTGTCATGGATTTCAATTCTTTTAGCAATTTTTATAAGGGACTACCCAAGGAACATTTCTGCCAAGTTTGGTTGATTTTGACCCAGAATTTAAGGAGGAGATGTCGTTTAAAGAAATTGTTGAGCTTTTGTGAAATTTCCCATTTTCTGATGCCACGGCAACCAGAGTTTTTCATGGATTTCAATTCTTTTAGCAATTTCAAAAGGGACCACCCAAGGAACATTTCGGCTAAGTTTGATTGATTTTGACCCAGAAGTTAAGGAGGAGATGTCGTTTAAAGAAATTGTTGAGCTTTTGTGAAATTTCCCATTTTCTGATGCCATGGCAACCAGAATTTTTCATGGATTCCAATTCTTTTAGCAATTTTTATAAGGGACCACCCAAGGAACATTTTTGCCAAGTTTGATTGATTTTGACCCAGAAGTTTAGGAGGAGATGTCGTTTAAAGAAATTGTTGAGCTTTTGTGAAATTTCCCATTTTCCGATGCTACGGCAACCAGAGTTTTTCATGGATTTCAATTATTTTAGCAATATTTATAAGGGACCACCAAAGGAACATTTCTGCCAAGTTTGGTTGATTTTGACCCAGAAGTTTAGGAGGAGACGTTGTTTAAAGAAATTGATGACGCCGTGATGGACAGACGGACATTGATAGATCACAATACCTCACCTTGAGCACTTCGTGCTCAGGTGAGCTAAAAACAATGCTTTCGCTTGGATGTTTGGAGCGAAAGCATTGTTTTTGAGTGTATGGAGAAACTGTGGGCTTCGGTGGATAGTGAGTTAAAACCAGAAATGACCCATTCAAATACACGTACGGTGCGCTTTATCTCGTCAAAGTCCGTAGAATATAAGCTGAGAAATAAAATAAAACATACTTAAAACAGATGATTTTTTGGTGTGAACGTTTCCCCAAAGTCACGGGGTTATCCACTGTGTCTTAGGGACATAAAAACATGTCTTTTCGGGAATTTATTAATAAATCTATGGCTATTTTAACTCTTTCAGATGAGAATTTAGGCTGGACAAAATTGAAATGAGTTGCAGACCAATACAGTCAGCGTAGAAATTTTGTAGCATAGCTAGACTAGAAAACGCCGAGGTAAACGGGGATTGCTTGTTATTATTTTCATTATCAACTACTTAGGCCTACTAGAACTGTCGCTAAGCAGACAAATACCCCCAAAAGGGCCTTGTCACTAAACAAGAGTTGTCTGCGGACAACGTAGCTCGCCTATACGGGAGCTTGTCACAAAAAACAGCTATTTTTTTAAAAGTAGGTCAAACTCCAAGGTCAAGGGGCATGGTCCCAAATGAAAGGTCTTGGCAGGACGTATGCATGTGTGAATTATCAAGGCTCTATCAATAATAGTGCATGAGATATAGGCCAGGTTAAAGTTTTTCAAAAGTAGGTCAAACTCCAAGGTCAAGGTCACTAGGTCAAAGGTCATGGTCCCAAATGAAAGGTCTTGTCAAGATGTATCCATGTATGAAATATCAAGGCTGTATCTCTAATAGTGCCTGAGATATAGACCAGGTTAAAGTGAAGACGCGACGGGACGGGACGCGACGCCGACACTAGGGCTGTGACATTAGCTCCCCGGACATAAAGTCCTAGCTCGCTAAAAAGTGTTATAGGTCAAACGGTTCTTCAGTTAGAGCAAGGAACAAGGAAACTGATTTTAAACAAAGTCCAATTGTGACCTTTACCTTAGACCTACGTTAGCCAAACACAATAAGGCACCTCCTTGGGTCAAGCGCAACAACTGTAAGATTTCAAGGTCCTAGGTCAAAAGATTCTTGACTTAGAGCACGGAAACGGATTTTAAACAAAGTCCAATCTTGACCTTGACCTTTGTCCTTCATGACCCATAAACGATAAGGCATCTCCTTGGGTCAAGGTCAACAACAGTTTAAAGTTTTATGGTCCTAGGTCAATGAATTCTTGACTTAGAGCACAGAAACTGATTTTAAACAAAGTCTGATTGTCACCTTTTCCTTCATGACCCCAAATAAATAGGGCATCTCTTCACAAGCAGTATAGCCTATATGTGTGAAACATCAAAACTCAGTGCATAAGATATGAACCAGGTTAACGATTTTGTCTATGAAACAAGCCTTAATGGCGCCAATGTTAACAACACCAGGGCTGAGACCACTCCCTGCTGAGACATTAAGCTCCCCTGACAAAGTACCAACTCGCTAAAACCGAAGCAGGGAGACACTCAAAAACAATGAAGACGGAGATACATTGAACAGTTTTAATTACATATATGCATCTATGCAGCAGTAATAAAACAATAGTAATAAATACAACATACTATCTTACATTTGGTACTAACAAATATACACAATACTATACAGTCATAATATAGCTACATTTAAAACAATTTGTCAAAACAAATACAAGACAAAACAATGTACCATATCGTCTGTGTTATTGCAAAACCTCGTATCTACAGCTTGATTAAAGCTGTAGATACGAGGTTTTGCTATAAAACTGACGATATGCATCTCAACTGTTGACCTGTTGTGTAAAAAGAGGCCATCAGCTAACTGTCAACATGTAACTTAGTACTAGCCAATTGCGTAGGCTGACATTTTTACCCATTCTCAAACAAAACCTAATTTTTAATATTCCTAACATGAAAAGCTTTGAAAAAACATTGAGGCGAAAGAATTAAATGCTGCTAACCAGCTTTTATTCCTTTTACCACAATATTTTCTGTGCTGTTTTGTTCACATATCCTATCTTCATTAACATGTATACATCTTTTCTGCTGCAACAGCTTTTGAATTGGATCACCCTAAAGATTTGCCATTTTTCCAAACGACAAAATTTTTAGGTTGGTCTGACTTGAAAGCTACTACAGACAATGACATTGAAGAAAACCGAAAGGGATTTTGTGTACATTATTGCAAAGAAAATATAGCGGCAAAAGAAGAAAATGCTTGTTATAAGCATTCTCTTCTTATGCCTCAATGTTTTCCTAAGCTTTATCTTTAGAGATATCAATACCCAATCTTGTTTGGGAGAGGGTTATATGACAATGTCTATTAATAATGTTCTGGGAATGTTTGTAAACATAAGGTGTAGATACTGACACTGTTCATTTTCCAGATAACAAAATGTTAGTCTGGTCAAACTTTAAAGATGTTAAACAAGCCAAAATCCTTGTTGCAAAAAGTAAAAAATGTTTTAACACACACAACAATGGGGAATATATGAGATATCACTGATTTTCCGCTATTTCTTCTATTCTTTTAATTTTTTTCCTAAGATTTTTCTTGTAATCTTTGACTGTATAGGAAGAGAATGTAAGCATACCGCTTGACTCCACCCATTCCCGGGTATTGACCATTTTTGACGCCCCCACAAGATCAAGGTGTTAGAAAACTTTGTAGAAAATGAAAGAATTGCTTGTGACAAGCAATGTTTTTATGAAATCCTTGTCTTTGAATTTGGAAAAGTCTAAAATTTTGCGGCCTGGTAATAATTCAATTGGAAAACATATTTACTAGATTTAATTTGATCAATATAGTCAGCAAAAGCTACTTTTGTTCAGCCAAGCATGATTGAGTTATAGAAACGTAGCAATTTTGAAACACAATACCATCTCTATCATTATGCTTGTCCTTACAAGTATGCAAAAATTATTCACTTACAACACTTCTTCAAATTTTTATTTATGACAAGAAAACTAAATTTTAGAGAGGTCAAAACTGCTATTGCACACAACAAAATATAAGCTTTTGAAATTGAAAATATTTTGATTTTAAAGCAGACATCACTGAGGCACACAAGAAAAGGCTGATTATCAGTGCATTTTCATTTTCCATCAAAGCTTTCTGAACTAGTATCCCATGTTGAAATAAGTCTTTAACACATATCAAACAAACATTATATAAACATAGACATAGTTAGTACATAATCAATGAAATAAAACAATAAATGCAATTTATACACTACAAACAAAACAGAAATATACTGAGCACAGGCAAAACTTACTACAAACATAATGAAAATAAGACCTTTGCATATGGCACTTATACACCCAGACTGACCTTTTCAGATATAAGGCAAGTTCATAATTCAGGGGAGACAAATGAAAAGATGTTTGAATTGTCTGAATCTTAATTGTCACATACCATTCAAGACATCATGGGAATTCATTGTGCCACATTTGAAATTGTCATTGTGGAAACATGAGGTGCTCACACAAGAAATTGGACAGTTCAGGACAAGGGAAGATAATTCAAGAACAACAAGTTTCTGAATTTTAAAGGTGGCATGCACAACTTAACATGGACTCTGGAGATTCATTGTGACAAGTTTAATTGTCTTCCGATAGAAACTGTAGAAGTTGTGCACACAATACAAGCATTGCTAACGGACAAACAGACAGCCAGAGCTATAACAAAGTAGGACCCTTTGGGCCTATCACAATTATCTTTGGTCATAGAGGCTAAATGACATTTTGTTTACTAATGATATTACAGGAAATTGTAATGATCATTTTTTAATTCCACACTTTAGTAGGCATCATAGTCAAAGATCAGCCTATATTGACATGCAGTCTGAGGCATGTCTTGAATACAAATGAGGACAAAATATGAAACATTTTTCAACCATTCCCAAATGGCAAAAATTTGGACTGTTCTAATTTAAAAATTGCTGCAGATGAAAAATTGAATGTGAATCATTATGGAATTTATGTAAATTATAGCAGAAAATATTGAAGGAAAAGGAGAAAATGCTGATTTTCAGCATTTTCTTCTTTTCCTATCAATGTTTTCTGACCTTTCCTCCTTCAGAGACGTCAAAACCAGGTCTTGTTTTGGAAAGGGTTAAAATACTGTTTGTTTTTTTTTTTTTCTGCCCAAACAGATAAATAAACGGTTAAGAGAGAAGTCTTTCAAAATTATTATTTCAACTTCTGTCATGAAAAGAAATTCTTAGGGTAAATGAATAATTTGGACCCCAAACATGACTTGAAAACACTATGACTTACATTAATTTATGAACATATGAGTTATCATTGACTTAAAAATTTATATAAATATATATACATGTATAAGCACAAAATAAAAGATGACAAATAAAACTGCTATCATCAAAAAATACATTTTGCTATATTTTCAATGATTTGTTGATATGCATATGAATGGTTGAATCATGAAAATGTGCTAATTTAACCCTTTCCCAAACAAGCCTTTGCTTTAATGTCCCTAATGAGTTCTGTGAAGAACTATTGAAAGCATTGAAAGAAACTAGATGTTTGGAAAAGGATTAAATGCTTATAACTTCAAATGCAAAAACTAAGGTTTTCTACTAGCCCTATGAACTAAATATTGCACATGATTAATAATTCTGGATGATATATTATGTAAGGAATGATCTGGAAATAGGGCCATTATAGCTTTTTAGAAAATCATGCCTCCAGGTTACCCAGAAATGCATTCTAAAATGGATATGGTCTACTATAGTAACTAGTGCAAATTGTTAGTGGGGAGTAAAAACCTCGTAACTACAGCTTGACAAAGCTGTAGTTACGTGGTTTTGATCCCCCACTCGCGAAATGAAGTAGCTATAGAGGTCAACATGGATCTTGACCAGACTGTGTGTATAACCAGGCTGATCTGGATCAAAATGCCATAAGAAACCTGTTTACAGATCCTGGCACAATTTTTATCATTTGTTGATGGTTGAATAATGACTCGGATGCATTTGTAGCATCAGAAAAGAAGCAGTAAAGACATTCTCTTTTACTTCAATTCCAAACCCATGGGGTAGTAACTTGTTTGAACCATCTCATAAACATAAAGTTCCATGATTTTTTTTTCATTTTGATAAACAATTATCCCATCTTAGATATTCCTATTTGACTGGAAAGTCTAGTGCCAACGTATTAAAAGTGCATGTATTACTTAAAGGCTCTTACAAAACTTTTACACTGACCCATTGAAATGCACACATGTTTTTTGTATCAAGTATGATTATGAAATAAAAATACAAATGAACTATCCAAAATGCTACATAAACACATTGTGAAGATTTTTCGTAGAACAAAATTTTACTTCAATATATTATTTAACATTAGCGAAAACACAGAAAAAGAAATATTCACAAAATACAATGACTACACGAAAAATAAAATAATATAAAATAAAGAAAGTTTCATGAAAATAGAATGACAGAGAAACAAAAACTACACTAATGTTAACAATCCTTCATTGGATTTCAAAATGGAAAGGTGAAATGAGTATGGACTAAATTTGTTGAGTTGGACAGGATTTGGTAAAGCCCTCATGGCATTTGAGACCAGCATCATTGCATGGATCCTGATCCGATTACTTATACACTAAGTCTGATCAGGACCCATGTTTTTCCCACAGTTTCTTCTTAACATGCTGCAACTGCTGCTTTGGATCAAGGATTTCTATGAAGGGGGTTCAAACATACGAATTGAGGGATTCTTTTTCCAAGAATTACTCAATTTTGACTGAATTTCTGCATGAAAATGAAATAATCAGGCTACGTTTGAACCTCCGAAACCCCTCTGGATCAACAACTAAATTGAATCTGATCAGACTGCACTTTTGCACAGGCTGATCTGGGACAATGGTAGTCTCAAAAGCTTTAAGGGCACATTTTTTTCAGATCCTGGCTCATTTTAATTTACTCAATCAATTGAGCACTAATCAACTAATCAAATACTGATAAAACTAGGCCATTAAATGATTAATCAATAAACATCTAAAATTAAAAATTCTATGACATGCAGAATGACATGTGCTACAGTAGATGTTGATTAATATACGATTTGTGTATGATACAGCACAGAAAATATGGAGTCAAAAGGAGATAATGCTGGTTTTCAGTATTTTCTTTTTTTGTCTCTATGATTTTTTCATGCATTTTCTGTTTGGGAAGTCAGAACCAGGTCTTTTGAGGGAAAGCATTATTTTTCTGTTAACTTTCCCTGATATCATAAAAACAAATTTGATTTGACATTGCACTATCTCAACCCTTTCCCCCCAAAATACCTGATTTTTACATTATTACAGAATATAGAAATTAACAGAATAAAAGAAGAAATGCAGATAATTCTACTCTTGCAAACATCTTTTTTTTGTAACACATATCTTGGCATTTGTAACACCTTTGCATTGGAACATGTACCAATTTATAAAGGTTTAACAAATGCAATCAATAATCAAACACAAAATTCAAACAAAACACACACAATTAACGTTCTATTAACTATTTTGAACATGAAGCTTTTTTGGCATAGCACAAACAAATACTAGAGAAAAAGGTTGCTGAGTATTTAACAAATTGTGGACATAATTTCACAAAAAAATCACCATTTAAGCAACAGTATTTTCTTAACAAAGACTGCATCATGCACAACTTTTCATCCTCCCTAATCAAGATCTGGATTGACATCTTTACTAGATAAAATATTGAGGCACAAGAAGAAAATGCTGATAAACAGCATTTTCTCCTTGTACCATAATATTTTCTGAGCCATTCTATACACAAATCCCATCTTTATCAGCATGCAATATGTTTCCTGCAGCAGTTTTCAAATTAGAGCACCCTAAAATTTTGTCATTTGAAGAAGAGTAAAATTGGGGTCAGACCACATAAACAAATTCTATCATACTAGTAAGCAATGTTAGTAACACAGGGGTCTTGCTACCATTTTTTGTTTGGGGCCAGGGGCCAGTGAAATTGGGAAAATAGCGACGTTTTTACCTAAATTGGGAAAAACTAAAACAAGTTTGTATTCATACTGTCACTCAGTTTCAGCTGCAAATTAGACTGTAGTGATGTAAAATGCATTTGTATATACTCTTGTTTAAGAATCTACCTTAAAACTGTCTTCAAAATGTTTGTAAATGAAGATGAGGTCTTAACATGGGGCATTCTGGGTCCTCATTGGGAATTTTCACCAGAGAATTGGAAAAAAAAAAGATATTTTTTGCCATTGGGAATGGGGCCTAATAACGGCCCCAAATTTTGGCAAACGAGACCCCTGTAACATCAACATGATTGGCAAATACTGGCTTACATCTCTCTTAATCTAAGTAAATCCAATTTCAACTTTTTTTTCACACACACACACACACACACACACACACACACACACACACACACACACACACACACACACACACACACACACACACACACACACACACACACACACACACACACACACACACACACACACACACACACACACACACACACACACACACACACACACACAAAAACCCAACCAAACAAACATGGAATATGTTTTATTTTCTGTATTCAACTCCCATGGAAGTAAATGGGAAAGTAATCTAATGAACTAAGACATCATGGTTTACACCAAATGACCCTTTTTTGGCATGATACATAGCTGCAGATGAGAGGAAATGATAAAATGATGACATTCTGAATTAATCCAAATCTGGGAAAAGGGCTGGGCACTTATGCAGGCATATCTGGATCCAGGTTCAATTCACATACCATAAGGACCTTTTTTCTTGAACCTGGCTAAAATACGAGGGACGGTCGGAAAGTAGTTGGACTTTTGACTAGTTCTCTAAAACCATTCAACTTTTTAACAAAATTCTTTATACACTGTTTGAACAAATTGTCCATCTATGTCTATGCAATTTTGCCATCTTCGTAGCAGATTTATTATTCCCACTATTAACCATGACATAGACCTACTGTATTAGATACAGTGTAACAGCCGGTATCAAAGGCACTCTGGTCTCAAATTTCTTCCCAGCAAGCTTTTTTTCAGTTCTAGACACAAATAAAAGTCATGTGGGGCGAGGTCTATGTTATAAGAAGGGTGAAACAACTATTGTCATGGGTAATAGTTGATAATCTCCACTGTAGATGCGGTAGTATGGGAGCGTGCGTAATCATGAAGTAGAAAACATTTTTCTTTGCTAATCCGAGACGCGATTACTTCAGCATTTATTCTTAGATTTTTTTGAATTACATTTGTACTTCAGAATTGTACTTGGCAAAGGCAGTTTTTACCACTTGACATGAAACGAGTAACTATTAATCCTCGTGAATCCCCAAAAGCAACAAACATGGCTACCAACCGAAGGTAACAGCTTAATCTTTTCAGGTGTGGGGAACCAGCTCGATTCCATGACTGCTAAGACTGATTTTTTATCCCAAGTTCCGAATAATGAACCCTTATTCAATCTGCAGTAATAATGTGGTTCAAAAACTTAACTCCTTCACGATTAAAATGACTAGAATGTTCTTTTGTTTTGGTTACCCTTGTTGTTCCTCTAACAAATAGCCTATGATACATAAAACACCTATCGCATATAAGTGGACAGAATATTGTTTATATACAACTATCTTTGAAAATAAACCGACCACATTATTGGCAAATGGATGTAGATTCCGCAAATATATAATGTGTTTATACAGTTGCAACTGGAGAGACAGCAGCACGAAAAGTCCAACTACTTTCCTACCGTCCCTCGTATATTATTTCTACTCCAAGAACTATATTGTAATCAATGGTTTCATCATTCCCTCTGTTCTGTATCATTGATGATGATGCTTCTGAAAGACTTTGTAGATAAAAATCATCTAAGACTAAAATCAGCATATACATATACTATGAAGCTTCACACATATCAGTAAATATTACACAATAAACAGGTAACATTTTGCATAAAGTCCCTTTTTCAATGAAGAAGGGTAATATGGCAAATATCTGACAATATGCCCATTGTCAGTTGATTAGGAACATGCCTAAATTTGAATAACCCTTTCTCAAACTGTAAAACTTAGGGTTGTCTAATTTCACAGCTCCTGCAGATGACAAAATGAACATTGAATATTCAGGCCAAGAAGAAAATGCTAGTAAGTAGCATTTTCTTCTTTTGCCTCAATGTTTTCCCAAGCTTTTCTCCTTAGGGAGGTAAAAACCCAGTTCTGTTTGGAAAAGAATGGTGGTAATGAGATGCGTACAAACGGACAGACAGAGAAGATGATACCAATATGTGACCATATTTGGCAGCCTTTGAAAAACTACTATATACCAAGTATGTCAATACATGATGAATGAAGCATCCAAGATAAGGGGAATGAATAACACAGAAAATGCTTAACAATGACTACTTTTCTACTATTCAAGAAGCTTGCACAACTCTATTGTGAATGTATACTAGGGGAAAGAAGATACGCAACAACTATTTTTTGTTATTTCTCTTGATTCTTTTATGCTATTGAGTCAAAATTGTTACTGATTATTACAGGGTATTGTATCTTAATATTTATCTTTGTGTTTACGTTAGAACCTGTCTTATCTGTGAAATAACGTCAAAATAGACGTTTACACGTTTCTCACGTGCAAACCTCTAAATATCCAAAATTTACATAAAACTCTTTAAATGTGTGTAGATGCACGTCTACTCGATAAAAGGCAATGAGTTTCGTTTGGATTTAATCCCTCATTTCATTTTGCGACCTATTCAAAGACGTCAATCGGTAGCAATTGTGATGTTTACGAATGGAAAATCTCAACCAGCTTTTGCTGCTGACTTTGGTGTACAACGGTTGACAAAATATTGCTTGAGATAACGTCTTAGCACCAACGGAACAACTGATGGTCGTCCGAAAAGCGGTCGTCAACGTCTAGCGTCACGACGTCAGGACCATAACGCTGGATTATTTTACCTACGAAAACAAAGTGTCTTATCGAGAAAAATTGTTGCTGATATTCATGGACAGTACATCAATCAAATTTCAGCCAGGAATCGTTAACGTCAGTTTGGATTTTGTGCAAGAACACATTTAACGTGTTGATGCCAAACCACTCTAATTTAAAGGCATATTGGTGGCATGTGCAACCTGCGTCATTGATGAAATTTTGACAATAGAAAGTCAAATGATGACGTTTGACTATGCATTGAAAAAGTACTCGAATTAGGGTGATTTTGAGAAAAACAAAAAACAAAACGTATGATCAAATTATTTTTTGTTGCGTTTCTTTTTTCCTTTAGTATATATCAATATGTTTACTTCCAATATTTCTTTACTAAGAATCAAAAGAAAATGCTGGTAACCACATATTCGCATAACAAACTTTAGAGCGGTCCACATTGAAAGAAGATATATTCAAGCTGATGAAATTTTAAGACTTTCTGGGTAGAAGGCATTGTGAAAACGAAGAATTTGCTTGTGACAATAAATAAGAGATTCTTTGGAAAAGGTTTAACCCATTAGCAGACAACAAATTTTTAGACTAGTTCAAATTCAAAGATGATGCAGACAACAATTTCATGTCACAAGCAAGATCTTCATTTCACACTGTTTCCTAAGGCAACTATCTTGTTGGACTTTAAACGTAGTCACATTTCATATAGGGCTATCATTTAAAAAGACTAACAAAGTATCCCCTTATCTTGAACTTAAATGTGAATAAATGCAACTGCAATGTTAAAATAAAACTATTGAAAGAAATTTGACTATGGTGGTACATTTGGTCCATCTATATGAACACTTCAGTTTTAAAAATAGATAGACTATGCATGTTATGATGAATATCAGATTAAAAACCCAACTTCTTTCCTCTTTACCAATTACCACACAGTGACACCTTATGGCGCCAAACAATATAACATTTTTTTAAAAACATAGTGGAAATGAAGAAATTGCTTGTGACAAGCAATTTCTTTATTTCCTACAACGTTTTCTACTCTGAAAGTAAAAAGATGTAAACTTTCATTCACTTGAGATTGTCTTGTGCAACACCTATGAATTAAGATCATTCTAAAATTTTGCTGTCTGGGAAAGGATTAACCAGGTTCTTGTTCTTTGATGCGCTTGATTTCCAGGAACACGATTTTACAAGTAAAAAGGAATTTCAGGCATATCAACAATTTCATATCTTTTTTTACTTGTCGAATTATAATTCGAAAGGTGTAGCAGATGACAAAATGCAAAAGATTTGATTATAAATATTTAGGCAAAAGGAGAAAATGCTGATTATCAGCATTTTCTTCTCTTTCCTCAATGTTTTCTCTTGCCTTTTAATTGGGACGCCAAATCCCATTTAGGGAATGGCTATACATCATTGTGAAATGCATGTAATGGATTTCACAGCATTCAAATTTCAGTTGAGCAAATGATTGAAGTATCATCATTATGCAACAGGACCTGCTAATTAAATTACATAATGTTTCAAGGTTCCAAATCTGGCAAGTAAACTAAGGAAGACGTCTATAAACCAATAATTACAAGAGACAAAATATTTGACTAGCCTGTATTGATGCAGGACTGGGCTTGCAAATTCCAAAATCTTTCAAAAAAGTTTGAAAAATATTCATCATTGTCAGAAGCACAAGGTAGACACAATGTGTAACCCATTGGTCAAGAGAGAATTGGGGGAAACATTGTGGAAAATAGAGAAATTACTTGTGACAAGCAATTTCTTCACTTCCCACATTGTTATCTACCTAGAATGTTAAAACGTTTTAAAGTGACATTTCAGAATTTTTGTCATAAATTTTACTTTTATTTTTATCTGAAAGAGCATATTTCCTTATGAAAATTCTGAAAATTTCAAGCCAAAATATTGCGCCGTTTACGAGAATTTTCTATTTTTGTGTTAAAATTGAACAAATTGTTGTGGACAACAGTTCGGATTTATATGAAATTTATCGATTATGTCTCAACTTTAAATGAATATTTCTCGCTTATTGGCAACAACTTCAAAAAACTAATAGTATGTATACTCATTAGAATAACCAATCTTGCCATCAAGACATACTTTAAAAAATTGAAATTGGAATGAAATGTCCCTTTAAAAGTTTCACTAAATTGAACATGTTATTTTCCTAAGTTTTCCTTCAGTATTCCTAAGCAGGAATTGTCTAGGAAATGTAAAATTTTTCATGTAACATTATTAGTCAACTCAAAGCAAAGATGCAATACCAACATAAAGTAAAATGCAATGTATAGCAATCTAGTCGCTTGAAAGAATTTTGCACATGTTCCCTGTTTATTTTGTAAATAGTGAAGAAAATGCCGCTCTGAATTTTCCCATGATTCCCTGTCTCACAGAGGATGTGAATTTCTTCATAAGACACAACACTGTGGCCACAGCAAAGATGGCATTGTACGTAAATATGATGTAAAAGTTCCCAAGCCAATCCATCGTCCCGAAGTCACCCACTAGGTCAAAATTGGTAATACCTGTAAGAGAGGAGATCCAGTCATGCTTAACCCATTACCAAACAACAAAATTTTAGGGCGGTCCAAATAGAAAGATCCTGCAGACCACAATTTCAAGTGAACGGAATTTTTAAATTTTATGTCTTTTTGGATAGAAAACATTGTGGGAAATGAAGAAATTGCTTGTCACAAGCAATTTCTTCATTTTCCACATTGTTTTCCAAAGCCAATTTCTTGTGGGGAGTCAAAAAGAGTCACTGTGTGGTAATGGGTTAAAATATATCCAATTACATTGTAAATAACTGGTAAAATATGACAGGAGATGGAAATAAACAGATTGTATTTAATCCATTACAAGATGGCAAAAATCTAAATTATGCAATATTCAAACATATTACGGACGACAATGTTAAAAGAATGGAATTTTACATTTTTGGTCTTTCTGTGTAGAAAACATCCATCATTGATTTTGATGAGTCAAAAAATTAACACTATAATTATATATCACAAAATATTATGATTATGCTCACCTAATGTCCTGGATAATACTGGCAGAGCAGAACTGAGTATAAGTAAAACACTACAATTATATATCACATAATGTTATAATTATGCTCACCTAATGTCCTGGATAATACTGGCAGAGCAGAACTGAGTATAAGTAAAACACTACAATTATATATCACATAATGTTATAATTATGCTCACCTAATGTCCTGGATAATACTGGCAGAGCAGAACTGAGTATAAGTAAAACACTACAATTATATATCACATAATGTTATAATTATGCTCACCTAATGTCCTGGATAATACTGGCAGAGCAGAACTGAGTATAAGTAAAATATATGCCATGCAGAGCTAATATAAAGCTAACAAATGTTAAGCCCCCTTTTTCCATGACATATTTTGTATACGCAAATTTTAAATAGTTTATTGTCAAGGGCATCTGATTTGCTACTCAAATATAAAATTTCATCAAATTCTGACCATTAGACTAGGTGAAATTAAAGAAAAACTGTATTTAACCTTAAGTCCCCTTTTCCCGTGACGAGGCCTCAAATAAAAAAACGGGAAAAGTACATCGGCATTTTGTCATAGGGAGTTCACATGGTAAGTTTCATTTGATTTGGCCCAAGGGTTATGGAGAAATCGCTTCGGACGGACGGACGGACGGAATGACGGACGGATGGACGAACAGACGAAGTGGCGACTATATGCTCTCCCTTCGGGGAGCATAAAAACACTACAATTATATATCACATGATGTTATAATTATGCTCACCTAATGTCCTGGATAATACTGGCAGAGCAGAACTGAGTATAAGTAAAACACTACAATTATATATCACATGATATTATAATTATGCTCACCTAATGTCCTGGATAATACTGGCAGAGCAGAACTGAGTATAAGTAAAACACTACAATTATATATCACATAATGTTATAATTATGCTCACCTAATGTCCTGGATAATACTGGCAGAGCAGAACTGAGTATAAGTAAAACACTACAATTATATATCACATGATATTATAATTATGCTCACCTAATGTCCTGGATAATACTGGCAGAGCAGAACTGAGTATAAGTAAAACACTACAATTATATATCACATGATATTATAAATATGCTCACCTAATGTTCTGGATAATACTGGCAGAGCAGAACTGAGTATAAGTAAAACACTACAATTATATATCACATGATATTATAATTATGCTCACCTAATGTCCTGGATAATACTGGCAGAGCAGAACTGAGTATAAGTAAAACACTACAATTATATATCACATAATGTTATAATTATGCTCACCTAATGTCCTGGATAATACTGGGAGAGCAGAACTGAGTATAAGTAAAACACTACAATTATATATCACATGATATTATAAATATGCTCACCTAATGTTCTGGATAATACTGGCAGAGCAGAACTGAGTATAAGTAAAACACTACAATTATATATCACATGATATTATAAATATGCTCACCTAATGTTCTGGATAATACTGGCAGAGCAGAACTGAGTATAAGTAAAACACTACAATTATATATCACATGTAGCATGGAGGTATCACGATACTTTGGCAATATACGACAAAACCAGGGCAGGCTATAGAAACCCACAACTGATGCAGACATCAAATATCTGGGAAATAGTGTCAAGGAGAAATTCAACTTCAGATAAATATTCATAGAAATCTAAAATTTAACAATCTTAATAATATACAAACATTATTTTATGATGCAGGTGTGATCAATTATTTAAGATTTTGTTTGTGTGATAAGGAATTTTAACTTGATTACAAAAAACTCAAAAGAAGAGTCAATGTTGTTCAAATATGTTCCACAGCTATAATGCAATACATATTTCTGTATTAAAGTCTTGTTTAACAAATCAACTACATGATTTATCTATTGATACATATCTTAAATAATCTACCTCACAATGACATAGTTTAACCTATTTTTGTACTAAAGAAAGGATACAAAATAAGGACAATTTCTAACACACTTCCCGGCCATCCGAGGGCAGATAAAGATGTTATACCAAGGACTGTTTCCTGAAAAAAGTACCAAACAATTAATATTGGGAAACACCAAAACCCAATAACATCAGTTCTTCTTTAAAAAAGATTAACACTATGTGCTTCTACTTTGTTCCTTGAACATTAAAAACTGTAATTATTTCTTTTCAAAATGGTGAAAAATTAGACTGATTCAATTTTAATAGAGTTATGGACAACATAATAATTACTCTCAAAGGTGGGAAGAGTGAATGTTATTGCATAGAGAAATTTAGGGAAAAGGAGACATTACTGGTTATCAGCAATATCAGCAATGTCTTCTATTCTCTCATTTTTCCCCAAACTGTCTTCAAAACTAACTTATTTTTTTTTTCTCTCAATTCTTTCTGTTAATATATACATGATATTGTTTCAAAAACTTCGGAACATGGAATAAATAGTAAAAGTTTTGCTCAATCTAGAAATCATAATTCAAGAATATGTTAATACCTAAAAAAGTTTTATTGAAGTACTCACTTTAGCACCTACTGGTAAAGCTTTAATCCCCACCAGAAGTTGAAACATGTTCTGGGCAACCATCAATACACCTAGAGACTACATAATACAAGAACATACATCATAATTATAACCCTTTACAAATACAAAATGTATTGCTTTGCTGGATCTTATAGATATGGCTTTAAAAAACATGGACAGAAAAGAAGGTAAGAGCTTCAGGTTCATACAGACAGCCAATGCCAAAATTCAAGCACTTTTTAAGCTCTTTTTAAGCACATAATTCCATTTTGCAAGCATGTTTCTTCATACAACAGTCACTAATTATGGTTTTCAACAAAGAGCGCTGCAGTCCCAATATACACTGCCATGATGCCAAATTTCTTACTTTCAAGGGGCATAATTCTTGCACAAATTGATGAGCCATTAAATCCTTGCCCCAAATAGTCCGTATTTCCCCATACATGAACATAATTCGAGCGGATGTTTAAATCATTTCACCATGAATTTAGTCATTTAATCATTTCTAAGCACATTTTTGAGAAATTCAAGCACTTTTTAAGGATATTTTAAGACAGGGATCAAAATCAAGCACTTTTAAGCACTTTCTTTTCTTTTTTAAGCACTTTTCAAGAAACAGGCTAAGATTAAGCACTTTTCAAGACTGTGTGAACCCTGAAGAAGCTGCCCATATACCCCCAAGAGGGGCTTGGCCATTTTTTTTTTTCAATTCAATGGAAGGTAATTAAATTAGACAGTCCTGGCGGCCTGGAAGCGCTCCACAGGCCTGATTGTTTGTCTTGTTGAATACAATATCAAAGGTTCAGGCTGCGCAAACAAGCAAATGCATGACCAAGCTGAAAATTACAAGCAAGTAAGATTGTATGGTCAGTAAGATTTCTGTGAAAATTCTGTATTGATTAGTTAATACTAATGGTTGTTAAAGTGAAAATAAAGCCGAAAATGACAATTTTGTCAATAACAAGGGCACAAAACTCATATAAAATTCAGATCAAGCTGAAAATTACACCAAGGCAAGATCTTATAGTCACCAACATTCTGTACAAGTTTTGTCTTGATTGGTCAATATTTGTAGTTGCTAGAGTGAAAACAAAGTCAAAATAGAGTCGAAAATGGCAATTTTGTCAATTTCAAGAGCACATAACTCATGATGTAAAATTCAGTTCGTATTTCCCCATACATGAACTTAATTCGAGCGGATGTTTTAATCATTTTACCATGAATTTAGTCATTTAATCATTTCTAAGCACATTTTTGAGAAATTCAAGCACTTTTTAAGGATATTTTAAGACAGGGATCAAAATCAAGCACTTTTAAGCACTTTCTTTTCTTTTTTAAGCACTTTTCAAGAAACAGGCTAAGATTAAGCACTTTTCAAGACTGTGCGAACCCTGAAGAAGCTGCCCATATACCCCCAAGAGGGGCTTGGCCATTTTTTTTTCAATTCAATGGAAGGTAATTAAACTAGACAGTCCTGGCGGCCTGGAAGCGCTCCACAGGCCTGATTGTTTGTCTTGTTGAATACAATATCAAAGGTTCAGGCTGCGCAAACAAGCAAATGCATGACCAAGCTGAAAATTACAAGCAAGTAAGATTGTATGGTCAGTAAGATTTCTGTGAAAATTCTGTATTGATTAGTTAATACTAATGGTTGTAAAAGTGAAAATAAAGCCGAAAATGACAATTTTGTCAATAACAAGGGCACAAAACTCATATAAAATTCAGATCAAGCTGAAAATTACACCAAGGCAAGATCTTATAGTCACCAACATTCTGTACAAGTTTTGTCTTGATTGGTCAATATTTGTAGTTGCTAGAGTGAAAACAAAGTCAAAATAGAGTCGAAAATGGCAATTTTGTCAATTTCAAGGGCACATAACTATTGATGTAAAATTCAGATCAAGCTGAAAATTAAACCAAGGCAAGATCTTATAGTCACCAATATTTCTGTACAAGTTTTGTCTTGATTGGTCAATATTTGTAGTTGCTAGGGTGAAAGCAATGTCAAAATAGAGCCGAAAATGTGATTTTGTCAATTTCAAGGGCACATAACTGATAATGTTAAATTCAAATCAAGCTGAAAATTATACCAAGGCAAGATCTTATGGTCACCAACATTCTGTACAAGTATTGACTAGATTGGTCAATATTTGAATTTGCTAGAGTGAAAACAAAGTCAAAATAGAGCCGAAAAGGGCAATTTTGTCAATTTCAAGGGCACATAACTCATGATGTAAAATTCAGATCAAGCTGAAAAGTATACCAAGGCAAGATCTTATAGTCACCAACATTCTGTTCTAGTTTTGTCTTGATTGTTTGATATTTGTGGATTTTAGAGTAAATTTAAAGTCAAAACCAGCTATTTTTGACATACAAGGGCAGATAACTCAGGTAATTCTGATTCAATCCAAATTCTTTGAAGGAATCTGAGAGAGGGTCACCCAAGAATCATTCTTGTGAAGTTTGATTGAAATCCATCTAGTAGTTTCTGAGAAGAAGATTTTTAAAGAAAAAGTTTACGGACAGACGGACGGACGGACGACGGATACAGCACCATGACAATAGCCCGCTGGCCTGTCGGCCAGTGGAGCTAAAAATGACACGAGTTATCAGAATTTTAACAATGGCAAACTTAACAAGACACCGTGCAGATTCACAATGGCAAGTTTCATCAAATACCAGTTGAAACTGTAGGAGTTGCATTCACAAGAAGTTAGCCATTTTTTTCAATTAAAGGGCAGATAATTCAAGAAGGAAAATAGTAATCTCAAGTCCGTAAGTGGTGTGCATAGCTACCATAACACAACTAATTGTTCTTTGTAGATTTGGGTTAATCAATTACATCAATTTACAATCATTACTTACAGTTAGAGCAAATGAACACAACATTAGCACGGGATACAACAAGGTTCTCCAACATGAAATCTGCTTTCTCTTCTCTGAAATATAGTCAAAGGGGCATATTCTAATATTTGAACAGATAACCATGGTTGCTTAGTGAAAACATATTATCCCTTTCCCAAACAAGACCTGGTTTTGACGTCTCTAATAGAAAAAGGCTTGGGAAAACATTGAAACAGAAGAAGAAACTGCTGATAACCAGCAGTTTCTCCTTTAGTTACAATATTTTCTATGCCATATTTTACACAAGTTCTATCTTTAATAACATCTATTTTCTCATTTGTGGCAGTTTTTGAAGTGGATCACTCTAAAATTTTGCTGTTTGGGAAAGGGTTATTTGAATAAACTTATAGTAAATTCTGAACAGCAAATATTCTATAGAAGGATTATCATTGTTCGAGTATGTCACCTTGTGCAAAATCCTTAACAAATGAGACGTATTTTTCTTAAACCCTTTCCAAAACGACACAATTTTAGGAGGATCCACTTCAAAAACTGCAACAAATGACAAAATGGAAGTTATCAAAAGGTATTTGTGTAAAATATGGCAGAGAAAATATTGAGACGAAAGGAGAACTGCTGATTATCAGCAGTTTCTTCTTTTGTTTTAATGTTTTCCCAAGCCTTTCCTAATAGGGACGTCAAAACTAGGTCTTGTTTGGGAAAGGGTTAATGCTTTTCTGAGTGTTGCTACTAAGAGAAGCTTAATTGGATAACTCTACACCGAAAGTAACAGTCAGCTGAAAAGATTGTTTATGGACTTTCAATTAAGGTATCCAAACCCTCACAAGCACCAAAGCCAAGATGTGAAATTTGAATAGTGACATTAATTCCTCAGCTGTGTTATATTTCCATTCCAAATACAAATATAAACATTTTGAAGGTTTAGAATTTTGAATAAATGCATACTTATGGAAATATTTGACAAAAAGGTTCAAAATTACCTCCCTTGTATATGAATACCGGTAAAGAGTAAAATGATATTTGTAAATTATTTTGTTCTTGAAGCATAATCTTGAAATCTGGCACGGTGAATCAACTTATTTGAAATGTATTTACAAGTAAGTGTAATTTGATGCATTTCGCATGGCTAGAAAGTGGTGATTTTTTTCAGGGTCTGTAAACCTTAAGAAAAGACAAATTCATGACAGTACCAATTTTAGACATTTTCATATTTTGTCTCAATGTATTCAAGTTTCAAATTGCTAAGAAAAGTGTAATAACTTACCTAATTCTTTGATATCATGTTCAGTTTCATTGAGTCTATCTTGGATGTTGTCAGGATCTGAATGTCCATTGGTTAATCTATTTGGCACTGAAACATGAGTGAAGAATAACATTTACAGAAACAAGAGGGCCAAGATGGCCCTGTATCGCTCCACTGGCTTTTAGACATTTAGACTACGAACTTCTTGAAGGAATACAATAGAGGTCTATTCAAAGAAGATTCATGCTACACCAGAATGAAATCCAATAAGTGATTAAGGAGCAGAAATGTTTTTAAAATTTTCTTAAAATTACACTGTTTCATATAGCAAAAAAAATCCTAGCCCACAGTGGCCAAGCTTTTTGTCCGATCGTGAAGGAATATGGAAGAGATTCATGCAAGGAAGATTACTGTGAAGTTTGGTTAAAATTGTTTAATATTTTTTCGAAAATTCAATTTAATTAAATTTATTTAAATTTAAGTTCTACACGGAAATCATTTTTTTTTAAGGAATTTAGAGGAGATAAATGCAAGGAAGATTCGTGCGAAGTTTGGTTAAAATTGGTCCAGTAGTTTTGGAAAAAAAGATTTTTCGAAAATTTAATTTAATTTAATTAATCAAAATTTAAGTTCTACATAGAATTTATATCTTTTTGAAGGAATTAAGAAGAGATTAATGCAAGGAACATTTCTGTAAAGTTTGATTGAAATTGGTCCATTAGTTTTGGAGAAGAAGAATTTTTAAAGATTTTTCGAAAATTTAATTTAACTAAATAAATTAAAATTTAAATTCTACATAGAATTTATTTTTTCGAAGGAATTATAAAGAGATCAATGCAAGGAACATTTCTGTAAAGTTTGGTTGAAATTGGTCCAGTTGTTTTGGAGAAGAATTTTTTTTAAAGATTTTTCAAAAATTTAAATTAATTAAATTTTTTTAAAATTGACGTTCTGTGCGGATTTTATTCTTTTAAAGGAATTTAGTAGAGATTTATGCAAGGAAGATTTCTGTGAAGTTTGGTTGAAATTGGTCCAGTAGTTTTGGAGAAGAAGAATTTTTAAAGATTTTTCGAAAATTCAATTCAATTAAATTAATTAAAATTCAAGTTCAGCATAGATTTTATTCTTTTGAAGGAATTTGGTAGAGATTCATGCAAGGATGTTTCGTGTGAAGTTTGGTTGAAATTGGTCCAGTAGTTTTGGAGAAGAAGAATTTTTAAAGATTTTTCGAAAATTTAAATCAATTAAATTAATTAAAATTCAAGTTCTGCGCGGATTTTAATTTCTTGAAGGAATTTGATAGAGATTCATGCAAGGAAGATTTCTGTGAAGTTTGGTTGAAATTGGTCCAGTAGTTTTGGAGAAGAAGAATTTTTAAAGATTTTTCAAAAATTTAAACTTAAATTAATCAAAATTCAAATTCTGCACGGATTTTATTTTTTTGAAGAAATTTGGTAGAGATTCATGCAAGGAAGATTCGGGTGAAGTTTGGTTGAAATTGGTCCAGTAGTTTTGGAGAAGAAGATGTTTGAAAATTGTTTACGCACGCACGGACGGACGGACGCACGGACGCACGCACGGACGCACGACGGACACAGGGCCATGACATAAGCCCCGCTGGCCTTCGGCCAGTGGAGCTAAAAATCACAGAATTTGAAAGAGATTGATGCAAGAAAGATTCCTGTGAAGTTTGGTTGAAATTGGTCCTGTAATTCTGAAGAGGTAGATTTTTAAAGATTTTTCAAAAACTTAAATTAATTAATTTAATTCAAATTTAGCATGGAATTTATTTTTTTTAAGTAATTTGGAGGAGATTCATGCAAGGAATATTCCTGTGAAGTTTGGTTGAAATTGGTCCATTAGTTTTGGAGAAGAAGATGTTTAAAGAAAAAGTTAACGCACGGATGGACAAATGATGGACACAGGGCCATGACATAAGCCCCGCTGGCCTTGGGCCACTGGAGTTAAAAACTATGGTAACAATTATGAATCTCAAAAATTTGATGTTTCTGACATTACAGAGCTCCAGATAATTTTTTGAGGCAAGGGGTATTTACCCCTCAGATTTTTTTCCAATGCGTATTTCCAGATAATTTTTTGAGACAGAGCGTATTTACCTTCTTGTTCGGGAAACGACTAAAATAAACAGGAACACCCAACCGGAACGACCCACTTTCATTTTCGGGTTCGGGTTCTATCTTTGCCTGTAGGGCCACTTCAGAATATCGGCAAAAAATCGCCTTAAGATACGATCTCCTCAGCAGTGGATTTACTCGTTTGAAGAGAAAACAAACACCTTCGAGTTGTCATTTCCGATTTAAATCGGGTAACGATTTGCTTTCACGGAGATAACCGATTGATTGAAATTCAAACAAATGCAAAACTCGGTATCATTCGGTAGATCTACCGAATAACTGATTGTCGCTCAGCTGATCTCAGTGGTGACGTAATTGGTATTCCCCAATTATTCAAGGCTGTGATTGGCTGATTAAAGTCGTAATAGATACTGCCCTAACCTATATTTTAGACAAAAAGTTTGTGTTAATTGTTGGAATTTCCTGGTATATGTTTTTCCTCGACATTTTCCGATCTTGATACGCTAACTGGCAATTATCAAATGCGTTTTCATTATTTTGAATGCGTATTAGTACGCATTTTTATGAAAGTTAATGCGTATTCAGACCAAACCAATGCGTATTTTACGCAAATACGCATCCTATCTGGAGCTCTGCATTACCTCTATGATTTATGGAATGAGAAATGTGTTGATCATTCAACCGTCTGCGTAGATAGTCCGCCGTGAGGTGATGCGTAGTCAGTTCCTCGTCTATATCACGCAGAAACTGAAACAATTCAAGAGGGTTTTTTTTTTATAAGACATGGAATATGCCAGTAAACATTATCCTCATCTCAATGCTATACAAAGCTTCTTTTCCATGGAAGTATCAAGCTTGTCAAAGGTCAAGATTTCTACTCCTAACAAGGGATAATTGTGCACCTTTGAATTTGAAATCCAATCATGAATGCAGCATGTATTGTTCACACAAATATACATGTGAATCAAATACTTTTCTCTAACCCATTACCACACAGTGACTCTTTTTGACTCCTTACAAGATTATGGCTTTGAAAAACATTGTGGAAAATGACGAAATTGCTTGTGACAAGCAATTTCTTCATTTTCCACAATATTTCCTAGACAAAAAGACCAAAGTGTAAGACTTCATTCAATTCAAACTGTCGTCTGCATTCACTCTGCAACATCTTTGAATTTGGAACAGTCTAAAATTTTGTCGTTTGGTTATGGGTTAAGGCATCTGTTGTTTTCCATGATATACATTATTAACTGTAACTTATGTTATAAGAAATAGTTACCTGTGGTTTTAAAACAAGTTTTCCCATGGATGTAAACATACTAGCAAATCCAAAAGGAGTACATACTGAAAAGAAAAAGATATGTTTGTGAAACATGAATGCCCCGAAAGGGCCAATGTTTAGTTTTCAGATTGATAGACAAACAGACGAGAGTAAAACAATATGCCCCCTATCTTTCAATATTGGGGCATAAAAATGCAATCAAGCAATTTTAGCATGTTCATTTTTCATCAATAATAGTGCCATAGTTCACAATATATTATGTTGCTTTTTTGTATTTTAACTTGGATAATATGAGACACAGTGACTGTAGAATAACTGTAAAATTACTTAACATATCAACTCGATCGACAAAGACATACAAACAAGTCCAATGAAATGGCTTTAAACATAATTCAGAATTACCCTATCAATATACAATACTTGAGCCAGAATCTTGAAAAAGATTCCATAAGGCATTTGAGAACAACATGGATCCAGATCAGCCTGGGAAACATGCAGTGTGATCATGAACAGTGTTGCTCTCCAATAGCTAATTCGTGACCTATAGCAACTGTAAGACAACAGCATGGATCTCGGTCAGACTGCTTTTAGGCATAGGCTGATCGTGAAACACAGCTGCTTCTTTCCCAAACAAGACCTGGTTTTGACGTCCATAAAATACTTGGCTCAGGAAAACATTGAAACAAAAGAAGAAAGTGCTGACAAGCAGCACTTTCTCCTTTTGCTTCAATATTTTCTCAGCTAAATTGTACCAAAATCCAAACTTGAACAAGAGCCGTCAGAGACGGACAATGCTCCCCGAATAAGGCATTGTCACAATAAATATATGCCATGCAGAGCTAATATAAAGCTAACAAATGTTAAGCCCCCTTTTTCCATGACATATTTTGTATACGCAAATTTTAAATAATTTATTGTCAATGGCATCTCATTTGCTACTCAAATATGAAATTTCATCAAATTCTGACTATTAGACTAGGAGTTATTAGAGAAAAACTGTATTTAACCTTAAGTCCCCTTTTCCCATGACGAGGCCTCAAATCAAAAAACCGGGAAAAGTACATCAGCATTTTGTCATAGGGAGTTCACATGGTAAGTTTCATTTGATTTGGCCCAAGGGTTATGGAGAAATCGCTTCGGACGGACGGACGGACGGACGGACGGAATGATGGACGGACGGACGGACGAAGCGGCAACTATATGCTCTCCCTTCGGGGAGCATAATAACAGCCATTCTGTCGTCTGCACCAGCTTTTGAATAGGACCACCATAAAATTTTGCTGTTTGGGAAAGGGTTAAAATGCTAAAATGGCCTTCTTTCCAGATTCCAGCTCAATTGTTTGTGAATGTGGCTTAAGAAAACCTTTGTTACTTACACAGCAATAACAGGACACCCAAACATGATATGCACGAATACAAATATGGCAAATAAAAATTCCAAATATCTGAAAATAGAAACACATGATTAAGTTTATATAATATCGTAGGATATCCTAAGTTCGTGCGTATTCTAAGTTCGTGACGTCGAGATTCACGCGCATATTTCACGTGCCTTTGCTGCTGTAAGCCTACGGAAAACGGAAAACTCTTGTCAACTGTCGCTCCACTTCACTGAACAATATCAGCTTCAAAATGCGTTTCAAACAGGTATGATATACGCAGTCATGATGAAAAGTCCTCAAAATACTGAATTTCACTTATTCCCTATTTTATTGTGTCTTTAAATGGCCAAAAACAACGAAAAATGAAAATGTGACAAACCACAATGGCGTCTGCTGTCTGTTTACAATATGGCCTCCAAGGTGACGTCACTTCCAGGAAATTTAAGGCCAAGTGTTTTTTATAATTGGGTTAATGTGACAAAGGGGTCCTTATGATTGCACGCCAGAACTGGATGGAAAGTTAAAATTTGTTTGTTTTTTCACCGTCTTTTATTGGGAACATGTTGCTATTTTTAATAAAAATTATAAAAATAATTTGCTTTCATTCTACTTACCAAACGCTTGAACAACAATCTTGATACACCTTTGTCATATTTTATGAAGAAAAATGATTTTAATATTAAAATGATTAGATTCAAGATTAAAAGATTAAAAAAAAATAAACAAGAGTGCCTGAAAGGCACTGATATCGCTCACCTGAGTTTTTCCTGTATTTGATGGTGTACAATATAATTTTTTTTGTAAACAAATATGTATGTCGTATCAAGCTATTGTAAATTAAGTTTCATAATTTCCAATGAAGACAATGAAGTCACATTAGTATTCAATCATATTGCATGTAGTAGCATTTGCATACATCTTTAAAATTGAATATCATGTGCTGTTCCAGTTTGATAATCAGGATTAAACTTTTACAATTAACAATTTACAATTTTGAAACATCAGAATGCTACATTACAGGCATTAATACGCTTAATATGATAAGCCCCTCCTTGCCTCATCAACATTTATTATCCTATCAAAAATTTATAACCAAGTGTTTGAAAAGAGTAACTCAATAAGCATTTTGTTCTCTTGGTTTAAATTGGCCCCATGGTTGATTTTTGAAGAATTTCTTTATGATTTTTTGAAGTCTGATAAGCCCTACCCTGCCACACTCAAATTTTTTAACAAATCAAAAATTCACAAACAATATTATTGTTAAAAAGAGTCACTCAAGCAACATCCCTGGTTCAAATTGGCCCAACAGTTGATTTTTAAAGAATTTTCCTGTCATTTCTCCTAGTCGTATAAACATCCTGCCATGCCCATATTTTCAACCAATCACAAATTTGTAAAAAAATAAATAAAAACGGGTACCCAAGGAACATTCCTGGATAATTTGATACAATTTGTCTAACAGTTAAGGAGAAGAAAATTTTCAAGGATTCGTTTAATAACTTCTCCAAGTCTGATAAGCCCCGCCCTGCAGCGCCTACATTTTTTGACAAATCAAAAAATTCATAAACACACATTGAAAACAGTCACTCAAGAAACAGATCTGCCAGATTTGGTTTAAATTTGATCAATGGTTGATTTTTAAAGATTTTTTTCATGATTTCTCTAAGTCTGATAAGCCTCACCCTGCCACGCCCTCATTTTTTGACGAATCAAAAATTTGAAAACAGGCAGTAAAGACAGTCACTCAAGGAACATTCCAGCCAAGATTGGTACAAATTGGATCAATATTTGATTTTTAAAGAATTATCTAACAATTTCTCTAAGTCTGATAAGCTCCACCCTGCCACGCCCACATTTTTTGATGAATCAAAAATTTGAAAAAAAAATTTGAAAAAGATCACCCAAGGAACATTTCTACCAAGTTTGATAAAAATTGACTCAATGGTTAATGAGTAGAAGATTTTTGAAAAAATATTTAACAATTTCTCTAAGTCTGATAAGCCCCGCCCTGCCACGCCCTGATTTTTTGATGAATCAAAAATTCATCAACAGGCAGTAAAGACAGTCAATCAAGAAACATTCCAGCCAAGATTGGTACAAATTGGATCAACATTTGATTTTTAAAGAATTATTTAACAATTTCTCTAAGTCTGATAAGCTCCGCCCTGCCACGCCAACATTTTTTGATGAATCAAAAATTTGAAAACAAATTTTGAAAAAAGATCACCAAAGGAACATTTCTGCCAAGTTTGATAAAAATTGACTCAATGGTTAATGAGAAGAAGATTTTTGAAGAATTATTTAACAATTTCTCTAAGTCTGATAAGCCCCGCCCTGCCACGCCCTCATTTTTTGATGAATCAAAAATTCATCAACAGGCAGTAAAGACAGTCACTCAAGAAACATTCCAGCCAAGATTGGTACAAATTGGATCAACATTTGATTTTTAAAGAATTATTTAACAATTTCTCTAAGTCTGCTAAGCCCCGCCCTGCCACGCCCACATTTTTTGACGAATCAAAAATTTGAAAACAAGTTTTGAAAAGGGTCACCCAAGAAACATTTATGCCAACTTTGGTAAAAATTGACTCTATGGTTAGGAAGAAGAAGATTTTTGAAGAATTATTTATCAATTACTCAAAGTCTGATTAGCCCCGCCCTGCCACGCCCACATTTTTTGACGAATCAAAAATTTGAAAACAAGTTTTGAAAAGGATCACCCAAGGAACATTTCTGCCAACTTTGGTAAAAATTGACTCAATGGTTAAGGAGGAGAAGATTTTTGAAGAATTATGTAACAATTTCTCTAAGTCTGATAAGCCACGCCCTGCCACGCCCACATTTTTTGACGAATCAAAAATTTGAAAACAAATTTTGAAAAGGGTCACCCAAGGAACATTTATGCCAACTTTAGTAAAAATTGACTCTATGGTTAGGGAGAAGAAGATTTTTGAATAATTATTTATCAATTTCTCTAAGTCTGATAAGCCCGCCCTGCCACGCCCACATTTTTTGACGAATCAAAAATTTGAAAACAAGTTTTGAAAAGGATCACCCAAGGAACATTTCTGCCAACTTTGGTAAAAATTGACTCAATGGTTAAGGAGGAGAAGATTTTTGAAGAATTATGTAACAATTTCTCTAAGTCTGATAAGCCCCGCCCTGCCCCGCCCACATTTTTTGACGAATCAAAAATTTGAAAACAAGTTTTGAAAAGGATCACCCAAGGAACATTTCTGCCAACTTTGGTAAAAATTGACTCAATGGTTAAGGAGGAGAAGATTTTTGAAGAATTATGTAACAATTTCTCTAAGTCTGATAAGCCCCGCCCTGCCACGCCCACATTTTTTGACGAATCAAAAATTTGAAAACAAGTTTTGAAAAGGGTCACCCAGGGAACATGCCTGCCAAGTTTGGTAAGAATTGGCTTAGTGGTTAAGGAGGAGAAGATGTTTAAAGAAATTGTTGACGCCTTCCGACGCACGACGCACAACGCACGACGCACGCCGGACACAGGGTGATCACAAAAGCTCACCTTGAGCATGTTGCTCAGGTGAGCTAAAAATAAAACAAAACAAAGAAAAAACCTCAAAGCAATTGGCACCTAACAATGAAAAAATAAATAAAATAGCATATTAATTATTGATTTAACTTTTATTTTGATGTTTTAGATGAAACCTGCAAAAATCAGTACCAAATACAGACAGTACCCATCATCACTATTGACTGATGCATACATTGCTGTGAAGGAAAAGAATATCCCAGTTTCTAAAGCATCCAAAATGTATCAAGTGCCAGCTCAAACACTTCGTGATAGGGTCCTTGGCAAGATCCATATTGATACAGTTACTACTGGCAGGGCACCAGTTCTCTCTACGGAAGAAGAGGCAAAATTGGTTTGCCACCTAAAAGAGGTTGCTACACTAGGTTATGGCTATACTCGGCAGGAGGTGGTTGACATCGCAAGTGACTATGCATTTGCCCTTGGGGCACGGCCTAAGGATAAGCCTTTAACTTTAAACTGGTTTGTAAAATTTGCTGGAAGATGGCCTGAGATCAGAGTAGTAAAGCCCCGTGCACTTGAAATCCAGCGTGCTAAGTCAACATCTGATGCGGTTGTTGAAAACTACTTTGTTGAACTAGAAAAGATTTTGAACAAATACAATTTGAGAGATAAACCTCACTTGATATTTAATGTTGACGAGAAGGGAGTCACACAAGACCATAAGCCACCTTCCATTGTTGCTGGGACAGATTACCACCCCAATGCCGTTACCGCTGGTCGTTCTCAAACAACAACAATCTTAGGCTGTGGAAGTGCTGGAGGAGTAGCTGTTCCACCGTACTTTGTTTTTGCAGGAAAACGTATGCTCCCTGAACTGATGGATGGTGCTACCCCTGGAGCTGCTGGTACAGTATCAGAATCAGGCTGGTCAAATGGTGAAATATTTAGGAAATACCTAGAGGAACATTTTTTGAAGTTTATTCCTCACCGTGAACCAGACCAGCATGTCCTACTTTTGTTGGATGGGCAAAAATCACACATAACTGTTGGACTTATTGACTGGGCTAAGTCTCATAATGTCATTCTTTTCATTCTTCCTGCTCACACGTCACATGTTTTACAGCCAATGGATGTAGGATGTTATGGACCCTTCCAGAAGATGTATAATGATGCATGTCACAAATTCACCCGAACAACATCTTGTACAGTTACACGTTATGATGTTTGCAGTTTGGCTAGCAGGGTGTATATCAGGGCCCTGTCTGCAGAGAACCTCTACTCAGCCTTTGCAAAAACAGGAATTTATCCTTTCAACAGGTCTGTAATAAATAAAGAATGTACCATGCCAGCAGAAGTGTTCCAAGTTATTGACAATCAGGAAACATCAGACAATGACAATACTCCAAAGGAAACATCAGACAATGACAATACTCCAATAGAAACACAAGACAATGACAATACTACAAAAATTGAAAGTACCAAATTTCCAAGTTCAATATTTGCCAGCAAACTTGATACCATGCTTGCTGCAAAGAGGGGAATAAAGAAAGCTCCGAGAAATCATATAGGGAATATTGTATCAGGTCAACCAATTACTGAACAGGAAATTTATGACAAAATAGCTCAACACACATCAGAACAACGTAAATCATTACAAGGTGGGAAGAAATCTACTAGTGGGAAGTATGTGCCCAAAAAGTCTGCTGGCAAATCATCAGGGAAGTTAGGGGTCTCTCAGAAGGGCAAAGGTAAAGTCAGTAGAGTAAAGAAAAGTATGGGGGATATATAGAATGAGCCCGGTCCATCACACATCAACTTAGTTAATGACTCACCAGATAGTGACAGCGATATAGAAATATCAGAAGAAGAAAAATGTTGTGTGTGTAAAAAGTTTACACCTGATCAGGTCCGCCACAGTTTGTCACTCATATTCACTAAATGGGTAAAGTGTGATCAAGCAGGGTGTTCCCATTGGACTCATTTAAAATATTGCACTGAAAAGTCTGTGATGAGGAGGGGTGACATATTTTACTGTATGCATTGCCAAACTGAAGAATAACATGGTAGCATTTATCAAATTGACCAGTCTTGAATGGCTTAGATACATGAAACCTTCATTGGTTGTTTTCAAATTTTATTAAAATGTTATTTGATGCATTGCATTAATTTTTAGTTTTCGTTACACCTACCAAATAATTTATTTGTTTGGCCTATTTGAGAAAGTGGGACAGTCCAGAGTAGTGACGTCACGAACTTGGGATATTCCAATATGGCCGCTGCTGCTATGACACACATGTTAATAAACAAAATATTTTTGGACTTTGTTACCGTTTTCAGTGCCAGTTTTTATGTGGAAATACGATTTATGTATCAAAGCACATGATAAGGTAAGAATTAACTCAATAGATTTATTTTCTTACTCATAAATTGTGCCCAAATGCTTAGCTACACGAACTTAGGATAGTCAAGGATACTTCCCAAACAAAACCTCCAGGCATAAATGGCTAGGGAAAGCATTGAGACAAAAGGAGAAAATGCTGATAATTTTTGAGGTTAGGGAAAGGATACAATAGTTGTTGGAGAAAATACATGCACATATTATTATTATTATATAGGGTTAATTCACGTTTTTGAGGTCGTTAACATTCTCAGAGGCCCAAAAAATGCGTTATCGCCTGAGACCGCAGGTCGAAGGCGATAACCCATTTTGTGGGCCTCTGAGAATGTTAACGACCGAAAAAACGTGAATTGACGCTATTATTGCATAAAATATGAATAATTTGCAAAGAAATGTAATAAAATAAGACGAATAACTAAAAAACTTTGTGAAAATTTAGCCACATTTACACCGGCAGATACCAGAGTTTTCCGGCATTCGACTAGACATATATCGAGTAAGCACGATATCCACTAGACGGGCCATTAGATTTTCATCGTGTAGCTATGCATTTTTACTGACATAATCTTCATTTGGGTTGGCGAAATCGTAACAATATTCGACTTAGTTTTCTTTTGGAAACATACTCTGGATATTCTAACATTCATTTCAGTGCGAGTAATAAATTAAAAGGTCGGAATTTCCGAGGTAGTTCTCTGGACCGTCTGGTTCGTTTCAGACATTCGTTCATTTCAATAAAAACAAAGTTGTAAAGGAAAAATTGCAGTAACTAAAAGAAGAACAAGAAACACATAGGCTTACCACCATATTTGACCTAGACCACAACCACTCAATTCTAATTTCTATCCTTCCATGTCCACGAAATCCACTTTTAGTTTAAAATCTGTCAGCTGCCCGTTTGTTTACTTTTTGATTCCAAGAATTAAACCTACGTCACTACATTACGTCATCAGATATGGTTACACTGGGAGACCTAGTTTACTATTTATTGGGATGTAAACTGGAAATGGGGTCTTACAAGAATTTATATCGCGGAAAAGGGAAATGACAAAATTTCGGCTTTATTTTCAATTTTCTGAAGCACTCACAACAAATCCCCGATCGAGGATATTTGAGTGCAAAACCGGTCCGATATCGCACGTGAATCTGCCGATTAATGCATGATTTCTCTGGATATCCGCCTTGTTTCTGCTGGTTATACAATGCCAATAACAGACTGAAAACACACATTTTAGGCAATAATTATTATTATTATTATATTTTATTATAATGCATTTTAGATCTACTTTTTCATAGAAATTATTCGAAACACCTTAAATCTTTTCAACCTTCTCAAATAAATTTTTACAGTATTAGTATTACTTAAAAGTCATACAATGTTAAAATGAACGACATAAAATGATTAATGAACACTAAAATGACTAAATACTTGCTTCCACAAGTCAATTTGAGAAAGACCATTAAAAAAAAGATTTTTTTACAATGATGGTAAATACTGATGTCTGTCTTCTTTGTAGTACACTTACCTAATAATGTTTCTTTGCTGTGTTTTTCGCTGTCAAATAGTTTGATCATAACCCAGGCTACTCCAATAACAGATACAGCCAATAACAACAACATAACAGCTGTCTCCTTAACACGAGACATTATACTCTGTAATGAAAAATCTTGAGTTGATAATAAATCTTGTTAAGAGATCAAGATATACAGGTACATTTTTAATACACGGCATGGTAATATCAAGGCCTATTACTTATTGGCAACAAGTTCTTTTTGAGGAAGTGGCCATATCATTCCAAAACCAAGCTTAACTTTTCACCAACAATAAGTCAATAACATTGAAACATGGTTGCACTTGACATTCAAAATCTATGTATACACATGAATGCAATACATGTACATGTATGCAATAACTGAATACATGTAGTTTATTGGCCACCCATGACAAGGTAAATTGGGGTTGGTATTTCTAATGTTTTCCTGTTAACCCCATGCAATATTTTCAAAAGTACCTACAGGATAATACAGAGTACAAGAGATGTTTGTAAAACATATATGCCCCCTCAAGGGCCTACATTTGATATAGGTCAAAGTCCAAGGTCAAGTTAAAGGTGAAAGTATGAAAAGTCTTGGTAGGAGGTGTCTATGTGTGAAATACCAAATTTGTATATGTAAAAGTAAAATGAAACATAGGCCAGGTTAAAGTTTTTAAAAGTAGGCCAAATGCCAAGGTTAAGGTCATGGTCAAATGTGAAAGGTCTTGGTTGGAGGTGTCCATGTGTGAAATATTAAGGCTTTAGATGTTAAAGGACATGATATATATGCCTGGTTTCAGTCTTTTTTAAAAGTAGGTCAAACTCCAAGGTCAAGGTTGCAATATTCAAGGTCATGGTCAAATGTGAAAGGTCTTGGTAGGAAATGTCTATGTGTGAAATATCAAGGCTGTAGGTGTAATAGGACATAAGATAAAGGCTAGGTTAAAGATTTCTAAAAGTATGTAAAAATCAAAGGTCAAGGTCACACAGGCCAAGGTCATGGTCAAATGTGCAAGGTCTTGGTAGGAGGTGTCCATGTGTAAAATATTGAGACTGTATAGGTAACAGGACATGAGATATAGGCCTAGTTTAAGTTTTTAAAAGTAGGTCAAACTCCAAGGTCATGGTCAAAAGTGAAATATCTTGGTTGGAAGTGACCATGTGTGAAATATCAAGGCTGTATATGTAAAATGACATGTAATATAGGCCAGGTTAATGTATTAATAAAGTAGGTCAAACACCAAGGTCAAGGTCACAAGGTCCAAGGTCATGGTCAAATGTGAAAGGTCTTGGTCGTAGGTGTCCATGTGTCAAATATCAAGGCTGTATGTGTAAAAGGACATGATATATCGGCTAGGTTAAAGTTTTTTTTAAGTAGGTCAAAGTCCAAGGTCAAGGTCACAAGGTCCGAGGTCATGGTCAAATGTGAAAGGTCTTGGTAGGATGTGTCCATGTGTGAAAAATCAAGGCTGTATGTGTGATAGCACATGAGATATAGGCCAAGTTTAATATTTTTAAAAGTAGGTCAAACTTCAAGGTCAAGGCCACATGGTCCAAGGTCATAGTCGTATGTGATAGGTCTTGGTCAGAGGTTTCCATGTGTCAAATATCAAGTCTGTATGTGTAAAAGGACATTATATATCGGCCAGGTTAAAGCTTTTTAAAATGTAGGTCAAACTCCAAGGTCAAGGTCACAAAGTCCAAGGTCATGGTCAATTAAGAAAGGTCTTGGTAAGATGTGTCCATGTGTGAAATATCAAGGCTGTATTTGTAAAAGGTCATGAGATATATGCCGGGTTTAATTTTTTTTAAAGTAGGTCAAATTCCAAGGTCAAGGTCACAAGGTCCAAGGTCATGGTTAAATGTGAACGATGTTGATAGGAGGGTTCTATGTGTGAGATATCAAGGCTGTATGTGTAAAAGGACATGAGATATAGGCAAGATTAAGAATTAAGTGTAAAATCAACAAAGGGCAATAACTCCAAGAATTTGATTGGCAGAGTTACTGTTCTTGTGCACTGCACCTCTCCATAATGAAATCTATTCACCTGTAAAGTTTCATGATTCTACCGTACATATTTTTTGAGTTGCTCCGGACAAGAATCAAGTTATAAAATCAACAAAGGGCAATAACTCAAAAAATTTGATCGGCAGAGTTACGGTTCTTGTGCACTGCACCTCTCCATAATGAGATCTATCCACCTGTAAAGTTTCATGATTCTACCTTACATACTTTTTGAGTTATGCTCCAGACAATAATCAAGTTTGAAAATCAACAAAGGGCAATAACTCCAAAAATATGATTGGCAGAGTTACGGTTCTTGTGCACTGCACCTCTCCATAATTAGATCTATTCACCTGTAAAGTTTCATGATTGTACCTCACATAGTTTTTGAGTTATGCTCCGGACAAGAATCAAGTTTGAAAATCAACAAAGGGCAATAACTCAAAAAATTTGATCAGCAGAGTTACGGTTCTTGTGCACTGCACCTCTCCATAATGAGATCTATCCACCTGTAAGGTTTCATGATTCTACCCAATCTGAATGAATCCAGATAACATAATTTCATAATGTTACATCTGAAGATCGCGCATTAGGGGTTATCTTCTGTGACCTGGGAATTTCCATTTTTTCTATTTTTACACCAACCAATCAAAACGCTCGTTGCAAACGCAGGTCTGTTGTCCCTGACAACAAAACCAAAGTGGCTGCGGTCGATAGACACGCGCTTGACGCCGAGCAAAGAGCAAAGTCCGTTAGTTTTGAGAGCAAAGATATGGCATTTATCAATGAAGTGGATAGGTTTTGGTATATTTTTGGCACTGTACTAAGTGCCAGTTTTGTGCGATCATTGTGCTAACCCGAAGTAGAGCGGTGTGTAATTTTGAACATAAATAAACTAGAACTGTCGCAAAGCGGACAAATACCCCCCACTAGCGCCTTGTCACTGAAAAGGTGCTGTAGGTCAACCGGTTCTTGACTTAGAACACGGAAACGGATTTTAAACAAAGTCTGATTGTGACCTTGACCTTTGACCTTGGTGACCCAAAAACAATAGGGCACCTCCATGGGTCATGGGCAACAACTGTGTGAAGTTTCATGATCCTAGGTCAACCGGTTCTTGACTTAGAGCACGGAAAAGGATTTTAAACAAAGTCCGATTGTGACCTTGACCTTTGACCTTGGTGACCCAAAAACAATAGGGCACCTCCTTGGGTCATGGGCAACATCTGTGTAAAGTTTCATGATCCTAGGTCAACCGGTTCTTGACTTAGAGCACGGAAACGGATTTTAAACAAATTCTGATTGTGACCTTGACCTTTGACCTTGGTGACCCAAAAACAATAGGGCACCTCCTTGGGTCATGGGCAACAACTGTGTAAAGTTTCATGATCCTAGGTCAACCGGTTTGTGACTTAGAGCACGGAAACGGATTTTAAACAAAGTCCAATTGTGACCTTGACCTTTGACCTTGGTGACCCAAAAACAATAGGGCACCTCCTTGGGTCATGGGCAACAACTGTGTAAAGTTCAATGATCCTAGGTCAACCGGTTCTTGACTTAGAGCACGGAAACGGATTTTAAACAAAGTCCGATTGTGACCTTGACCTTTGACCTTGGTGACCCAAAAACAATAGGGCACCTCCTTGGGTCATGGGCAACAACTGTGTAAAGTTTCATGATCCTAGGTCAACCGGTTCTTGACTTAGAGCACGGAAACGGATTTTAAACAAAGTCCGATTGTGACCTTGACCTTTGACCTTGGTGACCCAAAAACAATAGGGCACCTCCTTGGGTCATGGGCAACATCAGTGTAAAGTTTCATGATCCTAGGTCAACCGGTTCTTGACTTAGAGCACGGAAACGGATTTTAAACAAAGTCTGATTGTGACCTTGACCTTTGACCTTGGTGACCCAAAAACAATAGGGCACCTCCTTGGGTCATGGGCAACAACTGTGTAAAGTTTCATGATCCTAGGTCAACCGATTCTGGACTAAGAGCACGGAAACGGATTTTAAACAAAGTCCAATTGTGACCTTGACCTTTGACCTTGGTGACCCAAAAACAATAGGGCACCTCCTTGGGTCATGGGCAACAACTGTGTAAAGTTTCATGATCCTAGGTCAACCGGTTCTTGACTTAGAGCACGGAAACGAAAAAGTCTACGGACGGACGGACGGACGGACAGACAGACAGACATGGTGAAACCAATATACCCCCCTCTACTTCGTAGGTGGGGGGTATAACTATATATTGACAATTGGTATACAAGTTCAGCAATAGTCAGCTTAGCTCAGTTGGTAGAGCTGCCGACTTGGGATCCGTAGATTAGAGGATCGAACCTCGCGCCGACTTCATCGTTTTGTCCCCCTATTTTTTTATCATCTTTATTACATTTTACCATACCAAATTATTCTAGAAATTGCAAAAACGAAATAAAAATACAATTACCAATTGTGTTTTTATATCCGTGATTTCTAGAAACTTCTATAAAAATATAAAATACATAGTAGGAAAAAAATATGAAGCCAAGGTGGGAGTCAATCCCTGCTTATCAGGTTCATGGGTCGGACGCTCTACCGACTGAGCTAATTGGGAATATATTCATGCTGATTCAAATTGCCAATATATAGTTTATCGTGGATGGGCAGTCAAAACCTCGTAACTACAGCTTGAAAAAGCTGGAGTTACGAGGTTTTAACTCCCCAAAGTTAACATCGCTTTGTTTCAGGTTGGCGTGATGATCGTGTTGAACTGTTGCTGCCATGCAGAAGACTATCTGCTTCATAAATGCCATGTCTTTGCTCTCAAAATTAACAGACTTTGGTCTTTGTCTTTGTAGTGAAATCACCACACTGGAGGCGTCCATGGCTACTAGTTATCGTTAGAAACGGAAGTGTAGTGTGCACGGTAGTGCGCATGCCCGTGCGCATGCGAAAAATCTTTCAACTTTTCCAAAGTAAAATCTGATTGGTCCAAAGAAAGGTCACAGAAGATGACCCTCAACGGGTCGTCGTTAGATCCTACTGAAAGATAGGATCTATATTTCAATTAGATTGTGATTCTACCTTACATACTTTTTGAGTTATGCTCTGGACAAGAATCAAGTTATAAAATCAACAAAGGGCAATAACTCAAAAAAATTGATCACCAGAGTTACGGTTCTTGTGCACTGCACCTCTCCATAATGAGATCTATCCACCTGTAAAGTTTCATGATTCTACCTTACATACTTTTTGAGTTATGCTCCGGACAATAATCAAGTTTGAAAATCAACAAAGGGCAATAACTCTAAAAATATGATCGGCAGAGTTATGGTTCTTGTGCACTGCACCTCTCCATAATGAGATCTATTCACCTGTAAAGTTTCATGATTGTACATAACATAGTTTTTGAGTTATGCTCCGGACAAGAATCAAGTTTGAAAATCAACAAAGGGCAATAACTCAAAAAATTTGATCAACAGAGTTACGGTTCTTGTGCACTGCACCTCTCCATAATGAGATCTATCCACCTGTAAAGTTTCATGATTGTACCTTACATACTTTTTGAGTTATGCTCCGGACAAGAATCAAGTTATAAAATCAACAAAGGGCAATAACTCAAAAAATTTGATTGGCAGAGTTACAGTTCTTATGCACTGCACCTCTCCATAATGAGATCTATCCACCTATGAAGTTTCATGATTCTACCTTTAATACTTTTCGAGTTATGCTCCGGACAAGGTTTGGTCTACGGACAGACCGACCGACATACGGACCGACCGACCGACCGACCGACCTTCCGACCGACACTTGCAAACCAATATACCCCCATTTTCTTCGAAAGGGGGCATAATAAGGAGATCCCCAACCCATGCCTCTTAACCCTTTCCTGAACTATAACATTTAAGGATTGTCCAATTTCAAAGATTGAGCAAACAACAATTTCAAGTAAATGAAATTTTGCTCTTTTTGGTCTTTTTAGGTAGACTAGATGCCGAAGGGCAACATGTCGAGCCCGCTCATTTTGAAGAAAGAAGACCATACCTATGTCTACAGCTGTCATTACAATGGCGTTGTAAAAGTGGGGACAAAATAAGTTGGAATGATGGGGATCATGGTGAGACAGTTTATTGTTCACAAAATATTACATGTCTATGTATTTATAACGAGATACCAGAATGGATTAATTTGAGTATACATATGTGACCCGTCACGCTAAAAGGGACCTTATGCTAAGTCCATAGACCCGTCACGCTAAAAGGGACCTTATGCTAAGTCCATAAAACCAAATTACATTTGACCTCAAAGTTTGACCTTGACCTTTGAGCTTGGAATCTGGTTCTTGCACGCGACACTCCGCCTTACTGAGCTTGACATTTGTGCCAAGTTAAGGAATGGCCCGGACAAGCAAAAATCAACTCATTTTTTACATTTGACCTCAAAGTTTGACCTTGACCTTTCATCTTGGAATCTGGTTCTTGCACGCGACACTCCATCTTACTGAGCTTGACATTTGTGCCAAGTTATTTCTGAATCCCTCCATCCATGGTGAAGTTATGGCCCGGACAAGCAAAAATCATCTCATTTTTGACATTTGACCTCCAAGTTTGACCTTGACCTTTGAGCTTGGAATCTGGTTTTTGCACGCGACACTCCGCCTTACTGAGCTTGACATTTGTGCCAAGTTATTTCTGAATCCCTCCATCCATGGTGAAGTTATGGCCCGGACAAGCAAAAATCATCTCATTTTTGACATTTGACCTCCAAGTTTGACCTTGACCTTTGAGCTTGGAATCTGGTTCTTGCACGCGACACTCTGCCTTACTGAGCTTGACATTTGTGCCAAGTTATTTCTGAATCCCTCCATCCATGGTGAAGTTATAGCCCGGACAAGCAAAAATCATCTCATTTTTGACATTTGACCTCCAAGTTTGACCTTGACCTTTGAGCTTGGAATCTGGTTCTTGCACGCGACACTCTGCCTTACTGAGCTTGACATTTGTGCCAAGTTATTTCTGAATCCCTCCATCAATGGTGAAGTTATGGCCCGGACAAGCAAAAATCTTCTCATTTTTGACATTTGACCTCCAAGTTTGACCTTGACCTTTGAGCTTGGAATCTGGTTCTTGCACGCGACACTCCGCCTTACTGAGCTTGACATTTGTGCCAAGTTATTTCTGAATCCCTCCATCCATGGTGAAGTTATGGCCCGGACAAGCTCCATCCGGACGGACGCACGCACTAACGCACGCACTAACGCACATACACCGAACCGCCATTGTGACAACTATGTCGAGCTCACCGCAAGCGGGCTCGACAAAAAGTGGGAAATGGAGAAATGAATTGTTACAAGCAATTTCTTCATTTTCAATTATGGTTTCCTGCAATTTCTTCATTTTCAATTATGTTTTCCAAAGCCAATATTTTGTATAAATCAAAGAATCATTGTATGGGAATGGGTTAATGAAACCCCTGTTAAATTAGAGTAAACTTACTCGTCTGGACCCAGAAAACCCCTCTGACTCGGTGAAGAAGTAGGCAAATGGCATCAGGAGAAACAAAGACAAGTTGGATGACAAAAATACGGAATTCCATAGGCCTGAAATAGGTACAAAAAGTAACACAACAACATGCTGCATGTACAATAGTTTGAACAGCTACAGATAAAAGATGGTACGGATGGCTTTTCAAAATGCAGTATTTATTTTTATTGTTCATTAAACATTATGTTGTGGGTTCTCATTGGAATAGTCTTGTTGAGACGATTCAAAAGAGTACCCTCAACATAGGGTTTGAATTTAAAATGACAAATTTAGAATGCCTTGACCCCATTGCTATCTGTTGCTCTAATACTTTGAATATTTACAATGCAAATTTTATTGAACCCTTTCCCAAACGGCAAAACTGAAGGGTGATCCACTTCAAAAACTGCAAAAAACTGACAAAATGGAAGTTATTAAAGATATAATTTGCGTAAAATATGTGATGGAAAATATTGAGACAAAAGGAGAAACTGCTGGTTATCAGCAGTTTCTTCCTCTGTTTCAATGTTTTCCCAAGCCTTTTCTTTGGGGACGTCAAAACCAGGTCTTGTTTGGGAAAGGGTTAAAGACTTAAATTTGACTTGTCATCTGCAAAATCAGGGTTTCAATCAAATTGAAAATTGTATTGCTAGATTATTTCATAGATATACAGAATATAGTTTTACTTGAAACATCTCCTTATTTTCATAGCATTCTTTCCCAATTTAAGCCCAAAGTCAGCCCAGTAATGGAAAATATACACACAGAAAGTCAATTCTTACTTCTATCATTGTTTACGAAATATCCCTACGAATTACCTGTCATTTCAAGTTGTCTTCACTTTGGTTGCTTTTCTAACAGGTTAAATGAATTGTAAGGCTTGTCAATTCACCTCTTCCCAAATAACAACAAATTGGACTATTCCAATTTAAAAGCTGATGCAAATGACAAGATTGATGTTTAAATAGATGTAATTTGTGTATAATATAGCACAGAAAGTATTGAGACCAAAGGAGACTTTGCTGGTTATCAACATTTTCTTCTTTCGTCCCATTGTTTTGAAATGCTTTATTTATTTAAAACAAGAGCTGTCCGAAGGCAGTGCGCTTGACTTTCTAAGTTGCTTAGTATAAAGGGGGCATAACTCCAAATATAGTGGAGCCATGGTCATGAGCCCTGGTAGTAAGGTAGAGGGTGTGATGGTGAATAAGTATTCCAAGTTTGGGTTGAATCCCTTTGATAGTATGGAAGTTATTGATGTTTGAAAAAACTTTAACCTTTGTTGCAACGCAAACGCCAACGCCCGGGTGACAGTATAAGCTCTCATTTTCTTCGAAAAAGTCGAGCTAAAAAACAGGTCTTGTTTAAGAAAGTGTTGACACCTACCATGAATAAGTGAGCTGTTGAGCCATTTGACATAATGACTATCCTGATGCACAAGTTTGACTTCATTACTGATGATGGATATGGGTAACAACAACACAGCTCCCGCAGATACAGTTAATGTGAATGTACACAACCACGATCTGAAAAATATTCATAATAATATTCAAAACTTTCATCTACAGTTAAAATTAACTGGGTTAAAGTTGTAAGGAAGATAATTCCACCTCCAAATATCCCATGATCAACTCATCCAATTTTGTTCAGTTCTGATTGAAATGATACTTATCTAAAGTACATCAAGTACATTTATCTCCTTTTCCTACTACATTCAAATCAGTGTTGGCAATCGACCGGTCACCCGGTTTTAACCGGTTAAAACCGCCCTGGTCAATACTCCAAGTGGTCGATTGGTGGTCAATTGGTGGTCGATTGAAAAATTTTAATTGTCAATTGAAAAATTTTGATGGTCAATTGAAAAACTTTAATGGTCATTTATTCTGTTTGTTTTGGATTCATCATTCACACTCTTGAAATTGAAAAATTGGCTGTTTTGACCATGCCAAAGGTACTCATCAGGTGGCTTTTGTCATCACAAATACACTAAAACAGTTCCAGATAGGGTCCTTTGGCTTCATTTTGACACAACTGTTGTTTTGACACTTAAATTAAATTACTAGTTAATATCCAGTAAAGTCCAGTTAAATTATCAATAACAGATAGCAGAATTATCACACTTTCACACATCTGAATAAACAAAAGCAGACATGGCGAAGAACAACAAATCTTTGTGAGACATTCTGTCTGACAGTAATGAGTTACCTGTCAGACCGAATAAAATTTTGTCAGTCCGAACTATCATTGTTTAGCTTACAGGTCAAGAACAAGGTCAGACAGTGGGACTGACATTAGCCAAACAAGAGGACCATGGTGGTCCTATATCGCTCACCTGAACCAAAATGATATGAGCAACACTTTTGTTCAATTCAATTAGTATTTATTACTTTAAGACTGAAAAAGAACTTATGGTTAATAAGGTTGTGAAAATCTAACTCATCCGTGATCTAAATTATGTTGCCAAACATTGTATCCAAGTTTTGTCTTGATTGATAAATAATTGTAGATTCTAGAGTATAAACAAGGTCGAAAACAGCCAAAAACAGCAATGTTATCAAATTCAAGGGCATATAACTCTCGACTTTCTAATCAGATAAGACTGAAAATCAAACTAATCCCAGATCTTATGGTCCCTAATATTGTGTCCAAGTTTTGTCTAGATTGATCCATAATTGTAGATTCCAGAGAGTAAACAAGGTCGAAAACAGCCGAAAACAGCAATTTTGTCAAATTCAAGGGCACATAACTCTCGACATTCTCATCAGATAAGACTGAAAATCGAACTCATCCAAGATCTTATGGTCCCCAACATTGTGTTCAAGTTTTGTCTTGATTGATATATAATTGTAGATTCTAGAGTATAAACAAGGTCGAAAACAGCCAAAAACAGCAATTTCATCAAATTCAAGGGCACATAACTCTTGACTGTCTAATCAGATCAAACTGAAAATCGAACTTATTTGAGATCTTATAGTCTCCAACATTGTGTCCAAGATTTGTCTTGATTGGTCAATAATTGTAGATTCTAGTGTGTAAACGAAGTCGAAAACAGTAAAAGACGGCAATTTTGTCAAATTCAAGGGCACATAACTCTTGACTTTCTGATCAGATCAGACTGAAAATCAAACTAATCCCAGATCTTATGGTCCAAAACATTGTGTCCAAGTTTTGTCTTGATTGATTAATAATTGTAAATTCAAGAGTGTAAACAAGGTTGAAAACAGCCGAAAATGGCAATTTTGTCAAATTCAAGGGCAAGTAACTCTTGACTTTCTGGTCAGGTCAGACTGAAAATCTTACTCATCTGAGATCTTATGATCCAAAACATTGTGTCCAAGTTTTGTCTTGATTAGTTAATAATTGTAGATTCTAGAGTGTAAACAAGGTTGAAAACAGCCGAAAATGGCAATTTTGTCCAATTCAAGGGCACGTAACTCTTGACTTTCTGATCAGATCAGACTGAAAATCAAACTCATTTGAGATCTTATAGTCCCCAACATTGTGTCCAAGTTTTGTCTTGATTGATTAACAATTGTAGATTCTAGAGTGTAAATCTATTTATATCCTCTACCAAACAAGATAACTCTACTTATACCAGAGCTCCAGATAGGATGCGTATTTGCGTAAAATACGCATTGATTTGGTCTGAATACGCATTAACTGTTATAAAAATGCGTACAAATACGCATTCAAAATAATGAAAACGCATTTGGTAATTGCCGGTTAGCGTATCAAAATCGGAAAATGTTGAGAAAAAACATACACTAGGAAATTCCAACATTTAACACAAAAAATAGGTTATCTGCAGTCCGCTACCCGATATCTATTACGACTTTAATCAGCCAATCACAGTCTTGAATAATTGGGGAATACCAATTACGTCACCACTGTGACCAGCCGAGCGACAATCGGCTATTCCGTAGATCTACTGAATGATGCCGAGTGTTGTATTTGTTTGAATTTCAATCAATTGGTTATCTCCGTGAAAGCAAATTTAACAGACCATTGCGTCAATCCGTAAATCGTAAATGACAAGTCGAAGGTGTTTGTTTTCTTTTCAAACCGGCAAACGAGTAAATCCACTGCTGAGCAGATCGTAACTTTAGGCGATTTTTGCCGATATTCGTTCTGAAGTGGCCCTGCAGGCAAAGATAGCACACGATGGTAATCTTGTTCAGAAAAAAAAAACCTTGATGGTCAAAAACATACCACGGTTAGATGGCCTCGAACCCGAAAATGAAAGTGGGTCGTTCCGGTCGGGTGTTCCTGTTTATTTTAGTCCTTTCCCAAACAAGAACGTAAATACGCCCTGCCTCAAAAAATTATCTGGAAATACGCATTGGAAAAAATTCTGAGGGGTAAATACCCCTGGCCTCAAAAAATTATCTGGAGCTCTGTTATACTAAAGGAAAGCAGTGCCAAGAGTGACTTCCCTTAGATTAACACAAGGTTGAAAACAGCCAAAAGTGACAATTTTGCCCAATTCAAGGGCACATAACTCTCATCTTTCTGGTCAGATCAGACTGAAAATTGCACTAATCCAAGATCTTATGGTCTCCAACATTATGTTCAAATTTTGTCTTGATTGATCAATAATTGTAGATGCCAGAGTGTAAACAGACTTAAAAACAGCATTTTTTGACATTCAAGGGCAGATAACTCAGCACTTTCTGGTCCGATCAAGCAACTTGTCCGAGAACTTATGATCCTACTTGTTTTGGCTAAGTTTGATCAAGATTGCCTAACTTTTGTGGATGCTAGAGTAAACACCCCAAATGTTGACGGACGGACGGACGCCGGACAAAAAGTGACCACAATAACTCACCTCGAGCACTTCGTGCTCAGGTGAGCTAAAAATTATTAGACCGAGGGAAATTTCATCGGACATGTCTGCCGGTCTTCGCAATGACTGCAAAGGTGTCAGTTTCACAACCCATATATTTCAGCCCCTCTCATTGGTCAACCTCATAGAAGCTGGACACACCAAGTCCATAAGTTTGAGTGACAGGTCCAGTAATTTGACAGTTTTGATTGGCTATTCTAAATTGTTTGTCAAAATGCAATTAAAGATTAGGTCATCCTCTTTAAAGTGACATTTCAGAATTTTGTCATAAATTTTACTTTTAATTTTATCTGAAAGAGTATATTTCCTTATGAAAATTCTGAAAATTTCAAGCCAAAATATTGCGCCTTTTACGAGAAATTCATATTTTTGTGTTAAAATTGAACAAATTGTTGTGGACAACAGTTCGGATTTATATGCAATTTATCAATTATGTCTCAACTTTAAATGTGTGTTTCTCGCTTATCGGCAACAACCTCAACAAGAGCTTCGCAGAGCGGCGCATATACGCCCGAGAGGGGCTTGTAAGTAAAAATTGGCCATTTTTTCAATTCAAGGGCAGAAAATTCAAACATGAAAAGTTATCAAAATTTTGTTTGCACAACAAGACACCATAGAGATTCATTGTGGCTAGTTTGATTAAATTCTGGTTGAAACTGTAGAAGTACCACACAGGAGAAAATGGGTATTTTTGAGAAAATGGGCATTTTTCCTTAAATTCAAGGGCAGATAATTCAAGAACGAAAACAGTTATCTAAATTCTGTAAGCGGTGAGCACTACTAGACACCATGAAGATTCATTGTGGCAAGTTTGATCAAATTCTGATCAAAACTGTAGGAGGAGTTGCGCACACAAGAAAATGGGCATTTTTTTTTTATTCAAGGGCAGATAATTCAAGAACGAAAAGAGTTATCTGAATTCCGTAAGTGCGGTGCACAACTAGACACCATGGAGATTTATTGTGGCAAGTTTGATCAAATTCCGATCAAAACTGTAGGAGGAGTTGAGCACACAAGAAATTGCTAACGGACGGACGGACGGACAGACAGACGGACGGACGGACAGACACAGACAGACGGACGGACAGACGGACGAGCGGGGCCATAACATAATACGACCCTTCGGGCGTATAAAAAACTAATAGTATTTATACTCATTAGAATAACCAATCTTGGCATCAAGACATACTTTGAAAAATTGAAATTGGAATGAAATGTCCCTTTAATGTGTTGGCTAACACTTTTAAACCATTTCTTATCATATTTCCCTTTTCTTCTTTACATGGAAATGTATAGTGGACTAGATCTATCTGAATTGAAATTGATGAGAATTATTGAAAAATTTTACAGATTCATGAATCCAACCTCTTCAAATAGCCATATACATTTTTGTTTTGCTGCTTTATTTTTTATAAGTTTTAACAACAGAAAGTCAGAAACTCATTTGTAGTGATATTGATATAGAAATTATGTAGGGTCTATGAAGTAGGGTTATCATATATGAGCATTTTCCAATTGACCATTCCAATTGACCATTCCAATTGACCAATCGACCACCAATCAACCAGTATTGACTGGTTAAAACCAGTATTGACCGCCGGCCCGGTCAATACTCATATTGACCAGTTGATTGCCAACCCAGATTCAAATGGCTATATCTACTTCAAAATAATTTTACAACACATTTCAGGGAGCATAATATTAAAACATAAATGAAACAGTACTTACGAAATTCTATAAACAAATCTGTCATCTTCTCCTGCAAAGTACAGATAGATAAATAAATTTGAAGTTAGTAAACCAAGTATGTCATGTTACAGTTACATCTATAGCATAAAATAATTATCAATATGAACCAAGATCTGGCATTAAAATGGTCGGACCTTATAACTTTAGAGACTAGCATGGTAAAGATCAGAACTAGGCTGGATCTTTAACCCATTACCAAACGACAAAAATCTAGGGTGGTCCAAATTCAAAAATGTTGCAGACGACAGTTTCGATTGAATGAAATTGTACATTTTTTGGTCTTTTAGGGTAGAAAACATTGTGGAAAATGAAGAAATTGCTTTTAATACAGAGCGCAAAAAGACATATCCTTAAATCTGTCGTGCAACCAGGACTCAAAGCATCAACCTTTTCTCTCCAAGTAAAAACATCCATCCTTCAGTATCTACAAGTCCAGGACAAAAGCCCCCTGGGACAAAAGCCCCTGGGACAAAAGCCCACTGGACATAAGCCCACTGGACAAAATCCCACTCCTTATATATTAATATATTAAGTTTGTTTTATTCATAATTAATGTTTTGATTGTTTTTATGTACATGTACATTATTATGTTCTGAAATTACCATAATTATTCTAATAAACACCCAGGCGTTTATTTGAAAAGTGCTCCATAGAAAAGTTGGGGGTGGGCGTTTATTAGAGGTATTCTAATTTTGTTAGTTAAAACATGCGAATCAAATGTCAATTCATGGACTCGAAGTTAATCAAGTAAAAATTTGCAAAGTTTTATTACAAGGACTGTACAATGCGATTTTTGGATGCAATTCCTTCATAGTAAACAGATTGTGAGACAGGAAATCCTCTCTTTCATTGCTTTTAGAAGTGATCTTTGTTTATGACTTACATTGTTTTAATCCGGAATCGGGGAAGGGCGTTTATTAGAATCACCCTTTGCTTCTTAAATTGTGCTTGAAATATGCATGTTTTCAGCTGAGATTTGGGGGATGGGCGTTTATTAGAATATGGGTGTTTATTAGAATAAATATGGTAATTCATAGACACCTTGATGTATTAACACCAAAGAAATAAGGAAAATCTATGAAGTATAATAAAATTGGCTTTGTATTTTTAATCAATATGATATAATTAAATGAATAGAATTAATAAAATGAATATAAGTAAGCAGAAAAGTATAAATGTTATCGAAAGAAATGAATTACGAAGACAAATGACTGTTTTTCCATCAATTGTGTTATTCCAATGGTTATAATAAGGAGTGGGGTTTTGTCCGCACCCTAGTATCTACATACCTGTCACATAATCTTCATTGTCAGGCCTTTTCTTAAACCAAGATATAATCCAATAGGAACTCACATACAGAAAAATGAACAGCAACAAGGAGATCTGAAAATATAAAAATGTTAACAATGTAATCTATTACCAGATGGCAAAATTTAACCCATTACCATACAATGACTCTTTTTGACTTTCTACACCATAATGACATTGGAAAACATTGTGGAAAATGAAGAAATGTGACAAGCAATTTCTTCATTTCCCACAATGTATTCTACCTCAAAAGACAAAAATTGTAGAATTCCATTCACATGAAATTTTCGTCTGCAACATCTTTGAATTTGGAACAGTCTAAAATTTTGTTGTCTAGTAATGGGGTAAGACCAGTCTAAATTCAATTATGCTAAAAAAGAACATTTCATGTGACTGAAATTTTACATTGTTTGGTCTTTCTCAATTCTGTGTAAAAATCATTGTGGGAAATGAAGAAATTCCTTGTCACATACAAATTGAAGCAAATATTGCAATTGAATGATATAAATGTGTTAAAATGTTGCACTATAAAATGTCCACGTCATTGCAAGAGATACATCAAAACAATTTGTACATTTGATCAGAGCATTTCCAGATCTGGTGGTAAATTGTGAACAACAGCTCATGTTGGACAAATAACTAAAAGTTCTACAATTTGAAACATCAGAACAATGTTTGAGCTATAACATATATATATATTGGGGCTTGATGGCATCTTAACCCTTTACCGAATGGCAAAATTTTGGACTGTTTTCGTGTTAAAGCTTCTGCAAATTACAATTTACAAAATAGGTGTTGATAAGGATGAGATTTGCATACATTTTACAGTGTCTGATCCAGGATTTGAAAAACATGGGGGAAATTCCCGCATAAGTTTTGAAAACATGCGGGATCTGTAATTACAATGGGGGACATCAAGTTTGCTTAACCAAATAACAAAACAATTGACTACCACCGTCTCACTTTCAATTACGTTGGTCGACATATTTTCGTCATCCACATTTGTTTCATGGCCAAAGAAATCGTTAATACGCCGTTTTTTCCCTGTCTGATCCATTGTTTGTCAAAGAAAATGCAGACGACTCGATCATTACTGTGTATGACAACAAACATAAAATTGGAATTTTCCTGTTAACGAAAACGATTTTTAAAATTTCCTTTGTAAGTAGATCTAGATCTATTTAACTTAAAAAAAACTATATCTATTTTTTCAAAAGTGGATATTTTTTATTGATATTATTTTTCCTCGCACAATGAACAAATAAATGAATGTAATCAAAAGTTCGTTTAAATAAGATTCGTAAATCATCGGTCAATTTCGACTGCTACTAGAGTGGGAATAAGATAGTATGAATAACTATAGTTACAAACACGCGGTCTTTAATGCAATCGAACTCAACCGTAGTAAACAATAAGGGAAGTCACTCTTATGATACCGCTCGAGGAAAATTTTAAATAGTTAGATGTGACTTGCTGTCAAAGGCTAGATTTATTGATATTCCTTTTTGATTTATTTTTTGCGCGACCATCCCGCGCTTGATTGAAAATCATGCGTGATCTTTCAGAAATGCCGGGGATTCTCGCAATCGCGCGTCCTAGATCCGACACTGATTTTAGAACAGAAAATATTGAGGCAAAAGGAGAAATTAGTGATTATCAGCAACTTCTTCTTTTGCCTCAGTATTTTCCCAAGCCTTTTCTATTAGGGATGTCAAAACTATGTCTTGTTTGGGAAAGGGTTAAACAGTCCTGGAAATTTTCGTGCCACATGTTTTAGGTGATACCTTATTACACTGTCTCATTGTTTGGTCAAAAGTAGAATAAAATACAAATTCTTGGTCATTAGAAAAAGAAGATGTATCGTGATGTGTATTTGAGCCAGGATCTGGAAAAACGTCCCTTAAGGCTTTTGAGCCCAACATCGATCCAGATCAGCCTGTGCATCCGCACAGTCTGATCAGGATCCATATTGTTCTCCAATTGCTTCTTCGTGACCTGTGGTAACTTAAAGAGAGCAGCATGGATGCATATTGGACTCCATTTGACAACAGGCTGATCTTGAAACTCAATTTTTACAAATGCTATAAGGGACGTTTTTCCAGATCCCGGCTCATTTGTATTCGCCTTTGTATTTGTATCTTTACAGCCCCACCAGATACAGTCTACAGTCTAAGCTTGTCCATGTAAACCACCGTGATTTGCGGAGGTCGATTGTGATTCATGCCGAAAATTATGGTGGTAAATCACTAGTAAATCGCCGTGATTCCGCGGTTTGGGTGTAAAATCAAGCTCACCACGACCATCGCATTTTCCAACCGAAATCGAATCACAGAGAAGGCATGAAAATAGAAAAAAACATGCGGGCTGTACTATACTCATGAATAAGCATAATATTATGCCATTTTCTCCTTTCTCCGTATGTTTTAAAATTTAACTTTCGGAAGCCATTTTTGTTATTTGCAATTGAATTAACATCTGACTGACATGATCATTACAAAATACCAAACATGATATACGGTTAAAGGATAACCTCAAAAAAATTACGAGTTCGCAGTTCATCCTTATAAATCGCTCGGAAATGGTTTAAAAAAACAATACAAAAAAGTCATTACGTGTGGGAAAGCATTAACGCATTGCAAACCAGCAGCCAAATTATCGATTTTACCAATACACAAAATATGCCACATCAATTACTTCCCTTGGATTCTGTATCCTTGGATACGAAATAGTCGAACCTGTCTACATTGACAACTGCGTCATTTATCGATAATCGAGTGGTTTGATATAAAGGTTAATGGGAATATCGCTTCAAAATCCTGTTGTGTGTAACTTACGATTGCAATGTTCACTTAGTAACCCATAAAACATTATACATGTAGTATACAGTTGCTTTTCCGAGGAAATCAAATTGAAAACGAAAGTGGATTCTGAGATTGAACCAGGACCGTACAACTTCTACTTAATTTGTACCGTCATGTCATTCAAAGATTATGCAAATTTTGATGACAAACAAATTTTTATCCAAATGCAGTGCTAAAACATAATTATCAAAATTGCGTGTTCATGAGTGCTGCTCCTAAATAAAAATGCGATATTCCGTGTCGTTCGACACAGGCATTGTTTCAATTCACAGGGTTTCATCTAACCCACTACCAAGGCAAAGGCTAAGAATTGGCTGGTCTAGATTCAGATGTTGCAGACGAAAATTGCAAGTGAATGGTATTTACTTTTTGTCTCTTTGGGTAGAAAACATTGTATAAAGGAAGAAATTGCCTGTCTAAATCAATTTCTTCTTTTATGATGTTTGATGTTTGCCGAAGCCATTATCTCGTGAGTGAAAAAAAAATGAAGTGGAAGAGAAATACAATCTATGTGTGTTGGTTTTCCCCTAAATTTTTCATTTAACAAAACCTAGTATTGACGCTCAAAAAGGCTTGGTAAAAACATTGAGACAAAGATGAAAATGCTGATAATCGACGTGATCACCTTCTCTCTCAATATTTTCCGTGACATATAGAGAACCCCCATTTAATCATCACCCCTTTGTTATCTGCTGGGTCGTTAAAATTGAACTCTAAATTTGTGCTATTTGGGAAAGAGTTGAGAGCGCATAAAGATCGTTTTAGGCATTTATCGAACAGTTTTGATATATTTAATATTGTATCAATATGAGTTGCAGGCGATTAAATTAAGACTGTTTGGGCAATTTTTTAATTATCATGAGATATCAAAGTATTGCTAAAAGGTTAGGAGAAAATGGTGACCTCAGCATCTAATCCTTTTCTCTCTTATTTTTATTCGTTTATTTATTTTTTGTTTTTTTGTTTCCTTGTGTCATCGAAAATAAAAGGATCATTTTTGAAAAATGATTAAAATCGAAAATAGCATTAATAGATTTTCTTTACATACATTAATTGGAAATAAACACCTTATTACATAATGAGCTGATTAATTACAAAAACGGGTGTAAGATACTGGTCAATAAACACGCGGGTGTCAAAGATGTCATAAAACACATGTATATTCGCTCCCTTTACTCAGTACAGCAATTATTGGAAGTAGTTTTCAATATTATATTGCCCTTTTCTAAAACATATGATCCTGTGAAAACCAATTATAAAACGATCATAGTTTTCCCTTTTTGATTCAACAATCCGAATCTCCTCGCTATGTTGCAAATAAATTCTCTCTTTAGCAATATCAAATTGATCTTATGTAGCTTCGAAATTGGAAACCTCTATTAAAACATTGTAGTTGTGGAAAGGATTAACCCATATCCAAACGGCAAAAATACTCTGGTCTCGTCTGAAATCAAAGGTGTTGCAGACAACAATTTCAAGAGAATTATTGTTATTATTTCTATTTTATTTTGTGTGTGGTGGAGGTAGAAAACATCGTGTGAAATGCAAGACAAGCGATTTCTTCATTTCTCACGATGCTTTCCCAGTGGCGGATCCAGAGGGGGTTCGGGGGGTTCAAACGAACCCCCTCTGAAGCCCAATTATTTCATTTTCATGCAGAAATTCAGTCAAATTGTATATCAATAGGAAAACGAACCCCCCCTTATTGTAAATTCGACCCCCCTTTTCAATAATCCTGGATCCGCCACTGTTTCCACAACCTTTTTTTGAGGGGGGAAGTCATTGTGATGGAATGGGTTAAAGCGATATCGTTGAATGAAATCCTGATTAATTGTCAATTCAAATGAAAACGTCACCGAAAATCAAATACTAATTTTTAAGAAGTCATCAAATTCTTTTTTAAGACCGTTTGACTAATATGTTTTTCACACTTAGTAACGAACAATGGAATTGATTTCCTTGATTATGGAATAAAATTTGATGATGTCTAAAGTAATTGACTGATGTAAAATTGGTCAATGTCATACGATCAATTGGATTTTCGACGACATCGTGTCATCTTATTAACCCATCACTGGACGGCGAAAGTTGAAAGAATTAAAAAAAAAGTTGTCCGTCCCACAATGATACGTGTTTGAAATTGTGTCATTTATCGACAATCGAGTGATCTGATATCATGGTTTTTGCTAATTAGTGGGGAAATCGTATCAAAATGGTGATGTGATGGTGAGTATGTTAAATTTTGCGATTTTCTTTTCAATATTTTCTAGGTTGCACAAAAACCCCATTCGTTTCTTCATTTTTCCAAAAAAATATGATAATATTTCAATCATTTCCTGCTTGTCCTCCGTTTACTCTAGAACGATCACTTCATTACGAGATAGTAGTTGAAAACGGCGTAAACCCCCAATAAACCAAACTTATATTGCTGAAATTCAGTGTCATATTCTACTTCGAAAATTACGTCACTAGTCACGTGACCGATCAAGTGCCCCGGTCATATGAATATAAAATATGACCTAAGGGAAGTAATTTACAAGTAATTTACAAGGGAGATAATTTTTTGCACAAATTACAATACGGAAAAATAAAATCTTGAATAATTTCTTTTTTCATTCATAATTTGAAAAATGTTTTAACTAAAATTATTCATTCAATTATGTTGTTTTGCAAAAAAGAAGAATCAGACGCCTATGATATTACCCTTTAAAGTCATTTTAGAGGTAAAAGTCATTTTAGAGCAATGTTTACTGACCTACCCTAATATGTGGGTGTCATGGCCGGTTTCTCATCAATCCGTTCATTTGACTTTTTGATTCAAAATTTCGGCTTTGACTTCGAAATTTTCTTTGTGAGTGTTTTGATTGATTATTCAAATCAATTTTTGTGATTAAAGAAATAATTTCAACTCATGGTGTATGACAATTATTGTTCTATCATGTTTTTAAAACGACTCCCATTGAAAAGTTCGATATTACCCAAAATAATGAAATCTAACAACAAAATATGAATTATAAATCAGTTTCATAAATATTTATGTCTTTTCTCGTCTTGTTTGACTTTTCAAGTCCTCAAAATAGAATACAATTTAGATACGAAAAAATTTTATAAGCAAAAAATCAGAGATGAACAGATGAATGAGAAAGAATAGAAAAGTGAGAAAGGGGGATACAAGCTGCGATATAGTCAGGGGTCTCATTTGCCAAAATCTGGGGCCGTTATTCGGCCCCATTCCCAATGGCAAAAAGTATCTTTCTTTCCCAATTCTCTGGTGAAAATTCCCAATGAGGACCTCATTAAGACCTCATCTTTATTTACAAACATTTTAAAGATAGTTATAGAGTAGATTCTTAAACAAGAGTATGTACAAATGCATTTTACACCACTACAGTCTAATTTGAAGCTGAAACTGAGTGACAGTATGAATAAAAACTTGTTCCCAATTTAGGTAAAAACGTCGCTATTTTTCCCAATTTCACTGGCCCCTGGCCCCAAACAAAAATTGGTAGCAAGACCCTAATCCGAGTCTTCTCTGATGTAAATACGCTCTTTGATATTTTGATTTTTTGCTATTTACATAAATAAATAGCGAAAAATCAAAATATCAAAGAGCATATTTACATCAGAGAAGACTCGGATTAGCAAGACCCCTGATAGTAGCCACAAACTTGATGATGGGTATTGGTCAAACCCAGATCAAAATTTCAAAAAGGTTTCGGTTACATTATTGCAACTAGGGGGATACATAAATAATCCATCTTCTAATCCTTGTTCACAATAATAAATTTGAATAGTGATGATGAAAAGGGCCATAGAGGAAGAAAATGGCCATAGAGGCGAAAGTCTATTAACGGCTTCGAGGAACAGGTAAACAGGGCCGACTTCGATTGGCACTGTCTCGCCGCTCTCGCGCCATCGTACGAACTAATCCGAGTCTTCTCTGATGTAAATACGCTCTTTGATATTTTGATTTTTCGCTATTTACATCAGAGAGCGTTGCTCTTTGAAAACAGCGGAAAGTTCGGTAACGTTACAAGTAGTGAAGCTTTGTTTTTGTGTATCATATCGAATCACTCGGTAAAACACTGTAGGGTATAGATCAATTAATCATTTTTTGTCATACCTGACCAAAAATTTCATTTCAAATCGGCCTGCTGGAAGAGTATAACCTTTGGTTTTGAATGGAAGGTCAAGGTAAACAAAGGCTGCTCAGGTGAGGGTTGTTGCAAAACATAGCCTATAAACCTTTTGGAAATACTTTTTGGTCGTAATTTTTTCAGCAGCCATAACAATAAATGGTTCATTTATCGATACCATCAGGCGTTTTAAGGATGTCGTTTAAGATTGGACGGTGAAAGATGCGCAACATCGAGTTGCGAACTTCTTGATATTTTCAAAGAGCAACGCTCTCTGATGTAAATAGCGAAAAATCAAAATATCAAAAAGCGTATTAACATCAGAGAAGACTCGGATTACGTACGAACCATCGCCCCAACCGAACACCAATAGTGCGAGCTATAATCCGAGTCTTCTCTGATGTAAATACGCTCTTTGATATTTTGATTTTTCGCTATGTACATCAGAGAGCGTTGCTCTTTGAAAAAATCAAGAAGTTCTCAACAAATTGTTGCGCATCGTTCACCGTCCGATCTTAAACGCTATCGTTAAAACCCCTGATGATTTCGATCAATGAACCATTTATTGTCATACATGTTGAAAAATTTACGGCCAAAAAGTATTTCTAAAAGGTTTATAGGCAATGTTTTGCAACAACCCTTACCTGAGCAGCCTTTGTTTACCTTGACCTTCCATTCAAAACCAAAGGTTATACTCTTCCAGCAGGCCGATTTGAAATGAAATTTTTGGTCAGGTATGACAAAAAATTATTTATTGATCTATACCCTACAGTGTTTTACCGAGTGATTCAATATGATACCCAAAAACAAAGCTTCACTACTTGTAACGTTACCGAACTTTCCGCTGTTTTCAAAGAGCAACGCTCTCTGATGTAGATAGCGAAAAATCAAAATATCAAAGAGCGTATTTACATCAGAGAAGACTCGGATTATGCGAGCTATTGACCAATCAAACAGCTATAGTAAGACCACCGGAAAAAGTGTGGTCCGGCCATCCGAGCCATTATGTCATTCGGAACACCTCGGATAACAAGGATAAGGAGATCAGACAGAGTCCAAATTATTGTGTCAATCATGTCAATGGAAGGTGCCAAAGTCTGACAAGGAAAATTTTAAGAAACGAATTGATGGAAACGTACGATATATTCTCGAATGGCGTCGTGGAAAACTTGAACCTCTTCCGATTCTTCGTCTGACATTTTTCATCATTATGTTGATTAGCAAAATGGTAAATTGTGATCTCGAAAGAAAGTTCGAAATTCAATATGGTCTGCAATTAAAAGATAAACAATCTGTTTAGATTTTACGAAATTTAAAGCCCCTGACGATATGAATTTAAATCAAGTCATCTTTCATTTGTGTATAAAACTTGTATCAAAATTTATTTTAGATTTTAATATATATCAAATAACACTTTTAATTCCTTTTTCTACAAAAAGAAAACAATATTTTTAATTTATTTTCATAAAATATTATTTCTTACAAAGAATGACTGGTTTCCTGCAGCATTTCCGTAAGCGGGGAAACAGCCAAAATTATGACACACTTCCTGTTAAATTTCATTTCCTCTTCAACAGTCGAACGGGTAAGACGTACTTCTGCCTTATGTAACAGGCGTTGACTGAAACTTTTTTATGTTAAGAAATCGAAACTAGACGCAACCTTTTATTTTCCTAGACCAATAACCTTAATTACTCGTAATGTTTGTGATATTTTTTTTTGATTAGATGCAAAAATTTATTGAAAAAACTTCATTCGTCCAACTTTCTTTCGTGACTGACCATGAATGATACAGTAGCAGTGTCATCCCAAGCCCGATAATCAGTATGGGCTTCAAGTAAATCAAAGCTGCAATATCAAAGCCACAAACCTGATTGGTATTGGTTTGTGGCTATGACTCGTAGGACATCGTTAGGATTTAACCGATTCCGACACCTACACAATACTTTTTACCCTTTCCCAAACGACAAAATTTTAGGGTGGACCACTTTGAAGGCAGTTGCAGATGACAAATTGCATGTGAATAAAGATAGGATTTGCTGCAATATATCAAAGAAAATATTGAGACAAAAGGAGAAACTGCTGGTTATCAGCAGTTTCTTCTTTTGTCTCAATATTTTCACGAGCATTTTCTTTTAGAACTGTCAAAACCAGGTCTTGTATGGGACAGGGGTTGAAAAATCCACTCGCCCGCTCGAATTGTGAGTAGAAAATGCCGTAGGACGAGTAGATTTAGGGACGAACTAGTCCAACGGGGCGAGTGCAAATTTAGGACTTGAATCATGCTGATTGAGGGAAAAAAATAAAAGTCGAAAAGAAAGTATTTATTTCAAACAACTTCATATCGGAAACAATAATATTCGCTGTAAAATAAGACCGTTCCGTTCCCTGTTTATGTCTATCAATCTTCATAGACGCTTCAGAGTTTCCATTCACATGATTCACGCAAAATTGTGGGTGAAACACGCATATTTGAAAGAAATAACATACAAAATTTACAGTCCCTTATGTGATTTCAAAAAAAAAATTTGGATCTACATTGTATATCAAACAATCCTGAAAGTGAAACTAAACAAGGGCGCTAGAGTAAATTTGTGTTACTCATATGCGATGATTTGAGCGAGATCAAAAACGCCGCAAACACAGTCAATTGATGACATAGTCATTCCAGTTTCAATATTATCACGTGATTTTTCCGCACACAAATAAGGTTACGTTTTACTATGATTTGTTTACAAAAATCGCACGTGCCAGAAAGCGCGGGAAAATGGGATGAATCAATGAAAACAAAACACTATCTGCGTAGTAAATAATCTGACGTTAGATGGTTTTAACACCGACATGTTGTCTCTTTCTGTCATGCAGCCTCGCGATTACACAAAGAAATTCTTTCACATTTACCGGGTAGTTGTACATATTAAACTGGTGTGCTTACTCGACCATTTCGACAGCTAATCTATCTTTCGAATTAAATAGAAAGTGAGTTTTAGTGTTTACAGTATAAAGTTAATCGGCGATTGATTTATGGTAAAAGATTGAGTCAAGTCTGAGCCACATTCGATTTTTTGACCATCTTTTTTAGTAAAATTGTTGCCTTATTTGCCAGTGCGAGCCCTATCTGTCATTTATACCGAAGAAACTTTATTTTTAGAAAGAATCTACCTAAACATTAAAAGAGTCAAACAGTTATGTTATTTGCATAATAATGCATCCGTACCAGCCAACAGTCTAAAATTTTCTTCATCTTTAAGGGCTAGTTGAGTTGCATTAAGGGCGAGTAGAAATTCACAGCTACTAAAGTCCTACAGGACTAGTAGGTTTGAAGAAATTTTTCAACCCCTGTGGGATAGGGTTAACCGATTCCTAATGATTCCGATACCAATTACTTCACATTGTGAGCATGCTATTATTTAACAAGTTAGTATTTTGTTCTAGTTACCAATAATCAAAAATCAACTATATGCAGTACAACAGATTCACTATTAATTTCTTGTATCAAAACTAACATAACTTAAGGACTAGGGCTGACTGAAAAGATATAGCCTCAGATTTAAAAATCTCAAGTAATTTTGGTGACTTTCTTAATACCACCACCATTCATGACTCCCCAAGCAATTTCTTCATTTCCCACAATATTTTCTACACAAAAAGTCTGAAAAATGTAAATCTTCATTCAATTTTAATTGTCGTCTGCATCATCTTTGAATTTGGACGAGTCTAAAATTTGTCGTCTGGTAATGGGTTAATTAAAGTACCGGTGTTCAAACTATTCCAGATGAGTAACTAAGCACGAGAAAATAATGCTGCTGGAAAGAGTCAATATGTGTAATTCGTATTGCTGATCACAAAACATCGTAACTAAAGGTTGAAAAGGTTTTGATACATCGCTGTAGTTTTAATGTTGGTAATCCGAGTCTTCTCTGGTGTAAATACGCTCTTTTAAATAGCGAAAAATCAAAATATCAAACAGCGTATTTACATCAGAGAAGACTCGGATTATAATGTTAGGTGACGGGTTCTCGGAGATCAAAGGGTTATGCCGCAAACGCAATCGTCATATGATGACGTAGTATATGTCTTTATTCTTTACTTACTCACATGAGTAAGCTTGGGGAATATGTGAAAATGAAAAATAACTGTCTGTGGATTTAGTTAATTGGAATGAAAATTGTGCACGGTTGAATTATCTGCCCTTGAATTGAAAAAATGGCCAATTTTACTGACAAGCCCCTCTCGGACGTATATGCGTCGCTCTGCGAAGCTCTTGTTGTGTGGAGCAAGTGCTGGAGTGATTCACTCTAGCTGGGATATCGTAGCCACAAACTTGATGATGGGTATTGGTTTGTGTATACGAGTCCACCATCTTCCTTCTTTTGAGCAAGACAAAAATGGGGAAAACACATTTTCTTGCATAAATTTTAAATACCAATATATCTAATCAAGAGGAAATCCCATAAACAAATATTCCATGTCACAAATTCGATCAAAAAGTATCACCAAGAATTGTTTTGAACTTTTCCTTCCAATGGAAAATTCAAGTCTCGATAGAATAAAATGGGTGGGTACTCCACTTCAAAATTAACTTGAACTTAAGGTATCAAAACCCTCAAAAGCACCAAAGAGCCAGAGCCGAAATTTGAAAATACAAATAGTTCCTAAACTGTGTTACATTTCCATTCCAAATACAAACATAAGCATTTTGTACAGTTTAGAATTTTTAATTGATGCATACTTATGAAAACACAAATTTTCAAAATTACCTCCCTTGCATATGCATATAGAGTAAAATAATATTTGTTAATTACTGTCTTCTTGAAGCATAATCCTAAAATCCGGCACTGTGAATCAACTTATGTGAAGTTTATTTACGAGTGTGCGTAATTTGATGCATTTCGTATGGCTAACAAGTGATGATTTTTTCATGGTCTGTAAACCTTAAGTCTTTATTTGAAAGTGATTTCAACATAAAACTATGCTGGATTGACAGTAATCTGAGTTTTCTCTGATGAAATTCGCTCTTTGATATGTTGGTGTTGCTCATTTACATGAGAGCGCACTGATTAATGATCAATAATGTGCATTATTTATCATTTTTTGACCTGAAATGCATAGATTTCTCTCTTTTTGGTGACTATTTTGAAGAAATTAAGCTGTAGGTACCGTGACATAATTTCGGACAAACAATAGTATTTCCGTAGGTGTTGTTATAAAATCTCGTAACTACGGCTTAACTCTGAAAGCCGTAGTTATTGTCTGACCACATTAAACTGATACTGATTTATTTCTGTCGCTATTTGCATATGTCACTGAGGCACATTTACCTACTTTGAACAAAAACAACGTTATCCGCTGTCGTAGATAGTGGTCGAGCGGTATGCACACTAGACTGGAAGCTTGAATGACCCAAGTTCGGTTCCCAATCTGACCGATTTTTTTTTATTTCAAAAACTTAATTTTCAATCTTAAATTTGTCCTTGACTTTTTTTTTATATGTTTAATGTATTTTTTATAATTATATAATCTGTTATATACTATATATAGGCCTGAAAGAAGTTTATCAGTCAAAATGTATATTGAGAACATGTTTCGATAGGCATTACTGTATTCACTGTTCAGGGATAAAAATCATGTGACTTTCGTGGGTACTTATGAACAGAAAAACATTTTCGTTGTAAGAAAGATGAAAACGATAGGGCCATGGATATACCGAGTCTCGAACCCATGGCTTTCTGTTTTGAACGCCGGCGCTTAACCCATTACGCCATCAGAGACTTTGATATATGGCTGGTACTAAATGAAATTTATCATGTTATTCAAATAATTGGTTGGCTATTTATAGCAATCGTTGATACGAAAACATACAGAATATTCATTTGTGGCCAAGTGCAAATAAGAATTCAAAATTTATGGGCCAGGAAACAGCAATTTATTTTGAAAACATTTGTACAAGTATCATCAAAATAGGTTAGTTTCCTGAAATAAGGGTACATTTTTTAATTTTGTTGAAAATTTCAGACCATTCGGTCGAGTCGTTCAAAAGATACTAAAGATTGAATATCGCAAAAAGGCCAAAAAATCAGCATTTTTGTGTGACATTGATCAAAGATGCATTTTTGTTTTTTAAATATTTTTTTCATTTAGGGATAAATAGGATCTTGGTTTTTAAATTTCTCATCTAGAGCCAGTGTCTAAAGAGAAATCAATCACAATTTGTCAAAAATCAAGAAATTCTTTGTTTTTTCGAAATTTTTAAAAAACACCCAAAATGGGCCAAAAATCCAAAATCTGGGTATTTCACTGTGGGTGGATGCCACAACCACACAGAAGGTGGTTCATGAGATATTATAACACACATGCATGGTGGAAGGGATGTAGTTTCTGATTTACAGAACTTTTTTCCTATTGATTTCATGTCAAAATTTTGGTAGTCTTTTTCTTTTAACAAAATTTTGTCCCAACAGTAACGGTAGCCACACTGCCTTTGTATTTTGATAGCTATTATCATTATACAGATGATTTCTGGCCTCATTCACAGCTCTAATTTTTCCCAAATGGCTGTCAAACACTTTCCATTTTAATACTTTGTTGTATCTACATATTTACAGCAAGTACAACAAAGAGAAACAATGTCCCAACAGTAACGGAAAATGTCCCAACAGTAACGGTTACATTCTTGATAAGCTGCTCTTGCCTTATAGACTATATAAGATGTTAATGAGCTGTCCTGTGAAACTTCAAGACATCCACGTCAAGTTGATACTAGCATTACAAGTTAAATATCAAATGAACCAATAGTTTCATGGGCTTAAAGCCAGGCCCTATTAGGATGGCTTCTGAAAGTCTTTCGTCCAAGCTATAAATTGATTCTTTTTAGATGACGGTATGCATTAAACTTATTAAATTTAATCTGTAAGACTCTGAGAACATAAAACAAGTGACTAAGAAAGACTGCATAAACCTAACTGTAATAAATGCATGCATAAATTCATCAAATGGCTGCCGTTACTGTTGGGACAGATTTCTAGACAATTCAATTCAAGGGGCTACTTGGTGAAAAAATGGTTTCATTAACTTTCAAGAAGACTTAGCAAGCCAAAAAACTCTTCTCAAGCTACCAAGTGCATTAAAAGACTCACACTGTATGAAAATTTCTGAAAAAATAAAGACTGATATAATTCTATTAACCCTTTCCCAAACCTCACAATTTTAGGGTGAACCACTTCAAAAACTGCCATAAATGACAAAATGGATGTCATTAAAGATAGGATTTGTGTAACATATGGCATAGAAAATATTGAGACAAAAGGAGAAACAGCTGGTTATCAGCAGTTTCTTCTTTTGTTTCAATGTTTTCTCAAGCCTTTTCTAGTAGGGACGTCAAAACCAGGTCTTGTTTGGGAAAGGGTTAAACCTACAGAATGCTGAACGGCAAGCAATTTTACAATTTATGATGCACATGTATTCTTGATCTCATTGACAAGATATGTCTCATATACATGTAGCAATCAATAGAATCTAAATTTGATAGATAAGATAGGAACTTCTTCCACTTTTTATTGTGTAGACCACAACAAAGTGTAGATTTGCCCAAGTCAAAAACGATACTTTTTATTAAGTTATTTAACCACTTATACTTTGTATCTCTGGAACCCAATCATAGCATTTAAAAGGGGTTGAAAATTATAAAATGCCATGCATGTATCCTAAGAAAGAATACAATATACTTGTACATGTTTGAAGATGAGTTACATACCGGTAGTTCATACTATCATATATTCTACTTTGATATATAAGATATAGAATATCCATTATATAGACAAAAATAAGTTTGCACCTTTTAAATTTACTCTCTGGAGTTGTTGAAAATGGCAAAAAGTCATGAGATAATCATTTAAACAATTTTGTTTTACCTTAATATACATTCACAAAGCCACTAATGACTATACTAGTTACCATACACAATTTATCAGCCATGCAAGAGTATAAATCAGATATTGTCTTACAGAATGAAGATATACACCAAAACAAAAAATCATAGGTGAAGCTTTGAATTAATGTATATGCATATATTTATTCATTCATAAGTTGGTATACTTAATCAATTTACATGTATTGTATTGTTTTAACATTTTGAGTTTGATTTTACTTCACAAGTATATAAAATGCTGCAGTTACTTTCAAGTTATGAATAATTGGTCAACCAGTGCAGTCCGTTATTTTCTCATCATTCTGAGAACAAATGTTGTCTGGCATTAGCACATCTGTTAGAATAAGGAGCACAATTTTATACATAGTATACAATGAGTGTGACTTGTTCTATTGTAAACAGGGTTAATGCAGTAAGTTGGAAGATGTGTTTCAGTATAACCAATGATTTAAATGTATTGGCTGGGAGAAAACCGTTACTGTTGGGACATACTTTATTTTGAAGTTAAACTGTGGAAAATTGCCTGAAATCCAGTAAACGTTCTTTAAATGAAACTATGCCTTTCTTTACCTGTTTCAATATATTTCTTATACAATTAACCATTTTTAAGGTAGCTACACCATCAGAGAGTTGACTTTTTGGCTTTGAGCACTCACATGATTACGAAATACATGTGAACCAGAAATTTATATCTTCCTTTAGTGAAATCAATGCTTAGTTATCCTATCTAAACACCAAGATGATAAATCTCATTGATTAGTAGCCTTTTTAAAATGTTATAAGATTCTAAATACATGGTAGCTAATGGTGTCCCAACAGTAACGGCAAATCAAGATTTTCCATTCATTTTTAAATCGCATATCACAATGTAACAACACAAACTATTGAAGTAATTCTTGTTTTTTGTTATTGAGTTATGATGTCTTTTTAATTTTAAATGGTTTTATTTGACATATTGCGCTTTATCATCACTGAATAAAAACAAGTACAAGTATGTTTTCGCAACTCATTACTTTTCAAAGCATTTATTTTAGTATTTTCCTCAAAAAGTTAAATGAAATGGACGAAAAATGGGTAAAAAGTTTGAATATGGCATTGGCTTACTATAAAACAAAATATGATTGACAGTCCTCTGAGAAAAATTACTGTTTTGGTTCCTTAAAAAAACAATAATAAATGAAAAATATGCCCTAAATATTATATATAAAGCCCAAATATGTTTTACATCAAACATAATTTCCTCGAAAATATAACTTTTCTTTGAAGTTGAACATATATGCTAACATAAAAAACATCTGAAGCATACAAAAACAAAAGTTCATTTTTTGACATTTTGTCACACCTTATTTGCACTTGGCCTTGTATTGCTTGTTCATTTTAACTTGAGATATTTGCATACTGATTTCACGCTTCAGGTATTATCGATTTAAATGATAAGATACCTTTGAAATATAGATTCTATTTTCACTTAAATTCTTTATTGGCTATGTGGCGTATTGGATAGCGTGTTGGGCTCATGATACAGAAGATCAAGGTTCGAAACGAACCAGAATCTTTTAGTTCTTCTTTTTACTATATTGTTGTTGTAAATGCAAAACCTCGTATCTCGGTTTTGGACAATTTTAAAGGGGAGGGAAAAAAGTGTAGTAATTTTTCCCAAACTTAGATGTCTTACTTGAAATTTGGACATATTGTTCACAAATAATGTATCAATAATACTGATCAGTAAAAATATCTCAAAACCTGCGAGAATCGTCTTCACAGGGCAGACAAGTTTGTACTTTGAAAATCGCACGAATCGACATACGAGGTTTTGCATTTACACCGACGATATGTGCTTTACATCTTTTAATTTTATAATTGATATACTTTCTTTGTGTTTATTTTCATTTTTATATTTATTCAAAATTTCTATTCATTTCAGTTTTATATTTCATTATTTTATTAAATTATTTCATTTCAAACATAGCATTTCAACATCCAAGTTACATCTCGTCAGCAGTGTCAGTAGCACTGGAGTCCGTAGGGCACTCGTCCGCTGTGTCGGTATCGTCCGTGTCTGATCCTGTGATATTTATGATAATGGGAACTGGTTTCCCAAACTGCCAAATTTAGGACTGATTCCCCTTGAGAGTAGTTGCAGACGACAAAATGAGTTTATTTGTGAATTGAAGTTGTACCTTAGAGCAAGGAAAATATTGAGGCAAAAGTAGAAAAAATATTTATTAATAATAAAAAAAATAGTCACCTTCTGAGATTCGATCCTTGACCGCCAGGTCTGAAGTCAGAGATACTTACCATTACACCACAGACTTTGCATGAAGAAAGACTAATATTTAACGATAAATAAATATTCATTTCAATACAATCGTGACCCAATATGACCCGAATATGCAAATATCTCGGGTTAATTTGAACGATTAATACAGTGTTCAAACGCTATTGTGATGTTTATAAACATACTTTTAACCTATAACAACATGTTATTGTAGAGACGCACATGCAAATCGTCTCGTCAATATTACATCAAAAACTGATTATCATCGCTATGGTTGCGTTTTGATCTGTATAACCTATAAGTAAGTTGATATATTTTTTATTGTTTGGTGGGAATCTGAAAACCGTGGGAACACTATATCAGTTTAATTTGGACATACTTTACAAGATTTTATATCAACACTGACGGTTTATCAAAACATAACATTAAACCAAAGCTATTTTAGCACAAAATTCTTTGCCATTGGTTGCATATTACTGGGTCATTTAAAAGGAGTTTAGATAAAGGGTCATTGCACTCATAAATCATAATTTGGGCCATGTCACTGTTTAGGTTGAACCATTCTTTATCCTTTCCCCATCAATTACTGCTTACAATTATAAAAGATAAATGTTATGGTTTTCTCCAACTGTCAAATTCATAATGAAATATTGTTTATTAAGTAACTTGACGCACGAGGGAAAAGATCAAACAAATTTTTCAGAACAGAGATCCTTCATTGAGCAAGCTCACTATTAATAGAAAGTGCGGCACACAACAAATGTGATTCTGCTATATTTATGGAAAAATTGCTCTTTGTTAATTTTCATACTTTATAAAATACTACAATTGGACTGTTTCTGTTGTCAAAGGTAGGTCCTTGAGGGGGCGTATGCAGTGATTTTTTTCCTCAAAAAATGGTTGTTATTGGGCCCCTTCCCCCTCTCTGATGAATATACTTTTTCCCCCATTTCAGATAAATTTTCCCCTCCTGGAACAAGATTTTTTGTTGCAAAGAAAAGTCTTAATCATATTTAGATTCTAGGCATCTCAAACAGTTCTAATTGTTGTTTGAATGTCCCATTATGATATACAAGCAAGTTAAAGGCATTTATAACACTGTATTTGAGAGTATAATCATGTATTGAAATTTCCCTTTTTTTGGCATTCACACGCAAATTTTCCCCCACCTATGGGCCCTGACCCCCTTCCCCCCAAATTAAAAATAACACTGGTATGATACGATGGCTCAGCGTGAAATGGTTGTAACTGCCTATATGTGTATAGACAGTTACAACTGTTTCATACTGAGCCATTATGTTTTACAAACTTATTTCTTGTTTAGTTAGAACCAGTTGAAAATTTGCTGCCTGGTAATGGGTTAAAACCATTTACAAATTTTAAATAGATCATGTTTGTTATTTCTTCAGGACTCTATCCACAATGCCAGTTGGCGTAAACAATCGTTTTCTGCTGCTGTATGGTTCCCAGACTGGACAGGCGAAGGCTATTGCTGAAGAAATAGCTGAAAAGGCAGATAATTATGGTTTAAATGCCGACTTACACTGCTTCAGTGAAACAGAGAAAAAGGTAATACAAAATATTTGGCCATCAACTGTATGAAAGACGATTGCGGATATATCTGATTTTAACATTTATTTGATGAATTTGGAATGGATATTAACTTGAAGACAAATGTACATTAATTGAATACACATTGTACAGATGAAGTTAATTCTTTTTCAAAAGACAAACTTATGACTAAATATTCCAATTTGAATACTTCTGTAGGCAACAAAATGGATGATAATAAAGGTAAAACTTATGCACAATATAGCACAGAAAATATTGAGGCAAAAGGGGAAAATACTGTGAATCATTTTTAGCTCGACTTTTCGAAGAAAATGAGAGCTTATACTGTCACCCGGGCATCGGCGTTGGCGTTGCAACAAAGGTTAAAGTTTTTTCAATCATCAATAACTTCCATACTATCAAAGGGATTCAACCCAAACTTGGAATACTTATTCACCATCACACCCTCTACCTTACTATCAGGGCCCATGACCCTGGCTCCACTATATCCGGAGTTATGCCCCCTTTATACTAAGCAACTTAGAAAGTCGAGCGCGCTGTCTTCGGACAGCTCTTGTTTTATTAGCTCCACTGGCCGAAGGCCAGCGAGCTATTGTCATGGCGTTGTGTCTGTTGTGCGTCCATGCATGCGTAAACTTTTCTTTAAAAGTCTTCTTCTCTCAAAGTGGTGGGCCAATTTTGATCAAACTTGGAAGAAGTATTCCTTGGGTAGTGCTTTGCTTAAATTGCGAAAAGAATTTTGATCGGTCCATAAATGTGGGCATGGCAGGGCGGGGCTTATCAGACTTAGAGAAATCACAAAATAATTCTTTAAAAATCAACCAGAGGACCAATTTTGACTAAACTTGGCAGAAATATACCTAGGGTGGACCTTTATCTAAATCATATGTAAAATTTTGATCGGTTAATAAATGTGGGCATAGCAGGGTGGGGCTTGTCAGACTTGGGGGAAATTTATGATAATTCAGTAAAAATCTTCCACACTCAAACCAGTGGGCCAACTTTGAACAAATTTGGCAGAAATGTTCCTTGGTTGGTCCTTTACTTTAATTGTGAAAGTATTTTTGATTGGTCTATAAATGTTGGAGTGGCAGGGCGGGGCTTATCAGACTTAGAAAAATTTCAAAATAGTTCTTTAAAAATCAACCAGAGAGCCAATTTTTGTCCAAACTTGGCAGAAATGTACCTTGGGTGGACCTTTATCTAAATTGTCTGTAAAACTTTGATTGGACAATAAATGAGGGCGTAGCAGGGCGGGGCTTAGCAGACTTTGGGAGAAATATCAAAATAATTCATTAAAAATCTTCCACACTCAAACCATAGAGTCAATTTTGATCAAACTTGGCAGAGATGCTCTTTTGGTGGTGCTTTATAAAGTAAATTGGGAACAAAAATATGATTGGTCCATAAATGTGGGCATTGCAGGGGCGGGGCTTATAGGACTTGAAGAAATCACGAAATAATTCTTAAAAAATCAACCATTGGGCAAATTTAGATTAAACTTGGCAGAAATGTTCCTTGGGTGGACCTTTATCTAAATTGATCGTAAAATTCTGATTAGTCGATGAATGTGGGCATGCCAGGATGGGGCTTATCAGACTTAGGGGTAATCACAAAATAATTCTTTAAAAATCTTCTCCATTCAAACCATAGTGCCAATTTTGATCAAACTTGGCAGAGATGGTCTTTCTGTGGTGCTTTACTTAAATTGCGGACATAACTTTGATTGGTCAATAAATGTAGGCTTGGCAGGGTGGGGCTTATCAGACTTGAAGAAATCACACAATGATTCTTTAAAAATCAACCAATTGGTCAATTTAGTCCAAACTTTATAAAAATATTTCTTTGGTGGCCCTTTACTTAAATGGTACAAGAAATTTTGATTGGTCAATTAATGTGGTTTGCCAGGGCGGAGCTTATCAGACTTAAAAAAAAACTCACAAAATAATTCTTTAAAAATCAAGCATTGGGCTAGTTGAGACCAAAATTAGCAGAAATGTTCCTTAGATGGCCCTGTACTTAAATTGTTATGACATTTTGATTGCTCAATAAATGTGGGTGAAGCAGGGCGGGGCTTATCACACTTACAGAAATCGAATAATTCTTTAAAAGTCAACCATTGGGTCAATTCGTCAGAAAACAGGGGTATGTCAGTTGGAGGCTTACAAGAAATCATTAGATAATTCTTTTAATTGATAAGCCAGTGGAGCGATTCAGGCCCTCTTGGGCCTCTTCTTTTTTTTCCTTTGGGTTTTCCCAAGCCTGTTTCGAACAAAAAGCACCCCAAACAGATCTTGAAATTGAAAGAGTAATTTGTAAAAAACAGTTTAAATGAGATGCAGCAATTCTAACATCATTTCTTTATTTCTCAGTTTTTCATCGAGAGAGAGAAATGTGTTGTCATAGTAACATCAACAACAGGGGACGGGGAGCCACCAGATACGGCACTCAAGTTTTTCCGACGGATCAGAAAAAAGACATTACCAGAGGAGTACCTGTCTCATCTGAACTATGCTTTGCTAGGTATGAGAAAAATGGTTGTAACAAAGCTAAAGATAAGGAGCGGGGGTTTTATCATTTCAAAGTGAAATTTTTCATTAACTGTTTATCAAACCCTATATTGTAGGTATTCATTGGAATCGTCTCATCGAGACAATTCCAATGAATACCCACAACATAGGGTTTGAATTTGAAATAAGAAATTTAGAATGTCTTTATGACCTCTCATCTGTTGCTCTGGTTGTTAGGGTTCCTATTTACTGGAAAAGTCAGAATCACTGAACAAAGAGATTGATGGAATGCTTTCTGTATTTGTCTGTGTAATTCTAAAACATGGTAATTACTGTTTCAATGAAGCTAAACTTACAGTGTATAAGAATTGCACTGACGACTTGTTTTTGATGAAATATTGTGACAAACGGAATATATCATTTCCTTTTGAATAAATGATTTGAGCGTTGTTTGAAAATTCAAGCAAAAGTAAAAGATTATTTTTCCTTGCATTCTTGACAAATGAATTTGCAGAATGAGAAAGAAATTGTTTTCTTGGTGATACAAATAACTAGTTAACCCATTCCCAAACAGTGACACTCTAACAGGTACAGGCTAGGGAATACATTTTGGTAAATTAAGAAATTGGTTGTCACAAGCTATTTCTTCATTTTTCACACAGTTTTTAGCTCCACTGGCCTTTCAGGCCAGCGGGCTATTGTCATGGCGGTATGTCCGTCGTGCGTCCGTCCGTCCGTGCGTCTGTAAACTTTTTCTTTAAAAATCTTCTCCTCAAAAACTACTAGATGGATTTCAACCAAACTTCACAGGAATGATCCTTGGGTGACCCTCTCTCAGATTCCTTCAAAGAATATGGATTGAACAGAATAACCTGAGATATCAGATTCTGCCCTTGAATGTCAAAAATAGCAGGTTTTGACTAGTTTTCTTCTAAAATCTACAAATATTGAAGAATCAAGTCAAAACTTTGACAGAATGATACTGACTACAAGACCTTGCCTTGGTAAAATTTTCAGCTTAATCTGAATTTTACATCATGAGTTAAGTGCCCTTGAAATTGACAAAATTGCCATTTTCGGCTGTATTTTGACTTTGTTTTCACTCTAGCAACTTCAAATATTGACTAAACAAAACAAAACTTTGACAGAATGATGCTGACTATAAGACCTTGCCTTGATAAAATTTTCAGCTTGATTTGAATTTTATCGCATGAGTTATGTGCCCTTGAAATTGCCAAGAATTGCCATTTTCGGCTCTATTTTGCTGGTTTTTACTCTATTTTTACTTTAAAATCTACAAATATTGACCAATCAAGACAAAACTTGGAAAGAATATATATGAGCTTTACATGGTGCCTGTGTGAAATTTTCAGCTTGATCGGAATCTCATATCATGAGTTATGTGCCCTTGAATAGGACAAAATTGCCATTTTCAGGCTGTCCAGCATCCCTAAAATTCCTAAAAAATCCTATTTTTTTTGGACTTGGCTAAAATTCCTAAAAAAATGATAAAAACAAGGGGAATTCCTAAAAAAGCCCTTATTTTTTCTTGCAATTCCTAATTTTTCAACCTGGCCTGAGCTTGAAATACTCAAATGTGAGCTATTGTGATGCCTCACCTAGCATATGGCCTTATGTCAGAATATCTGTGGACAATGACTTAAAAATCTTCTCCCAAACCATTTGTCCTAGAGCATAGATATATTATTTTGTCGATTTTCAACAAAAACCTAGTAACTGCAGCTTGTTTTAAGATGCAGTTCCCAGGTTTTTGTTGAAAAACTGTGATATGTTGAATTGTCTTTTAGCGCTTCACCAATATACTTCAAATTATTTTTGTGCCATGACAATTAGCCATAATTATGTAATTGTTTTGGGGATATCAGGTTTCAGAAAGAGAAAATTTTCCCCTTAAACCATTTGGCCTAGAACTTTGAAATTTTGTAGATGACATCATCTCTGGGATATCTCTCAAAATACTTCAAATGATTGCTATGGTTAAAACACAGCACTAGACAATGAGAATATTTTCCTCTTTATTGATAAGGCCTAGGGCTTCTTATTTTCAAGTGTATCATATCTTCAAATTATCACTATGCATTGAAAATTAGCACTACCGTGTATGCAGTAGGTTAACACATTTCATAAGACTGGGATAAACATTACCATGTGCCTGACAGACTCTACCTGCCTGCTGCTTGGTCAGGGCTAGTTAGATCAACAAGATGCAGGACTGACTGGTCACCCTCAGTCACAATTACCATAATGAAAACACAGGGTAAGTGACACAACAAGAAAATAATGGACCCTTTTGAAATTTCATTCATTTGTGATTCAAAACTGACCTTTAAGCTTATGAAAACATCATTATAGTTAACACCTTTTCCATTATTATACTTCTGATACAAATATTTGGTCAGGACCAGCGTATGTATGGTCATGGCTAGCAGCATCTTCAAGCAGAAGCCTGACTGTCTGGTAACCAAAAAAAGTTGGAACCTGTAACACAAACATGGAAATCTTTGACAACCTTCTCCCAAACTGTTTGACCAGAGCTTTGACCAGAGCTTTGAGTATTTGTGTTGTATCATTACGATTTATATCAGAATACTAGTACTTCAAATATCAATATGTATTTAAAACCAAACCAAATGGTTTAGTTCCTTGGTTCTACATAGAGATACAGAGGGATGTCTTTGCACATTGCAGTCTTTCCTTCCAAACTGTTACTCCAAAAGCTTTGAAATTTTGTACAGTCTCATGAATCTCTCCCAGAATTGGCTTATGTGCATAGAAAATATGTCGTATGTTGTGGGCTTCTGTTTTAAAAGGGAAATGTTTTAGAATGTTGTTTGCAAAAACCATTAGGTCTAAAGATTTTAAATTTTGTATTTTGGATCTCTACAGGAATGCTGCCCAAACTAAGCTTTGAAATTTAATGTGTACCATTGCCTCATAACTCTTAATTCAGTATGCTTATGGCATTTTGATTATGCCTGGAACACTGGTAGGTGTCTTAAGGCTTTCTCATGTGAGCTATTCAGGGCCATCTGGACCTCTTTAGTCAATAGGTATCTATCTTGTCATTTGTCAGTGTCTTATTCGTATATGGCATTTCAAGGCAACTGAAAAAAGTCCAAATGCCAAGCTGAGTGTTGGGTCTGACTTGTATATTATACAGTTTGGATTAATCAGGATTAACTCGACAAATAGCTGAGACAATGAGACTGTAAGAATATGCCTTAACCTAACTGCTATAAAGATAAAAAGAGAGTTTTTTATTATCAATAATGTAAAATTCAGACTATTTTGATACATTTACCGCCCTACTTTAACATTAAATTCCTAATTTTAGCCCTAAAATTGCCCTAATTTTTTCGATTTTTGTCCCTAAAATATGCCCTAATTTTTGTACTGAATGTGCTGGACAGCCTGCATTTTCGACTTTTGTTTTCACTCTAACAACCACAAATGTTAACCAATCAAGATGGTACTTGGAAGGAATCTTGTTGACAACAAGATCTTGCTTATGTGTAATTTTCAACATGATCACACTGTTACAATCTCAGTTATGTGCCCTTGAAATTGACAATATTCATTTTTCAACACTTTTTCCACTCTTGAATCCACAAATATTGACTAATATAGACAAAATTTGAACAGAATGATTGTGACCATAAGATCTTGCATGTGTTTAATTTTCGATTTGATTTTAAATAAACATACTGAATTATGTGTCCTTGAATTTGGCAAAATCACAGTTTTCAATTTTATTATTGCTCTAACATCCCTAAAATATTAGTCAATCATTTACTTTCTTTTTGCATTGACCACATAATTGCTGCTTTTGACTTTGTTTTTGCTGTAAGAACCACAAATATTAAAAAATCTAGTCAAAACTTGGATTTAATATTAAGAGAAATTCAGGCCTGTGGAGCGACTCAAGACCTTCAGGTCTTTCTAGTTCTATTAGGAATAGAAAAAATAAATAAAAAAATGTCAATTTTTGTTCTCGTTTAATTGTCGTCTGTGACATTTTTTAATTCAAACCAGTAAAAAATTTGGCTTTCTGGCAATTGGTCAATATGCTAAATTTAGAAAATTTACGCCTGGTTTTGATGTCCTTGGTGAGATATGCTTGGGAAAACATTGAGGCAAAAGAAGAAAATGCTGGTGACCAGCATTTTCTGCTTTTGCCTCAATATTTTCTATGCTATATTGTACACACTAGCAATCTTTTTTTAACATCAATTTTGTCTTCTGTAGCAGGTTTGGAATTTGACAACCAACAATTTTTGTCCTTTGGGAAAGGGCTAAAGCCTAGACAGTTTACTTTTGATATTTAATTATCACAGGTTTGGGCGATTCCAACTATACCAATTTCTGTAACTGTGGTAAAACTTTAGACAGACGACTAGAGGAGCTCGGTGCTAAAAGATTTTACGAGGCAGGTTGGGCAGACGATGCTGTAGGGTAAGTGAGGAACATGCATTAAAAAAAAAAAAATCAAGCCGTAACCCTTTCCCAAACAAGACCTGGTTTTGATGTCCCTAAAAGAAAAGGCTTGGGAAAACATTGAAACAAAAGAAGAAACTGCTGATAACCAGCAGTTTCTCCTTTTGTCTCAATATTTTCTATGCCATATTTTACACAAATCCGATATTTAAGAACATCTATTTTGTCATTTGTGGCAGTTCTTTAAGTGGATCATCCTAAAATTTTGTCGTTTGGGAAAGGGTTTATCACTCAATGATGCCTTTTGACATACCTAAAAGAAAGGACTTGGGAAAGCAATGAGTCAAATATTCCGTGTTTGTATTTGACAAAGAAAAATGCATCACAAGGTCTTGTAAATTACACAAAAAGCATAGAGAAAACAGTGACTTTACCCTGTACACCACACTACCACCACACTAATTAAACATGCTGAAAATTATGATTAGGTTAATAGATTTCGTATCATGGATGGTAGATCTCTTCATTTTATCAATATTCCCATATTTAAACAATGTTCCAAACTTTTCAGTCAGTAAGACATTTGTGTCATCCTCTCAAAAACCCATGGCATAGCACTGCTTACTTTAACCGTTTCCGTTTACATCCCCTATAGAAAAGGCGTGGGAAAACATTGAAACAAAAGCAGTTTCTCCTTTGTTTCAATATTTTCTATGCCATGTTTTACAAAAATCTTTTTTTAATAACATCTTTTTTGTGATTTGTGTCAGTTTTTAGCTCCACTGGCCTTTCAGGCCAGCGGGCATGGCGGTGTGTGCGTGCGTGCGTCCATCTGTCCGTGCGTCCGTAAACTTTTTCTTTAAAAATCTTCTCCTCAGAAACTACTGGATGGATTTCAACCAAACTTCACAGGAATGATCCTTGGGTGACCCTCTCTCAGATTCCTACAAAGAGTTTGGATTGAACCAGAATAACTTAAGTTATCTGCCCTTGAACATCAAAAAAAGCTGGTTTTGACCTTATTTTTACTCTATTATCTACAAATATTAACCAATCAAGACAAAACTTGGACAGAATATATATAAGCATGATATTCTGCCTGGGTTTAATTTTCAGCTTGATCGGAATTTTACATCATGAGTTATGTGCCCTTGAATTTGACAAAATTTCCATTTTTGACTTTGTTTTCACTCTAACAACCATAATTGTTAACCAATCAAGATGATATTTGGACAGAATCTTGTTGACAACAAGATCTTGCTTTTGTGTAATTTTCAGGATGATTGCATTGCTACAAATGAGTTATGTGCCCTAGAAATTGACAAAATTTCAGTTTTCAACACTTTTTTCACTTTTGTGGCCACATAAATAGATTAATACTGACAAAATTTGGACAGACCATAAGATCTTGCTCGAGTTTAATATTCAGCTTGATTATTGTGGTGTTCAAGACATAAATTATCAAGTCAAAATCATATTTTTAGATCAGAATGTCTTTATTTTCATGACCACTATGTTACATGCACAATCGCAACTTCTTGAACTAATTATCATAAAGAAAAACAACTCTTACTGAACTTTAAATTGCCCATATCAAAAGTTACTTCCCTTAGTCTACCACAATTATTAACTCACATATTGAATTATGTGCCCTTGAATTTGGCATAATGACAGTTTTCAACTTTATCATCACTCTAAAAATCTCCAAAATATTAGTCAATCATTTACCTTCTTTTCGCTTTGACCACATAATTGCTTCTCTTTACTTTGTTTCTGCTCTAAGAATCACAAGAATTTTAAACAGGGGTCTTGCTACCAATTTTTGTTTGGGGCCAGGGGCCAGTGAAATTGGGAAAAATAGCAATGTTTTTACCTAAATTGGGAAAAACTAAAACAAGTTTGTATTCATACTGGCAGTTTCAGCTGCAAATTAGACTGTATTGATGTAAAATGCATTTGCACATACTAGATTGTTTAAGAATCTACTCTAAAACTGTCTTCAAAATGTTTGTAAATGAAGATTAGGTCTTAACATGGGGCATTCTGGGTCCTCATTGGGAATTTTCACCAGAGAATTGGGAAAAAACATACTTTTTGCCATTGGGAATAGGGCCCATTGACGGCCCCAAATTTTGGCAAACGAGACCCCTGTAAAAATATATCATTTTAAGCATTTAGATAAATTTGTCAATCTTTTTATAGTAAACCACAAGAAATTCAGGCCTGTGGAGCGACTCAAGACCTTCAGGTCTTTCTAGTTGAACTGGATCACTCTAAAAAATTTGTTTGGGAAAGAGTTAAACAATTTACTTTTCAGATTAGAGATAGTAGTCGAGCCATGGATGGAGAACTTGTTCCCTGCTATAAAGAAACATCTTGGACTTGTACAAAACATGGAGAATGGGGATTCCACTCCAGATATATTGACTGTACAAAAAGTAGAAAGTACTCAGCCTAGTCTGGACACATCACAAAGTAATGGTGACAATGTTGATACTGTGTCAACTAATGGTGAAACAACACAAGCTGTATCCAGTGTGGAGAAAATTGGTGATAATACAACACACAACAACAGTAACAGTATTAGTTCTGTGTCAAATAATGTTGACAATGAGAATCGGCGGACAGACAAACAGACTGGTTCGAGTGAACAAAATGTGGTTCTGACTTCTGTTGTGAATGAATCAGACAGTTTAAATAGCAATCAGTCAAACAGAAGTGAATATAAACAACAAACTTCAACTGTTGCAAATCCAAGTGATAATAAATCTAATTTAAACACAAATACAAGCAATGCAAATGGAAACACAACAACAGAAATAGACCAACTTGTATCTGGTTTCCAGTCTACATTTTCAATATCAGGGGAAATCACTGAGAGTGAAGGACCCTCTCTTAGAAAGTCGTTACCTCCCTTATGTGATACAGCATTAACGGTACCAATTTTACCTCCACCCTATCTGAAGATTGAGTTTCTGACAGATAAAACTATTGTAAGTATCTATGCAGTACTGGACTTCTTTCTTTTTGGAGATTCTTTTTGTCAATGCTGAAATCAACAGCATGCATGGATTCCGACATTTTTCCGAGAGGGTGGGGGGCTGTGTCTTCCAGAGGGGGCCCGACTGTATTGGCGCTTGAAAACATCCTTTGTAAAACACTTTGATAAGCTTTTTTACAAATTTGAGATGGGGCCTGGGACCCAGCCCTGGATCTGTGCATGAACAGTAATAGTTAATATGAGAATTCAAAGCACCACAGTTTAAGTATCTCTTCCCCAAATGATAAAATTGACAAGTGTATTTGATAGATATATCAATTCTTCTGGCAATATAATATTATTAGTACATTTGTATTGTATTTCTTGGTTAACATTAACCCTTTCGCAAACGGTAAAATTTCAAAAGTTCCATTTCAAAAGCTGCTGCAGACCTCAAATGGGTCTTGTTTAAGATAGAATTTTTGTACAACATAGCATGGAAAATATTGAGACAAAAGGAGAAACTGCTGGTTATCAGCAGTTTCTTCTTTTGTTCAATGTTTTTCCAAGCATTTTCTATAAGGGACGTCAAAACCAGGGCTTGTTTGGGAAAGGGTTAAGAAATGTAAGTACAAGCTGTAGTTACAACATTTCCAATTTTGTTACCAACACTTTGTTATGTGACCCAGAGCTACAGATAAGAGGGGGTGATGGCTTTTCAAAATGCAATATTTCATTTATGATTCATCAAACCCTATGTTGTGGGTACTCATTTGAAGTGTCTCATCGAAACGGTTCAAATGAGTACCCACAACATGGGGTTTGGAATTGAAATATCAAAGTTAGAATGTCTTCACCCCCGCTTATCTGTAGCTCTGGTGACCTTTCCCAAACAAGAGCTCGTTTTGACATCAATAACATTTAAAGCTTGGGAATACATCAAAATAATAGAAGAAATTGCTGATAATCAGCATCTTCTCCTTTTGTCTCAATACTTTCCATGTTTTAAACAAATCCAATATTTAGCAACAACGGCTTTGACTTCTACAGTGTCTTTCAATTCTGAATGAACCACCCTAAAATTTGTCGTTTGGGAAAGTGTTACTCATCTTACACAATTTATTTCTTCAGACCACAGACTGCCTACCTTTACAGAATGGTGAGAGTTTTCCATCAGCAAAGTCCCCAGTTGTGATGTCTAAAGTGATCTCTGCTTCAACATTGACAAGTCCTGATGCTGTAAAACATGCCATGCAAGTCACGCTGGATCTTACAGTAAGTCTGTGTTTCTACTATTCAAAGTTGCTGATAACTAGGCTGCCACCGATCCAGGATTTCTGTGAGGGGGGTTTGAATATAGAGATAAGGGGGTTCGTTTTCCTAGTATTACACAATTTTGACTGAATTTCTGCATGAAAATGAAAGAATCGGGCTGCAGAGGGGGGTTTGTTTGAACCCCCAAACCCTCCCTGGATCCGCTACTGCTGGGAGTGATGATACTCAAACTTTGTAATTTCAATTGACCAAACGTCAATCGACAGATCGCTCCGCCCAACATAGAATTTAATACAAACAATACACATGTGTTCGTTTATAGGGAACGATTTTATCCAGTTAATCGTGAAGTAAATTCGGACAAACAAAATAGTAGTTCGTAGGTGTTGTTATAAAATTTCGTAACTATGGCTTAATTAAGCCGTAGTTACGAGATTTTATAACAACACCGACGGTTTATCAAAACATACGGTAAACCTAGTCTATTGTAAGCACAAAATTCTTTGCCATTGGCATGTCGATTGTTTTGATAGTCAGTCGATAAATCGATACAATAACACGTGCAACGAAGAACAATTGGGGCATAACATATTTCTGATCGTCCATTGGCTAATCGATGTTTTTGATTGACAGTCGGCGTTTGGTCAATTCTAAACCCTATATTGTGGGTACTCATTTGAATGAGCACCCACAACATAGGGTTTGATTAACCATAAATGAAATGAAAATTAAAAACCATCACTTCCTCTTATTTTTAGCTCTGAAATCTATTGATTGCCTAGTATTTGAATGATCCTTAGCTGTATCAACTTTATTTTGCTATCTCTGTGAAAGATTTGTACAGTATTTGGTCGGAAAGGATGAAAATGTCTGCTGAAAATGCAAATGATAGCATTCAGGACATAAATTAAGTCTTCTTCAAACAGTAGAGTTGTCACATAAATCCTTGTTTTCATTATGGTTATTTCGACTGAGATTTGAAATGAGACTGACCAGTCACTGTCAGTCCTGCATCTTGTTGATCTAACCAGACCTGACCGAGAAAGAGTCTGTCTGGCGCAGGTTAATGTTGAACCCTGTTTATGTTTCAGAATACCGAATTGAAGTACCAGCCTGGCGACTCATTTTCTCTGGTTGTGCCAAACAGTGAGGTAGAAGTCAACATGTTGCTGAAAAGGTTTGTTTACATGTTTATTACCTGATCTGTGCACAATGGCTAGTGTGTACATTTTAACCCTGTCCCAAACAGCAAAAAATGTGTGTTCTCACAGGCGTTTTCCCCTTAAGAAAGTGACACTGGTTTCCGGCGTCATCCTCTCCAGAAAAAATGTACTTTTTTCCCCAAAAATAATTTTTTCCCAAGACATATAATTTGATAAATTACACTAAAAACCCAAATGAAATAAAAAGGAAACCTTTTCTACAATTGCTGCAGTTTTACCAACTAGCCCTGCTCACCTGCTGGTTCTCAAGTCTAGTCAGTAGAGGGAAGAAGAGTGTTAGCCTATCAAGTGTACTATTTCTATATTATACAATTTTCCCCAAAACTAGGATGCCGCATGTATGACTTCACCTTCCTACCAGCGTCCTCTGGCTTTCCCCTTACCTAAAAAAGCCCTGGTTCAGATTTGAAAGCTGCTACAGACGATAAAATAGAAGTTGTTTTAGATAAGATTGATTTACAGCATACCGAAGAAAATATTGAGGCATAAGGAGAAAATGCTGATTATAAGTCAAGTTTGGGAAAGCCTCAAAGGATAAATTAATGAATATTCAAACATTTTTGTCAATGTGAAATCTATGTTTTCCATGCTTGCCGTAAAATCTATCTACTTATCAGTTTATCACATTTGCCATTTCGGGGCCATTTGTGTTTCATAGACACATCTTGTTTTATTCAGGTTAGGTCTGTTGCACCAAGCAGACAAAGTTTACCAGCTATCAATATTAGAAGATACCAAAAAGAAGCATGCATCCATACCCAGGCATATCCCAGAATCAGCAACACTTAGACATTCATTGATGACTTGTGTGGATATTAGAGAACCACCTAAAAAGGTAATCAACCCATTTCTGGAACAAGGAAAGATTAGGATGATCCAATATGTAAGATTCTGCAGACAGCAAAATGGATGTCGATAAAGAAAAGGATTTGTACATGATATAGCATAGAAAATATTGAGACAAGAGGAGAAACTTCTGGTTATTGGCATTTTCTTCTTTACCTCATTGTTCTCCAACACCTTTAATATAAGGAAAATCAAAATTTGTGTTGATGCTAAGGTTAAAGTCTCTCAAATTAATGGGATTTTTTTAAAAAAAATCTTTCTCAGACAAAAGTGATCTATACTGGCTCAAAAGGAAGGGAGCTTCAGATGACAAAATAAACATACTTCATACATTCATATTGGTTTGTGACAATGTAGAAAAATTGAATGAAAAAGAGGGAAAATATTGTAAGAAAGAATTTTCCTCTGTGATCTCAGTGAATTTTTTAAGGCTTCTCTGTTTCAGTCCTCAAAATCAATTATAGTTTGCTCTGTGGATAATCATGTGATACAATATTTTCAGAAAATCTTCAATAACTTTGTAAATACTGGGCCGATTTAAATTCGGTTTGAAGCAGAGAATGTGGACAGACGCCACGCATTAGATGGACGTGGTAGATTTTTGAAAAATCAACTGATAAAAAAGTTATTGAAGATAAACCAAAATTTTGGTTTATCTTCAATAACTTTTTTATCTGTTTATTTTTCAAAAATCCAACAGGTCCAGCTTATTCCTGGCATTTTCCCACATTCTCTGCTTCAAATCGAATTCAAATTGGTCAAGTATTAAAAAAGATATTGAAGATTATCGGAAATTCTGAGTCATGGGATTATACACCGTGAAACGCAAAGATTATTCTTCAAGACCTAGTCCAGTCCAGTAACGATATTATGACACATGTTTGCAAATGTTACTTATGTAAACAATATAAAAAGCCCTCTTAGTTTTCAATAAATTTTGTATGGCTCAGCCAATATCCATTCTGACATTTGACAAAAGTCATTTGTCTCTTACCAATTGGTGTGAATCATCTATGTGAGAGAGCAGTTGGAGGCTAAGTTTGGATGTTGTGGTACTGGTGAGAGAAATACCAGGACTCCATGGTTAGGTTGGCCAGCTGATGCCATATTACCATAGCATTTGAAAACGGTGTTAAATCAAAAATAAGTGAGTCAGAATCTGGAAAAACATCCTGTATGGCATTTGAGAACAGCCTGGATCTAGATCAGCCTGTACATACGCACAGTCTGATCAGGATCCATGCTGTCCTCAAACAGCTTCTTCGTTGTTAGTAGCAACTGCAAAAGAGCAGCATTGAACCTGATTAATATGCTCTTAGGTACATGCTGATCTGGAAACATGGTAGTATCAAATGCCACAAGGGACCTTTTTCCAGATCCTTACTCAAATAAATAAATTGATAAATACATAATACGGTGTTTGTTTATAATTTCAGGCTCTGATACGAGCACTGGTTGATTACACAGAGGACGGTAGTGAGAAGCGGCGGTTACAGGAGTTGTGTAGTAAACAGGGCACCAGTGATTACACCAAGTATATCCGGGAACCAGCACTATCTATACTAGATATCCTACACACATTTAAATCTTGTCATCCACCAATAGAGAAAATACTCGGTAATTCAACTCAATTTAAATCTTTAATGAAAATCTAAATAAAACATCAACAGTAATTTGAGCAAAAATATTTGAACTTTTTGTGCAGTGGATGCGATTTTTATGTCCCTGTAGCGAAAGACCAGGGGCATGTTGTTTTACTTATGTCTGTCTGTCTGTCATTCAGAAAACTTAATGTGAAAACTTGAAGCATGTCCCATCCACCTTAAGAACTGACTTGAAACCTTAAATTGGATGTTACAATTATAGGATGAAATTGATCCAATCTTAACTACAGCTAACCTAACAGCAATGGGTCAAGGGACTTCTCATTAGCTAATTCATTGTAGATTTTGTGACTTACATGGTCTTAAGATTAATGTTAGATCACACAGTTAGGTTAAATTTTTCTTAATTGTTTTTTCCTTTTTCCAGAACATTCCCCTAGATTACAGCCACGCCCCTATTCAGTGTGCAGTTCTCCACTGGTGTCCACCAACAGTTTGAGTTTTGTGTTTAATGTGGTCGAGATTCCGGTCGGAAATGGGCGGAGTTATAGCCGGAAAGGTGTGGCCACCGGATGGTTAGAATCTATACAGTCACTACAACAAATTATGGGAAGATTGAAGATTAATCATGAAATAAAGGTTTGTACTCATGAATTCACCCATTACCTGTTAAGTATTAGACTGTTCCAAATTTAAAGATGTTGCAGACAGCACTGTCGAGTGATTTATAGTGGAATTTTATATTGCTTGTCTTTCTGGGTAGAAAACATTGTCATGGTTGTGGGAAATGAAGAAATTTTTTGTCACAAGTAATTTCTTTATTTCCCACAATGTTTTTCAAAGGCTATATTCGGTTGGGCGTCAAAAAGTGTCAGTATGTTGAATGTTTTAAACATTTACACATTTTTAGCTCACCTGAGCACGAAGTGCTCAAGGTGAGCTATTGTGGTCGCTTTTTGTCTGTCGTCCGTCCGTCTGTCCGACCGTCTGTCCACAATTTGTTGTTACCACTCTAGCATCCACAAATATTGACCAATCTTAACAAAACTTGGTCAAAATATGTATGACCATAGGTTCTCGGATGAGTTCGATTTTGAGTCAGATCGGACTAGGAAGTCTGGAGTTATGTGCCCTTGAACGTTAAAAATGGCTAGTTTTGACTTTGTTACCACTCTAGTATCTACAAATATTGACCAATCTTGACCAAACTTGGTCAAAACATGTATGACCATAGGTTCTCGGATGAGTTTGATATTGAGTCAAACCAGACAAGGAAGTCCGGAGTTATGTGCCCTTGAACATCAAAAATGGCTAGTTTTGACTTTGTTACCACTCTAGCATCTACAAATATTGACCAATCAAGACAAAACTTTGCCTCAATATTGGCAACTATAAGATCTTGGATGAGTTAGATTTTCAGTGTGATAGAAGCAGGAAGTCTTGAGTTATGTGCCCTTGAATTTGACAAAATTGCTGTTTTCGACTTTGTTTACACTGTAGCATCTACATTTATTGACTAATCAAGACAAAACTTGGCCACAATGTTGGTGACCGTAAGATCCTTGATGAGTTAAATTTTCAGCTTGATTTGGCCAGAAAAACAAGAGTTATTGGCCCTTTAATTTGATAAAATTACCGTTTTGACTTTATTTTCTCTTTAGCAAACAAAATTAATATGGACCAATCAAGACACAACTTGGTCGCAATATTGGTGACCATAATATCTTTAATGTTTTAATTTGTCAGATTGATTGGACTAAAAAAACAGAGTTGTGTGCCCTTGACGGTTACAAAATTGCCGTTTTCTACTTTGTTTTCTCTCAAACAGCAATAAATATTAACCAATTAAAAAAAATTTTGACATAATGTTGATGAGAATATCTTTATCAGAACAGAGTTTACTGTGACAAAATTGTTGTTTTCTTCCATTTTGTTTTTACTGTAACAGCTACAAATATTGATCATTTAAGATTATGAAAGCAGTTTTCAGCTGGATCATTATCTTGCATCTTAAATTATGTGCTCTTGAACTTGACAACATTGGGACTTTCATTCTATCTAGATGCAGGTGAGCGATTAAGGACCATTATGGTCCTCTTGTCTCTAATGATACCATCAAAAGACTGTCATGTGTAAGCATGAAATTTCAATTACAAGCACAAATAAAAGTTTTAATATTTTGACTAACAAACTCTTCATATTGCTGTTAATCCCTTAGCTGAATAGAATCTTTTACTTGTATGTCTATTCTTTACAATGCTACTTCTCACAGACAAAAAAGTACTGATCACTAGCTCAAGAAGTTCACATCTTTTGGTGCAAAATATTAGAATTTGGCAATAAAACAGTAGTTTGTTTTACATTTCATTGGCCATCATGATGTCTTGGTTTCTATTATTAGTAATGATGCACCTTTGTTGATGAATTATTCCCTTAGGTTCCAATATTTTCGAGGACGAATCAGAGCTTCCATCTACCTGATGATGTCACAACACCAATGATTTTGATTGGTCCAGGGACGGGGATTGCCCCATTTATTGGTTTCCTGGATGAGAGAGCTGCTCAAAGACAAGCAGGGAACCAGGATACGTTTGGAGACATTGTTGTATTGTTTGGCTGCAGACACAGGGACAGAGACTTTCTTTTCAGGTGAGTTTGGTTTACATAAGATATTCTGGTGAGCGTGAAAAGTCAATCCTAGTCAGCGTAGAATTAGGATTAAAATTTTCACTCGTAATTTTCTGTACCTAGATTGTTTTTCTTATCGAACTAAATTTTCATTTTTTTAAATACAACATCCAGTTGATGTCTGCAAAGTCTGATAAGTTTATCAAAATTTGGTTTTGTTTTGTGCTTGTTTTAAGCTTCAGTTACAAGGTTTTTTATGCTCCCTGAAGGGAGAGCATATAGTCGCCGCTTCGTCTGTCCGTCCGTCCGTCCGTCCGTCATTCCGTCCGTCCGTCCGTCCGAAGCGATTTCTCTATAACCCTTGGGCCAAATCAAATGAAACTTACCATGTGAACTCCCTATGACATAATGCCAATGTACTTTTCCCAGTTTTTGGATTTGAGGCCTCGTCATGGGAGAAGGGGACTTAAGGTCAAATACACTTTTTCTCTAATTTCTCATAGTCTAATGGTCAGAATTTGATGAAATTTCATATTTGAGTAGCAAATCAGATGCCCTTGACAATAAACTACTTTAAATTTGCGTATAAAAAGTATGTCATGGAAAAAGGGGGCTTAAAGTTTGTTAGCTTAATCTTAGCTCTGCATGGCATACATTTATTGTGACAATGCCTTAATCGGGGAGCATTGTCCGTCTCTGACGGCTCTTGTGTTGAAAAGAGACGATATCACGGTGGATAATCACGTGATACACAAATTTCAGAAAATCTTCAATAACTTTGTTAATATTGGACCCATTTGAAAATCGATTGAAGCAGAGAATATGGACAGTCTTCACGCATTAGATAGACGTGGTTGATTTTTAGCGAGCCGGGACTTTATGTCCGGGGAGCTAATGTCACAGCCCTAGTGTCGGCGTCGCGTCCTGTCCCGTTCTGTCGCGTCTTCGCTTGAAAAATTTTAACTGGTCTATATCTAAGGCACTATTAGAGATACAGCCTTGATATTTCATACAAGGATACTTCTCAACAAGACCTTTCATTTGGGACCATGCCCTTTGACCTAGTGACCTTGACCTTGGAGTTTGACCTACTTTTGAAAAACTTTTACCTGACCTTTCTCTCAGGCACTATTAGAGATACAGCCTTGATATTTCATACATAGATACATCTCGACAAGACCTTTCATTTGAGACCATTACCCTTGACCTTGTGACCTAGATCTTGGAGTTTGACCTACTTTTAAAAACTTTGCTGTTTTTAGCTCCACTGGCCTTCAGGCCAGCGGGCTATTGTCATGGCGTTGTGTCCGTCGTGCGTGCGTGCATCCGGTCGTCAACTTTTTCTTTAAAAATCTTCTCCTCAGAAACTACTTGATTGATTTCAATCAAACTTCACAGGAATGATCCTTAGGTGGTCCTCTATCAGATTCCTTCAATTAATTCTGATTGAACCATAAAGTCTGGAGTTATCTGCCCTTGAATTAAAAAATGGCTGTTTTCACTTGTTTTCACTCTAGCCACTACAAATATTGATCAATCAAAACAAAACTTGGTCAGAATGTTGGTGCTGATAAGATCTTGCCTGAGTGCAATTTTCAGCTTGATCTGAATATTACGTCTTGAGTTATGTGCCCTTGAAATTGGCAAAACTACTATTTTTGACCTTATTTTTACTCAAACAACCATAAATATCCACCAATCAACATAAAACTTTCACATTATCTTACTGGCCATAAGATCTTGTGTTGGTGTAATTTTCAGCTTCATATGAATCTTGAATCATGATTTATCTGCCCTTGAATTTGACAAAATTGTTGTTTTCGACTTTGATTTTACACTCTTTACACCCACAAATATTGAATAATCAGGTCAAAACTTAAACAAGATGTAGGTGAAGTTAGGATCTTGCTTTAGTGTGATTCTTAGCTATATAGGAATATAAAATCATCAGTTATATGCCTTTCAATTTAACAAAATTGCTAATTGTGACTTTATTTTCACTCTAACAGCCAAACTCACTCTAATAAAGACTGTTGCAAAGCTTGGTAACTAATAGATCTTATATGAATGTATTTTCAGCTTTCTAGTTACTTTGTAATTGCTTTAAAGTGACATTTCAGAATTTTTCGTCATAAATTTTACTTTTATTATACCCCCCACCTACGAAGTAGAGGGGGGTATATTGGTTTCACCATGTCTGTCTGTCTGTCAGTCCGTCCGTCCGTCCATCCGTCCGTCCGTCCAGTTGTCCGTCCGTAGACTTTTTCGTTTCCGTGCTCTAACTCAAGAACAGTTTGACCTAGGATCATGAAACTTTACACAGTTGTTGCCCTTGACCCAAGGAAGTGCCCTATTGATTTTGGGTCACCAAGGTCAAAGGTCAAGGTCACAATCGGACTTTGTTTAAAATCCGTTTCCGTGCTCTAAGTCAAGAACCAGTTGACCTAGGATCATGAAATTTTACACAGTTGTTGCCCATGACCCAAGGAGGTGCCCTATTATTTTTGGGTCACCAAGGTCAAAGGTCAAGGTCACAATCAGACTTTGTTTAAAATCCGTTTCCGTGCTCTAAGTCAAGAACCGGTTGACTTAGGATCATGAAACTTTACACAGTTGTTGCCCATGGCCCAAGGAGGTGCCCTATCGTTTTTGGGTCACCAAGGTCAAAGGTCAAGGTCACAATCGGACTTTGTTTAAAATCCGTTTCCATGCTCTAAGTCAAGAACCGGTTGACCTAGGATCATGAAACTTTGCACAGTTGTTGCCCATGACCCAAGGAGGTGCCCTATTGATTTTGGGTCACCAAGGTCAAAGGTCAAGGTCACAATCGGACTTTGTTTAAAATCCGTTTCCGTGCTCTAAGTCAAGAACCGGTTGACCTAGGATCATGAAACTTCACACAGTTGTTGCCCATGACCCAAGGAGGTGCCCTATTGTTTTTGGGTCACCAAGGTCAAAGGTCAAGGTCACAATCGGACTTTGTTTAAAATCTGTTTCCGTGCTCTAAGTCAAGAACCACTTTTTCAGTGACAAGGCGCTAGTGGGGGGTATTTGTCCGCTTTGCGACAGTTCTAGTTTTTATCTGAAAGAGCATATTTCCTTATGAAAATTCTGAAAATTTCAAGCCAAAATATTGTGCCGTTTAGGAGAAATTTATATTTTTGTGTTAAAATTGAACAAATTGTTGTGGACAACAGTTCGAATTTATATGCAATTTATCGATTATGTCTCAACTTTAAATGCGTGTTTCTCGCTTATTGGCAACAACTTCAAAAAACTAATAGTATTTATACTCATTAGAATAACCAATCTTGGCATCAAGACATACTTTAAAAAATTGAAATTGGAATGAAATGTCCCTTTAAGAGCAACACGTATTGAAAAATCTAGTGAAAACTTGTACTTGATATTACAAGAAATTCAGGTTTGACAGCCATTTGCATTATTTTTGGAAAAGGGTTTTTCCCAGAATCTATTTTTAGCTCAAAATATATTTTTAGAACTATGAAATATTTTGGAGTAATCAATGTTCTGTTAATTCAGATCTGCTGGGAAGAAGGAAATTTTTAATTGCTTGTGGCATCCTAAGCTAGAATGTTCTCCCATTTCCTTTTACCCTTTCTCAAATGGCAAACATGTAATTTCACTTTCTTTGCTTCAAGAACCACACATTTTGAACAATCTAGTTTTGTTACTTTCTTTTAGCTCTATGAAACACAAGCATTGAACAATCTAATCAAAACTTAGATTAAATATTACATGAAATTCAGGCCTGTGGAGCGACTCAAGACCTTCAGGTCTTCTAGTTGTGACAAGCTCTTGTATAGGCGAGCTATGATATCCGCGGACAACTCTTGTTGAAAAATCAACTGATAAACAGTTGATATTTTAAAAAATCTACGACACCCATGTTATTTCTGACATTTTCCACATTCTCTGCTTCAAACCGAATTCAAATTGGTCAAGTATTTAAAAAGATATTGAAGATTATTGGAAATTCTAAGTCACGTGATTATACACAGTGTATATCTTACCTTCATTTACAGGAAGAAGCTAGAGGATCATGTGACAAGTGGTATTGTCACAAAACTATTGGTCAGTTTCTCCAGGGATATTGACCAATCAGAAGGCTCCCCACATTATGTGCAGGACAACATTAGGTCACATGGTACAGAACTCATGAATCTATTGGACAATAAAGGAGCCATTGTGTATGTGTGCGGAGATGCTAAAAATATGGCCAAGGATGTGAATGATGCCTTCATCGATATTGTGTCAAAACAAAAAGGTAACTATACATTATTTATCCCATTCCCAGCTTTGATACTTCTAGATGCCTTACTAGAAAATGGCTTTGGAAAACATTGTTGAAAATGAAGAAATTGCTTGTGACAAAAATATGTCCAAGGATGTCAATGATGTCTTCTTAAATATTGCGTCAAAGGAAAAGGGTAACTAAACATTCATCACATTCCCATACAACAATGCTTTTTGACACCTTACTAGAAAACAGCATTTGAAAACATTATGGACAATGAAGCAGTGGCGGATCCAGGATTTTTGTGAGGGGGGTTCGTTTTTACAAAAAGGGGGGTTCGTTTTTTAAGTATTACACAATTTTGACTGAATTTCTGCATGAAAATGAAATAATCGGGCTACAGAGGGGGGTTCGTTTGAACCCCCCGAACCCCCTCTGGATCCGCCACTGTGAAGAAATTGCTTGTTACAAGCAATTTCTTCATTTCCTACAATGATATCTACCTAGACAGACCAAAACATGTAAAATTCTGTTCACTTGAAATTTTCGTCTGCAACATCTTTAAATGTTGCTTGTCTAGAATTATGCCTTCTGGTTATGAGACAAGTGGCTTTGTTATTCGAATTTCTATTTCCTTGGACTAATCTTGTATGAAATCTTAACACTGGACATACGAGGGGCGTTCATTACAGATATCCTCTGACCTACTTTCAGTTGAGGCAGGAAGTTGAAATTGTACACATATATTACCGTATACCTATGTAGGTCACATGAAAATTTGCAGCTCTGAAATGTAATTTGTCTCTCATTTCTGAGTGCTTAAGTTAAGTCAGGTAGAGTGATGAAGCAAGCAGTCTTTAGATTCCTCGTCAATAGCGGGCTACTCTGCAAGTCGACATAACGTCATTTCAACAAACGTTATCCAACGTTATGTAGGTACCTGGCGTTATATTAACAAAATATGTCTACGCATAGTTTGTTTATGCTTGTTAAAATTATCCCAAACGTCCGATAATTTTAAAATCTGGGCATTAATGAAAATTTCTTGTGGGAAAGGTTTGTGAAAACAGTGAGATTTTGATTAATAAGAATTTTCTCATTTTGACGCGATATTTTTTCAGTGAGTCAATAAATCCAATTTATCTACATTTATTTTGTTGTACAATTCAGCTTTCAGAAAAAGTGTTCGATGATTGCAAAAGACCTTTTATTGTCAGATCTTGTAAAAAACAAATTTGGAAAATATTTAAGCAAAAAGAGAAATACTTATAACCAACATTTTATCCTTTTGCATCAATTTTGCCAGTATATCTTTTACCCAGATCATTTTTTTCGATGTATATTTGATAATTAAAATAACATTATTATTATAAAGTAGAAAATCAATCTCTTTACTTACTGAAACAACAACTTTATCATAAGTTTTAGATACAAATGTATATCAATTTTGATATTACAGTAATTCAAATTACACACTAAATAGCGTGCGTCTATGATACAACGCTTCAACGACGTTGCGCGTCGGGTAGAAAAAATGTAATTTTAAAATTATAGTTGCATTTATTCAACGTTTAGATTAATCATTTTGTATTATATACTGTTTTAAAGTTTATCATGTGTACTTTTTGTCAGTAGTAATAAACATGTGCTGATTTTGCGTGTCGAACTAAACGGGGAAGTCAAAGAGATGAACCCCATTTAGATAAACACAATTTTCGAGCAGGGTAGAAAAAATGTAATTTTTCTATGTAATTTTTCTACCTTTTTATTTCAAATATTAATATTCAACCTTTCAAAAATAATTTTATCAATCCTTTTTGTTGAAAAAATGTAATTTTGTATGAAATGAAAATCATTGAAGGGGTGTAGCGGAAAATATATGAAAATTCATTTTTACAAACGGTTGCCGACGTATGATGAGAAACGTTACATGGGTACGTGCTGGCGTAATTTACTTTCTGTTGACGCAAATAACATTTCTGATGTCGCTCATGCAAATGTTACATTTACGCACGATATAAGGATTCCGACGTTGAAAGAATTTTGAAAATCAACCAAAGATTAGCAATTCTATTGCATTTTATATCTGAATTATATTTGAATTTCGTTACGCGTTACATGAAAATGTAAGCATTTTTAAGAGTTACTGTAAGTTATTATTTTCTTCATATGAAATTAAACCACATATAATATGCTGAAATTGATGGGAAATGGTATTATTTCCTATGATTAACTTCTATTAATATACTTAATTAAAGTATATCGATAATTTTAAGATAATTTAGTGAAAAATGTAAAAATTGCAGAATAGCGTGCGATTGACGTCCTATATTTGAAACGTCGCACTCCCAAGGAGGCATGTGATGAGATTAAAGAAGTTTGTGGGGATGATGGTCCATTATATGACGTTGTAAAACACTGGTATACTCAGTTCAAGTGTGGACGTAAGTCTGTGGAAACATCCCGAATCCTGGGTGCCCAGAGTTTGTCATTGATGATGCCACCATCAAGTCAATGCAAGGTTTCGGGCACAATCTACGGTGTTCTACAGAAAAGGGCTTCAAAGCTGCATTAAACGATGGCAGAAGTGTGTCTCTCTGGCTAGAGGCCATGTAGAAGGATTGATATTTGTGCCAAGTTTCAACTCGCTCTGCTTATTGGAAGTATGTTAGGGGAAATCTTTAATGAACGCCCCTCGTAAATTGTACATCGTTACTGATAAGGCTGTCATAATTCACTTGTGTTCTTATTATGTAAAGTACTTTCTAGGAAAGGATGTCAATCAAGGCCATATTTCATGATATCTATCAATGTATGTCTCAAATTCTATATGTCCTTTTACCATGTCCCAACACAATTGGTACCAGCCATGCCAAAAAATTCAGGGCCTTTTGAAAAGTGTGACAAATATTGACTTTTGTCTGTCTGCACCGTCTGACTAGGATAGTTATTATCTAGTTTAGATTGTTTTTCCTATCTTTCTATAATATGTTCATTTTTCAAATGAGATACTTGTTGACATCTGCTAAGTCTGATATTTTTCTCAGAATTGGTTTTACAGATTTATCAGAAGGTCACTTTCACAGTGACATGGACAGGAGCATTAGGGTTTCACAAATCTGTCTTGTTTCAGGGATATCGCTGGATGACGGACGTAAACACATGATGAAGTTACGACTAGAGAAGAGATACAGAGAGGATGTGTGGACGAGAATATAGAACTAGACCTACAGTTAAATGGGGGAATCAGCCTTTCACAGCAATATCTTATTTATTGTTTATAGAACTCTATGATGTTGATGTTATTGTATTAACAGATCATTGAAGTTTCACAAATCTGTCTTGTTTCAGGGATATCACTCGATGACGGACGTAAACATATGATGAAGTTACGACTAGAGAAGAGATATAGAGAGGATGTGTGGACGTGAATACAGAACCAGACGTACAGAGAAAACAGGGAGTCAGCCTTTCAAAAATGCAATATTTTATTTATTGTTTATAAAACCCTGTGTTGTGGGTACTCATTGTAATTATCGAGACGATTCAAATGAGTACCCACAACATAGGGTTTGGATTTTAACTTTAGAACATAATTATTTAGAATGCCCTTATCCCAACTTTTCTGTTACTCTGTAAAACAATTGAATATACAGGAAAGTACTGCTTTTTATGCTCCCCGAAGGGAGAGCATATAGTCGCCGCTTTGTCTGTCCGTCCGTCCGTCCTGTCCGTCCGTCCGAAGCGATTTCTCCATAACCCTTGGGCCAAATCAAATGAAACTTACCATGTGAACTCCCTATGACATAATGCCGATGTACTTTTCCTGGTTTTTTGGATTTGAGGCCTCGTCATGGGAAAAGGGGACTTAAAGTAAAATACAGTTTTTCTCTAATTTCTCCTAGTCTAATGGTCAGAATTTGATGAAATTTCATATTTGAGTAGCAAATCAGATGCCTTTGACAATAAACTATTTATTTGAAATTTGCGTGTAAAAAATATGTCATGCAAAAAGGGGGCTTAAAATTTGTTAGCTTTATGTTAGCTCTCCATGGCATACATTTATTGTGACAATGCCTTATTCGGGGAGCATTGTCCGTCTCTTACGGCTCTCGTGATCAGAGGATGTGATGACATTTTAACCATCCCCACATTACGACACTTTCTGATGCACCATTTGGAAAAACACTGGAAAATACAGAAATTGCTTGTGGCAAGCTATTTCTTCATTTACAAGGGTTTCTATCTAGAGGCAATAACCTAGAAGTTGATAATAATTCTAGTAAAAATAGATTTTTCTTTATTTTAAAAAGCCTATGTTATGCATATCTACTGGAATTATCTTAATAAGATGTTTCTAATAAGTACACACAACATACCATTCAAATCATATTTTGAAAAAAAAATAATAATAATAAAAAAATATACATATCAAAATGATGTATTGGTGTTACATTCAATTACATATAACAAAATATTTTAACTGCTTTTATTTGGATGAAGAATATTCTCTTCCATTATTAATATTTCTGTTTTGTTATTTTGAAATGCAAAAAAAGACTTGAAGTCTTTCAAAATATAGATGGAACTGTATTGTTTTGCGATTTAAATGTAAAAAATTGTACTAATGTTTTATTCTTTTCCTTTTAAATTCTACCTCAAAGTGTGTTTGAGTAATTTTAACTTTATATGAAATTTTGATTTTTAACTCCACTGGCCGAAGGCCAGCGGGCTTATGTCATGTGTCTGTCGTGCATCTGTGCGTCCGTAAACAATTTTCAAACATCTTCTACTCCAAAACTATCTCCAAAACTACTGGACCAATTTTAACCAAACTTTACAGGAATCTTCCTTGCATGAATTTCTTTCAAATTCCTTCAAAAAACAAATTCCGTGCAAAACTTTAATTAATTTAATTAAATTTTCGAAAAATCTTTAAAAAAAATCTTCTTCTCCATAACTAATGGACCAATTTCAAGCAAACTTCACAGGAATCTTCCTTGCATGAATCTCTTCTAAATTCTTTAAAAAGAAATTCGAGTAGAACTCTATTTTTAATTGATTTAATTAAATTGATTTTTTTTTTTAAATCTTTAAAAATTCTTTTTCTCCAAAACTACTGGACCAATTTCAACCAAACTTCACAGGAATCTTCCTTGCATAAATCTCTTCTCAATTCCTTCAAATAAATAAATTCTGTGTTGAACTTGAATTTTAAATAATTTAATTAAATTAAATTTTCGAAAAATCTTTAAAAATCTTCTTCTCCAAAACTGCTCCACCAATTTCAACCAAACTTCACTGGAATCTTCCTTGCATGAATCTTTTCCAAATTCCTTCAAAATATTAAATTCCGTGAAGAGCTTGAATTTTAATTAAATTAAAGTAATTAATTTTTCAAAAAATCTTTGAAAATCTCCTTCTCCAAACCTATTGGACCAATTTCAACCAAATTTCACAGGAATCTTCCTGGCACAAGTCTCTTCCAAATTCTTTTATAAAAAATGGATTCCGAGTAGAACTTAAATTTTAATTAAATTTATCAATTTAAATTTTCTAAATATCTTTAGAAATCCTCTTCTCCAAAGCTATTGGACCAATTTCAACCAAACTTCACAGGAATCTTCTTTGCATGCATTTCTTGAAAATTCTTTAAAAAAAAATCCATTAAGAACTGAAATTTCAAATAAATTAATTGAAATAATTTTTCAAAAAATCTTTAAAAATCTTCTTCTCCAAAACTACTGGATCAATTTTAACCTAACTTCACAGGAATCTTCCTTGCATGAATCTCTACCAAATTCTTTCAAAAAAAATAACTTCGGTTTAAAACTGAAATTTTGAATAAATTAATCGAAATAAATTGATTAAATTAAATTTTCGAAAAATCTTTGAATATCTTCTTCTCCAAAACGCCTTATTGAATTTCATTGTAATTTAGTCTGAATGTTCGATGTACAGTTCTCCATAAGATTCTTTGAAAAAATTTCGGTCGGATGAAAAACATGGCCTCTATGGGCTAGGTTTATTTTTTGCCATATGAAACATAGATTAGTGCAATTTTACGAAAATTTTAAAAACATTTTTCCTCCATAAACTCTTATTGGCTTTAATTGTGGTGAAGCATATCTTCTTTGGATAGACCTCTATTGTATTCCTTGAAGACATTTGTAGTCTAAAGGCCTATAAAGTCTAAAAGCCAGTGGAGCGATACAGGGCCATCATGGCCCTCTTGTTCCTTATCTTTTCCCATGCAACAGAATTTAAAATGGTTCATTTTTTTAGATTTCTGGAAAATTTAAAGACATAATGATACCTTTATGTACATGTAATTTTATTTACTTTTTAAAGGATGGGTTGCAATAAGGGTTCAAAAGATAGATTTTCTTTAAATTCTGTGAATTGATAGGGTTACATAATATCTTTAATTTGTATGTGTAAAAATTCTGATGAGGGCTTATTTTTGGAGATAATGCCTAACAAAGTGGGTGGGGTAAATTGACACGAGAAACATTTTTTTACTTTGAAGTTATATAACTTTTTCTGTATGGATCAGATCGAAGTGAAATTTTGCACGTACTTTCAATGTACTAAGGACAGAATATTTTCGGAATAATTAATCATGTATATCAGTTTGTTGATTTTCTGTACTCGTCCTTCTGTCGATCTCAGATTTTGCTTATTTTTGATGCAATAACTTTACGAAACTATCTCTACAAACTTTATTTTTAAATGAATTGACATTATATTTTGTGAACATGATCCTTTATGATGTAGCTAGATATGTGTAAACTTTGGGTCAAATCCATTGCATAGAATCAAAGTTATTTGACCTTGACCTTCAAAGGTTATTCTAAAATATTAAATTTTAAGATTTTGAGTGAAAATTTATCATGAAAATTGGCATATGAAGTGAATTTTAAGCAAATAAAGTTATTTTCATTATATCCTCTTTGTAATTACTTAGTTCAGTGGAAAATTCACGATTGATGCTGACTTTTTTGCATATAATAACAAGGATTTGTAAAGGGCAAGTGGACAATTTCCTTTTCAAAAGTCATTATTGTTTTGTATGTCAAGGTCAAGTTCTACTTTAGAATTTACATTGAACAAACTTAAAACAGTAAGAATATTATACCTGTGACTTTATTTATTGAAATATACTTTATAAGACCATTTTTATATCAAGATATAGCTGAAAAATAAAAAAGTGACTTTTTAGAATTACCTTTGAAGGTCAAGGTCAAATAACTTTGATTCAATGCAATGGATTTGACCCAAAGTTCACACATATCTAGCTACATCATAGAGGATCATGTTCACAAACCATCATGTCAATTCATTTAAAAAAAAAGTTTGTAGAGATAGTTTCGTAAAGTTAGTGCATCAAAAATAAGCAAAATCTGAGATCGACAGAAGGACGAATACAGAAAATCAACAAACTGATATACATGATTAATTATTCCAAAAATATTCTGTCCTTAGTGCATTGAAAGTACGTGCAAAATTTCACTTCGATCTGATCCATACTGAAAAAGTTATTTAACTTCAAAGTAAAAAAATGCTTCTCGTGTCAATTTACCCCACCCACTTTGTTAGCCATTATCTCCAAAAATAAGCCCTCATCAGAATTTTTACACATACAAATTAAAGATATTATGTAACCCTATCAATTCACAGAATTTAAAGAAAATCTATTTTTTGAACCCTTATTGCAACCTATCCTTTGAAATAATGTGCAAGATAATGTGTACATGTACTTGAAAAAATATTTTTCTCTCCTTATATGTTAAATGCAACATCACTTTCTTTAACCTTTTCCCAAATGTTGGTCCAACTTGAGGACTGCTGTGGATGAGAAAATGAATGTTGTGGTTGATAGGAATTGTGTAGACTAACCCTTTCCCAAACGACATAATTTTGGATTGTTCCAATTTGATAGGTGTTGCAGACGACAATTTTGAAGTCTGTAAAGAAAGGATTGGTGTACAATATAGCATAGAAAATATTGAAACAAAAGGAGAAACTGCTGGTTATCAGCAGTTTCTTCTTTTGTCTCAATGTTTTCCCAAGCCTTTTCTAATAGGGATGTCAAAAACAGGTCTTGTTTGGGAAAGGGCTATAGCACAGAAAATATTGATAAATTGCTCATTATCAGCAATTTCTTAATAAGTCTCAATGTTTTCACAAGCCTTCTGTATTAGGATATCAAAACCAGGTCTTTTGGGGGAAAAAGTTAACCCTTTCCCAAACAAGACCTGGTTTTGACATCTTTAATAGAATAGGCTTGGGAAAACATTGAAACAAAAGAAGAAACTGCTGATAACCAGCAGTTTCTCCTTTTGTCTCAATATTTTCTGTGTCATAATTTACACAAATCCTATCTTTAATAACATTCATTTTGTCATTTGTGGCAGTTTTTGAAGTGGATCACCCTAAAATTTTGTCGTTTGGGAAAGGGTTAAACAGCTCTCAATCTCCATCGTTGAAACTCTTGTTTGTCTCTGGTGAAACAGATAAATTCAGAGCAACAGATAAGTGGGGCTGAAGACATTCTAGATTGAATTTCCAAATTTTTTACTTCAAACCTAAAACCTATGTTGTAGGTATTCATTTGAATCGTCTGGACGATGCAAATTCAATGAGTATTGACAACATAGGATTTGATGAACAATAAATTAAATATTACATCTTGACACGCCATCACCTCTTATTTGTAGCTCTGGACCATAAAGATTTCAGAGATGGAAGTTGTTGGAGACACATGGTGAAATGAATGTTCTGATTTGTCAATCAATATTCTAAATGACAACTGCTATCACAGCGCTTTCAAAATACAATATTTCACTTATTTGTATCAAACCCTATGCTGTGGATACTCATTTGAATTGATATGAGTACCCGGAATACAGGTTTTGATTTGAAAAAGTAAATTTAGAGTGCCTTTACTCCCTCCTATCTGTCGCTTGTTATCATTTCACTTCTGAAAGACGAAAATCGTTCCTCCTTTCTCGTCAATGTTTTGTATCCTATTTTATCAAAAGCCTTGATTCATGTTTATTTTGTTGTCTGCACTCTGCAGCTTGTTAGTTATTTGACTTAACCAATTGGGCAAACTATTACAATATCGGAAAGTTTAAGAGGTGATTATACTTTAAAATCATGCTGCTGATTAAATAATGAATGATTGGGTACAAATGTGTCTTCATTTCGTTCCTTCATATCCTTTATACTAATTTCCAGCTAGATTGTTCAAAGCAATAAGGGAGCCATTTCATTTATCAAGGCTTCGTTGTCTGTGTAAAATTGTTACCGAAATGTTTGCCGATTTTGACACCTTAGTTAAGATGGCTTTGAAAGGTGTTCAGCAAAAATAAGAGAATGCCTGATGAACATTATTTTCTTCCATTTCATGCCTTAACCCTTTCCCAAACAAGACCTGGTTTTGACGTCCCTAAAAGAAATGGCTTGGGAAAACATTGAGACAAAAGAAGAAACTGCTGATAACCAGCAGTTTCTCCTTTTGCCTCAATATTTTCTGTTCTATGTTGCACAGAAATTTCCTTTCTAGTTACATTAATGCTGTCGTCTGCAGCAGCTTTAAATTTGGAATGGTCTAAAATGTTGTCCTTTGGGATTGGGTTAAACCTTTCCCAAACAAGGCCTGATTTTGACGTCCATATCAGAAAAAGCTTTGGAAAACATTGAGACAAAAGAAAAAAATATAACAATCATTTTCCCCTTTAACATAAATTCGGTCTGTGTTACACTGGAAACAAATTCTACCTTAAACATCTCTTTAGTCGGCCGCATCACCTTTCACAGTAACACATTAACAGTAAACGTTTTGCCAATTGATAAAGGGTTAACAATGGATTATGTATCAAAATTAGAATAAGGCAGAATTGTATTCCGTTCAAAAGTGTAATTTCGACACTATCGAGAACTCCGAGAACAAAGGCTTTGACATTCAACTGGACCATCTTACAGGTCTTGCAAGATAAGAAAAATGATAACTTGCTTTGTCCATTTTGCTTCGATATGTCCATTCTTTGCTTTATTACGGATTCCATCTTAGTGATCTACCATTTTATCGTCTGCAGCAGCTTATTATTTTTTGTAAATTTTTATTTAACCCATTACCAAACGACAAAATTTTAGGTTGCTTCAAATTCAAATATGTTGCAGACGACAATTTCATGTGAATAAAATTTAAATTTCTGTTGTATTTTGGGATAGAAAACACTGTGGGAAATGGAAGAAATTGCTTGTCATAAGCAATTTCTTCATTTTCCACAAGGTTTTCTGGAGCAATTAAATTGTGAGGAGTCAAAAAGAGTCATTGTGTTGTAATGGGTTAAGGAATGGAGTGAGCACCCACATAATGTACTAGTACACTAAGTTTGGAACACGCACACGTTTTAAGGGGGAATAAAATCCTGTATTTTTGTTAGAAAAAATGTCAACAAATGTGGATTTTTTCTACCACTGAGAACTTACATATGTTAAAAAGGGAACAAGAAAAATATCCCCGCTTCCTATGCATGTCAAAGTTTCTTTACAGTTAGTACAATGTGATGAAACTTCTGTTGCGACTTTTGACCCAGGTCTAATGTTTTCTGACGAAGTTTTAACACGTTTCATGTGAATCTTGACAAGTATGTAATGGATTAGACAACAAAAACACCCGCTATGTTCCATCTGCTCTCTATCTGATGCCGACATACTTGACACAAAGTAGCACATAACTGTTGGAACACCCAATGCTTTAATGTTGTAAATGACTGTACTTTGTATAGTCATTTACAACATTTATGTACTTGGTCGCGGAGCTGTACAGTGCAAGGACTTCGAAGATGCACCAGTTCACCTTCAACCTGGTGAATCTTATACGATTGTATTCATGGACATTTTTACTTTCTGTATTTGGAGCATCATGTAGCCACACTGCACTGACATCTGTTTGTCCGCACGTCTGTCCCAGTATCAGTATGCAATGGATTAGACAACAAAAACATCCGCTGAATTCCATCTGATCTATTTCTGATGCCAGAATAGTTGACATATATGGTGGCGTTAAAGCTGTATGTAGGAATGACTGAACGGACGTACCTGTTAACCTCCGTTGTGTGACTGAATTGGTATTGCATGATTGTCCTCAGGTTCTGCTTTTGAAGGCAAGGCTATAGAAAAGGATTTTGGGAAACAAAAAAAAAAAAAGACAAAAATAAAAGAAATTCAGATAAACAGCGACATCTCCCTCTTCTGTGCTATCGTAATATTCACTAATCTGGACAGCCTTTATTAACTTCCAATAGCAATGGATTTATGCTAAAAATAGACTGGGTTTACTGTTATAAACGATAAACCGTCGGCGAGATCGCATAATAACACCTACATAAAGACCTGTACTATTGTTTGTCCGAAATTACGCCACTATTTGCCGTCTACACCACCCTTCAAATGTATATTGACATAGACTCGTCCAATTTCAAAGATGTTGCAGACGAGAAAATTGAAGTGGACGAAATGTCGCAGTTTTTGTCTTTCTGGGTCGAAAACATTGTGGGAAATGAAGAAATTGCTTGTCACAAACAATTTCTTCGTTATTTCCCCCAACCATTTCTCAGTCTGTATTCTCAACTGGTCTCAAAAGGCGTCATATGTAGGTACACTCAACAGTTTGATGGTCAGGCTGATTCCTTTAACCCTTTCCGAAACAAAACCTGGTTTTGACCTAAGTGAAAAGGCTTGGGAAAACATTGAAACAAAAGAAGAAACTGCCGATAACCAGCAGTTTCTCCTTTTGTCTCATTATTTTCTATGCCATGTTTTACACAAATTCTATCTTAAATAACTTCCATTTTGTTATTTGTGGCAGTTTTTAAAGTGGATCATCCTAAAAGTTTGCCGTTTGGGAAAGGGTTAACCTAAAGTAAGCCTGCTATAGATATATGTACATCTTGCGTTATTCTTGCCGTAACCTTATCCTAAACAAACCATAGAGTATGCGATCTAATGGAAAAATCTTCAGAATACAGAGACAAAAGAAAAATGCTGATACCCACCATTTTCTCCTTTGTCTCAATATTTGCGGTGCTGTATTGTACACAAATCCTACCCCTTGTCTTCCAATGGCCATATTTCCGTTTGTAGTTTCTTCGAATTTTTGACCAACCTAATATTTTGTTGTGTAGGAAAATGTTAAAATTATAGATGGACCATTTAATGCCGTTCTGAACAAGATCTTTACAATCATATCAGAACAAATTTGGTTTAACATTTGGGTAAAACATTTCTCTCTTTATCTGAATTTTTTCTGAGCTACATTGCACACAAACCCCTTCTAAATATCCAATGTGGTATCAGCAGCAGCCATCCAATTGGAACACCTCGTACCTGCGTATAATTTTCCCGTTTAGAAAGGTGTTAAAGGTAATGCAGTTTAACCCTTTCCCAAACGACAAAATTTTAGGATGATTCAATTTGAAAGCTGCTGCAGACGACAAAAACGGTGACATGATTTGTGTAAAATATGGCACAGAAAATATTGAGACAAAAGGAGAAACTGCTGGTTATCAGCAGTTTCTTCTTTTGTTTCAATGTTTTCCTAAGCCTATTCTATTAAGGACGTCAAAACCAGGTCTTGTTTGGGAAAGGGTTAAGCTTACAACTGAGTCAGAATCTGAAAAAGAGCCCGTACAGAATGTAAGGTATCCATGTTCCAATGCAGTCCAATAAGGCTCCAAACCGCCAAGCTATGGTTACTAAAGCAGAGCAACAAATATGCGGGGGTAGAATCATCCTAAATTGGATATTTCAGATCAAAACCCTATGTTGTGAATACTCATTTGAATCCAATAAGTACCTACAACATAGGGTTTAATCAACATTGAACGATGTTATGCATGTGGAAAAGCTGTTGTCCACTCTTATCTGTACCTCTTACATAGATTTTTAAGAAGCTACGTATTGGATGTTAACATGGATCAAACTGCGGGCATGTACAGGCTGATCTGGATTCGTGTTGTTCTCAAAGGCTTTAAAGCCGGTTATTTTTCAAGATGGTTTGATTATTCTTATTTGAAACAAAATGGTACCGTAAAGCCGAATTCACATGCAGCGTTTTTGTTACGACAGACACATATGTCCCTGTTCACGAGACCGATTCTCCTAATTTTGTCGAGATTATTACATTGGTCAAAATTAATTGTGTCAGGATCTGGAAAAACGTCCCTTACAGCATTTGAGACAGCCAGTTTTCAAGACCAGACTGTGACTAGATGCAGTCTAACCTACATCCATGCTACTCTCGATCGGTTGCTACAGACCACGAGGAAGCTATTGGAGAACAACATGGTTCCTGGTTAGACTGCATGTATACGCAGGCTGATCTGGAACCATGTTGTTCTCAAATGCTACAGTATATAAGGGACGTTTTTTTCCATATCCTCACGGGGTATAACCTGATGTTCGTAACTGCAGTTACGTACATCCAATATGGCGACTTCAAAATTAAGGGAATAATTCTCAAGCTTTATTTGTATAACTGGACATGTTATTCTTTCGGTTTTCTTCACCAATACGATGTTTGTTTATAATAAAAGGATTTTGAATCGAAATTTACCTTTTTATGTTAGTATAAAAGCTTTAATAAAGCTTTAAAAAATCACTATGATGTGCGTAACTGTAACATGAAAATAGGTCAGTTACAATATTACAGTTACGCACATCATGTCATTTTTTTCGACCTCCGATATTGGCCTACTAAATAAATATGTCAGAATAAAGAGAGTGTGACATTGTTTACAGGGTTATTATTGATCAAGTTCGTCAAAAGTATATCAAACGCATTGAGATAGTGCCTGAAATCGATGCTTGTAAAACTCACCTGTTTGTCTATCCGCCATATTGGATGTGCATAACTGCAGTTACGAACATTAGGTTATACCCCGTGATATCCTGGCTCATTTTGTGTCTCCACCTCAGTAATACGCTGCTTTTCGTCCAAAACCTTGTATTTGCAGCTTAAAACAAGCTGCAGTGATAAGGTTTTTGTTGAAGATCGAAGTGGATCTATCGTGTGTGTGGAAGAATTAGCTGGTGGCTCGGATGGTTAAGTATTGCGTTTGTACTTGAGAGAATAATATCAGGAACATTTTGTCAGAAGCAGCTGTCACAATTCAGCATAAGAAATGTTGAGCAAGGCCTTCAACCCTACTTAATCAATCAGTTTTTGCCTCTAGCGCAACTTATACTCAGTGGGGGAATCACGTAACAGAACGATTTCAAATCTTAATGACTTGATTAATACGTACGTGACCGATTTGAAAACAAAGAACACCACTTCCAATAAATTCCTACCGTAATTCAGCCTTATTTCTTCAAACCATTTTTCAAATCGATCAAGTATATTGTATCAACAAAGTTGTTAAAGATTTTCCACAATTGGGAGTTGTGTCACGTGATTCTCTGTCGTGTTATATACTAGTCAAAACTTCTAACCGGCCACTTGAAATTTTTCGTTTTTGAAATAATTAAAATAATCTGAGTGGAAAGAAGGTTACATCATTGGAAATGCTGACCATTTGAATACAATTTCGCACAAACGTTGAGTGGTGCAAAATCAATGCGACTCGAGAACATTACGTGAAAGACAAGAACCCCCATTTTCAAAAATCACAAAAACGGCGAAATTCGACAGAAATTCAAATTTCAGATAACATCAAATGTTGTTTTTCTTGATGATAATTTGTCAATATCGCTAGTCAAACGATAAATGATGACTATTTTCGAAAAAAGAACTTTAGTCCAATCCATATTGCCAAGATATAGGCCGAATTTCTACGAAGTACCCCACCCACCAATGTTAAAATTGAAATTAGGGGTGCCTTGAAACTGGTCGCAGTTTGAAAACATTCTAGACAGAATTTTGATAACATTATCATCTTTTTTATTACAAAAATGATTATTCTATTCAATTTATAACAAAATTGTGATCATCACGTCACCAAATAATTATTTTGTGGCAGAAAGTAAGTGGCCGGTTAGAAGTTTTGACTAGTATAGTTGTTGGGAAGATAAGAAATGAAACAAAATGTCAATGCAATTTACTTATAGTTTAATTATAAATTCATGTCACATAATGTAATATCTACAAACCGCCATAAATGGTAAACAAAAGTTCTACAAATCATAACGCATTCATACAAATACAGACAAATACAGACAGTCACACTTCTTTCCTAAAATAAGTACTGGTTTTGACGTCACTTTCAAAGAAGAGGGCTTGGAAATCATTGACATTCGGGAAAGAAGAAATTCTCCTTTCCCCTTAATATTTTCCTTTTCATAAGAATGCCTTGCTAAGTTGCCTATATCTGGTCATCGACATCATCTTTCAACTTTGACTGGACCAAATGGCTGTTGTTTGGGACAGCTTTACTTTAGGGGTAAATTAATTGGTCTGTTTTTCAAATGTTCAACGAAATAAATGTTGGAAAGAGCACCATACTTAATGCCATAGAATTCATTTAGGGAATAGGAGAAAATGCCGGAAATCAACATTTTATTCGCTTCATGATTTCAAACAATATATTATCTCAGCAAAATGTTAACAAGAGTACGTACATAGTCGCAATATACGCCACCACTTTGCTGCTGTACCATGAAAATAAAAAGTGCTGCTGTTTCACGAAAATGAAAAGCTGTGTTTACAAGAAAGTTATATAAATAGCCAGTCAAAAACCTGGAAGGAAATGCAATCACAAGGCTGAAATATCATTTAGTCCCAGAGACTAAGTGTCAAGGGGCATAATTTTTGCAAAACAATGAACCATAAAATCCCTGATCCATGTACATCTACAAATTATGGTGATGACATTGACCAACTTTCATTTAAATCAAGACAAAAAGTTAGGAGTTGCGTTTACAAGGCTGCAATTTCAATAAGCACCAATAAGCAATTTAAAGGGGGCATAACTCAGGCAAAAATCAATGAACCATAAAATCATTACTTCATGCATATCTACCCATTTAGATGATAACATTGATCATGTTTAAAAAACATCCAACCAGAAACTTAGGAGGAGTTGCGTTGACAAGAAAAGTGGACGTACGGATGGACGGACGGGCGGACGAACAGACGGAGAAGATGATGCCATTATACGACCGCGTCCGGTGGTGTATAGAAATTATGACTTGTGTGTGGAAAATGGTCAAGTAGGTGGTGGTTAATGATGGTGGTTTGAATAATCGGTAGATGAAAATTAATATGGGACGCAACTCCAAAATGACCCAACGGTCTTTTGTATGTGGTCTCCCCTCCTTTAACCCTTTCCCAAATGGCAACAAATTAGGCTGGTCCAATTCAAATGCTGCTGCAGACGACAACATGGTGGTAGATTAAGACTTGAATTTGTATAACCCTAGTGAATAAAATATTTAGGAAAAAGGAGAAAATTGTCGCTTTTCAACAAAAACCGACAAAATGCTGATTATCAGCATTTCTTCTTTTGTCTCAATGTTTTCTCACGCCTTCTCTACTAGGAACGCCAAAACCAGGTCTTGTTTGGGAAAGGATTAACCCATACCACACGGTGTGGATTCTTTCTGGCGACTTGGATTTAAAAAAATAGGAAATAGAAGAAATAACGGAATTCAAAATTGTACAGGTATAAAACAACGCGAAATTTAAAATGCAGCCATTTTTACGAATTTTCTTCTGTTGTCACAAATATTTTCTGTACTTTATTGTATTTAAATTCTTTTTGTACCAAATTCGTTTTGTTGTTTGGAACAGTATTCAAATCTAAGTACTCTTTAACATTTTTGTTTGGGACAGGGATTTTCAGTGGGAATTGCTTTGACTTTTTTGTTGCAGTGCACGACGATTCGTCAAATAGACAGTTCGTCGAGGTTGCCAAATCGTAGAAACGTCGTATCGTCGAAACGGACATATTGTCGAATGGTACCCATTTTACTGTAACATTTGCGACAATAATCTTGCAAAGTGTCTAATTTATGATCAAGATCCACGCATACTTTACAAACAAATCTAAACAAAAACATCTGAATTGATGCGAACGTTTCATAACAACACTTTGCAATTGAATAAGTTTTCATTACAATTTAATCTTTTCACAAACAAGACCTCGTTTTGACGTCTCTAACAGAAGACATCTGGGAAAATATTGAGGCGTAAGAAGAAAAAGCTGATAGACAGCATTGACTATATTTGTCCCAATATTTTCAGTGCTAGATTATACGCAAACCTTAGCTTCATCAACATCATTTCGAGGGCAAAGCGCGAAACGGTTGTAACTGCCTATATGTTTAAAGGCAGTTACAACAGTTTCGCACTGAATCATTGATTTGTCGTCTAAGTTTTCATATTGGAACATCCTAAAACACTATACCTTAAAAATATGTCGTTAGGAAATAATTTATCCTTTCTAAAATAAGCCTTGGTTTCAACGACCATACAAGAACAGTTTTTGAAAATATTAGTAGAAAATAAATTTGTAATTGACTTTTAAGCGGTTTCTTTAAAAGAAACATTAGAATTTCCTGCCTGGTACTATTACATTAATTTTGTGGTTTACGACACCTTTGAAAGGGGAGCGATTTTTTTTCAGTTTACCGTGACGTGATTTCGGACAAACTATAGAATTTCGTTGGTGTTGTTATAAAATCTCGTAACTTTGGCTTGAATCAAGCCATAGTTACGAAATTTTGTAACAACAACGACGGTTTATCAATAAATAAAAGTTAACCCAGTCTATTTTAAGCGCAAAATTCATGGCTATTCGGACGAGATTTTGCTGTGTGGAAAGGATTAAAATAATTATGTAACGTTTTTGGCTTAAGCGATTCTCCCTGATATCTTTATCATTATTCTGGTAAGTAAATCATTTTCAGACTCGACCTGCAACCACTCTCTACGTACACCCGAAAACAAATTCAAAACATTCGAGCATGGGTCTGGAAAACGGTCCCTTATAGACATGGCTACAGATAAAAGATGGGCGTAAAGACAGTCTTAAAGTGACATTTCACATTTATTTCATTTTTTAAAAGTATTTTTGATGCCAAGATTGTTTATTCTAATGCCTAGAAATGCTATCAGTTTTTTTAGGTTGCTATTTATAAGCTAAAGATGTGCCTTTAAAGTTGAGACAGAAATGACAAATTCTATATAAATCTGAACTGTTGTCCACAACAATTTGTCTAATTTCAGCACAAAAATATATATTTCTTGTAAACGATTCCATATTTTGACTTGAAATTTTCAGAATTTCCATAAGAAAAGATGCTCTTTCAGATAGAATAAAGGTAAAATTTATGTAAAATAATTGTGAAATGTCACTTTAATGTATTAATTCAAATCCAAACCATATGATATGAGTATTCATTATAATCGTATCGATGAGACCATTCCAGTGAGTACCCACATCACAGGATTTGATGAACAATAAATGAAATACATAATTTCAAAACGTCATAACCGCATCCCCGCGTATCTGTTAGTCTGCTTAACCCTTTACCAAACGACATAATTTTTGGTTGGTCTAAATTGAAAGATCCTGCAGACGACAATTTCAAATGAATGGGATTTTTAATTCTTAGGTCTTTTTGGATGGAAAACATTGTAGGAAATGAAGAAATTGCTTGTCACAAGCAATTTCTTCATTTTCCACGATGCTTTCCATGGCCATTATTTTGAGGGGAGTCAAAAAGAGTCATTGTGTGGTAATGGATTAAATATTAGTTGCAACGGGTTATAAAGAAGCTGTTGTATCTTGATCTCAAGGGGCTGATCTGGAACCATTTTGGGCTCAAACGCTTCAACCCAATAACAGATGGAAAAAATCTAGACTGCTCCAAAATAATAAATAAAAAAAATGTTGCAGACGACAATTACATTTGAATAAAATTTCATAATTCTTGGGTAGAAAACTTTGTAAAAATTGCATGTCACAGCCAATTTCTTCATTTACCACAATGTTTTCCATTCCATCTTTTTACCGTGCGTCAAAAAGCGTCATTATGTGGGAATATGTTAAAGGACCGTTTTCCAGATCCTGGCTCATTTACAATTGATTCATAATGTTGAAACAACATAAAATATAGTTATAAGAGACAAAGGTGGATTGCTTTGGAAGCTCTTTATATGCAATATATCGCACAGAAATCCCGTGCGTGACCTCTAATTAGAAGAGACACATTCTAGGAACTGTGTAAACAAAAATGTAAATTAAGTTCATTTGCTTCTGTAAAGTATAATAAAAGAATTATTTTCTATATCATAAACTTTCGGAAACCGACACATTTTGACCACTTCCCGGTTTTACTAATTTCGACACCTTTCACTTTTCATGATGTCGATGTTTTTCTGGCGCTCTGTGTTTTAAGGCGTGCCTGCACCTGAACAAGGCGCCTTTATTATCCATGTTGCTTTCTTACTGTCCCCTCATACGAGGGTACGAGGGTAACCACGTGACACAACAATTGCAGAAAACATTAAATCATTACGTTAATATGTGATCAGAAAATGGTTTGAAGCAGAGAAGCCAAAAATGCGCCAGGGATTAGATGGATGTTACAGATCCTTTGGTTGGTCGTCAATGGGTTTTAATCAACTGATTGTTAATAGATATTTCGCATTCAGCAAATCCTTGGTGTTTTACCGCCTTCTCTCTTTCAAACCTGTCTCAAATCGGTCATATATCAACGGAAGAAATATTGACAAAATTCGCAAATACTATGACACGTGATTCCCTGTCTTGCCGTCGGCTATGAAGAGTTGTAAAGAGAACAATGTGGGTATTGACGATGGAAGCGTTAATTGATCTGACCGCGAGGGGGCCTTTTGCCATAACTCATCTTAGTTGTAAGTCCGTTTATAAATAATTTATGTTTTGGAGATCGACTACTTAGACATAGTGTTATCTCAACTCAGCATTGTTCTTTCATGTATAAGTTACACAGAATCCAGATTAGCACACGTTCATCCGAGTTTTTATATAATGGCGTCTCACCGTAATGACGCCGCTTTCCATGTCCTTTCTCTGTCTACACAAACTCAAATATGTCACGCCAACATATTTCACGTTCACATATTCTATATAGAGAATTGATAATTATGCCAATCTCTAATCTGGGACAAATTAAATTGAGAGCTGCAAAAATTAAATTCGCCTCGACACACTTATGACGTCACTTCCTCAGCAGTAGGTATTTTCCCGTGTTACTATTTTTACATCGGCACTCCCATATCCGGTACACCCGGACTGGGTCCGTCATTTTTGTCTGAATCGTCATGCTTGCTTATTTTCTTGGCTTTAATTCTTCTATTTTGAAACCAGATTTTAATTTGTCTCTCGGATAAGTTGATAAGTTGTGAGAGCTCCCAGCGGCGTGATTTGGATATATACGTTGAACTGTTGTATTCCCGTTCAAGTTCGGCGATTTGAAATTTCGAATATGGCCGCCGTCTCTTCCGTAAAGTGACTGCCGTTGGCGCGAGGGTGGTTGAAGGTAAATGAATAGCATTCTGCATTTCTGAAAAGAGAGGAAAAAGATGGTCTTATATCTGTTAGGTAAACAACATGGATCTAAATCAGACTATACACAGTCTAATCTGGGTTGATATTCACTAACTAGTCTAAAATCTAAATTTACCTTAAAATTTACACAACAATTTTCCCGATTGGCCGAGACATACGTTTCATCCAAACAGATGGATTGTTATGTAATTTTGAATTAGAAAATAGATTTAGAAATATCGGTGAATATGGCCCCTGGATTCATGATGGTTTCAAATTTAATGTCAGGACGGTTCTTTGTTTCCATATTTCGGCTAATATACATGGCACTGCTTTTCAACGAAAACCTCGTAACTGCAGCTTGTTTCAAGCTGCAGTTACGAGGTTATCGTTGGAAAGCGATGATGTACAGTATTGGAATCGGTAGACACACAACTGCTGCAGCAACGGCACATACATGTCAGTGGAACTGTTGACGGAAGGCATAGTTATGTCACTACATGTAACAACTGACAAAATGGTGGGTTTGATATTTTTTAAAATATTTTTTTGGGTAAATAAATAGTTATTGTAAGTGTAGGGCCTACATATAAGAGAAAATGAAATGACTTCTATCTCCAAATTGAAGTGGGCGTTTTTCCCAAAGGGATTTGACATGTGATTTGTCTTCTTTCAAAGTGATAGTTTATGTGCATGGCAGTATGAAGGGACGTGCTCGTTAACTGTAATTTGCTAATGACATCTCGTATCAGTTGAATTCTTCGCTTCCGAACGACATGATTTAAAGACTTGTCTAGTTAAAAGGCATCTCTGTTGGGCTGTAACACTCTGATTGGAATATTTTCGATAGTTAAAAAGCAGCATTGATAAACAATAGCCCGCTGGCCTTCGGCCAGTGGAGCTAAAAATGAATGTGTTATTACGTGTATGTTACTGATAATAGATATGATTCTGGTTGACCAATTAAATAATTTATTCAGTGCGGAGCGTGCGTACTTTCCCAAATAATGTGTGTGTCTTTTTTTCGTCCCTGTAACAGATTTTTCTTTTAAATATCGATAGAAAATTTGAAAATCCAGACTTTTACCCATGTGCACTGTCATATTTCAATCTCTCAGGTACTATTTTCTAAGTTAAACGTGTGATACTGTAAGAGTCAAGCTCACTTTAATGAGATGGTGAATGAACATACAAAGGTGAAACAAATTTTTTAACCCTTTCCCAAGCGGCAAAATTTTAGGGCAGTCCAAATTAAAAGCTGCTGTTGACGACATAATTGATGTTAAAATGGAAGGGTTGTGTATACAATATAGCATAGAAAATGTTGAGACGAAAGGAGAAACTGCTGGTTATCAACAGTTTCTTCTTTTGTCTCAATGTTTTCCCAAGCCTTTTCTATCAGGGACGTCAAAACCAGGTCTTGTTAGGGAAAGGGTTAAGTATTACGATGAGGATGAGATTTTAATTGTTGCTGTAAAGTGATGTAGTGTGGATAATTTATCATTTGTACTGATTTTTTATAAACCGCTCCTTTTTACGGTATTTTTAACAAAATGATGAAACGAAAAGTATCGGAACCTTACGTTCACGTTTTACAATATGTTTAGACTAATCAGTACCATTTTGAATAGGGCAATTTCTTGTGATTCGGGTGTATGTCAATAAGTGTTATTTTTGAGACACGCTAAATCTAAAACAGAAACATCTGTGTCTAAATAAGTATTTTTAATATAAATATTGAGCTCTTTTTTCTTCGCCATAGAATTGTATTTTTCTTTTATGGAAAAGGAATCACAAAACTCTTTTCTTTCAAATGTATGTCTAATTATGTAAATGGTATTGTTTAAAAAAAAGGATTAAATCATTATTCGATGATGTTAAAAATCATGTCAAAATGAATTTTACCGAAATGCTGTTATATTGGTATAGCTTCGTATAAACGGGAAGAAAGCCGACAAAAACTCTCAAGTTAACGTGGTACAAACGTTCTGGCGTTAACGTAACGTAAAAGTATGCACGTTGGTGGTCCAAGGTAGACGTCGGCCGTTGACAGCGTTATGAATTAGTAAAACAATAATTATGTCATTGTAATTGAGTTTAAATGACAATAACGTAATGTGAATTTAACCCATCACCGCAGATTTGTTTTTAGTCTAAATTTAGTTTTTATTTTTTTTTTTTGTAGGAATTTGAGTTTCGAGTGGGATTTGTGAACTAAATACCCATGGTATTGTAAAAACGAATTGTCCAATACGACGGAATTATTGTTCGTGTTTCATTTACATTTATAATAAGCGAATAAATGACCGTTAAGATATGAGAAAATATTTTTATGTACACGTTCTATTTTTCATATTTGTCTTCCGTATTTGAAAAATGGCATTCTAAAAAATAATGTAGGAATCGTCTTTTAATAAACGCAAATAAACACAATTGATTACAATACAACGTTTCAACAGTAAGAACAACTGTAAATGACTGCGTAGTGTTCAAAAGCAATGTTATTAATCAATTGTTTAATTAATGAATACATTTGGGCTAGGATCTGAAAAAAGGTCCCTTAAAGCATTTGAGCCAAGCATGATTTCAGAATAACCTGTGCCTAGGTGTAATCTGACTTAGACCCATGTTACTCTCGTATGGTTGCTGCAGACCATGAAGAAGATATTGGAGAACAACATTGTTCCTGATCAGGCTGCGTGTAAACGCAGGCTGATCTTGAACCATATTGGGCTCAAAAGCCTTAAGGGACCTTTTCCAAGATCCTGGCTCATTTATAAATCACGCATTGCATTTTTACCTATCGTTCAATGCTTTGATGTTACCTAATTGGTGTGTATGCACGAGACTAAATAGACGCCCTTTTGTTTTTACCCATTACCATTCAAAATATAAGAACAGCTAAAATCGTAAGCAGTTAAGCTTTTTCTTGACCAGATTGGTCTGAAAACATTGCAGAAGAGGATGTTGTTGTTGGAATATCAAGATACAGTTGAAAATCGTTGTGTCGAAGGGAACGTCCTTTTACTTGAAGATGTCTGTAGTTCAACTCATCTGATTGTGATCAGTTTTGATTGGAATGATACCAATATAACATTTTTTGTTGCTTTTTATATGTTGAGTTATTTGTGACAACAAGTAAGCATAGATACTACCTGGTACACTTGTATAATGGTTGTTGTTGTTATTGATTGTTAAAGTTTATATCATTTACATATCAGGAGCTTTTTGTAACAAAACATTATTAATTAAATACCGACACTAGAGTTCGTGAAGATTTGTTCGATTTTCGTCCTCTGTTTTTGAACAGGCACGGATTGTGCCTTTTTTGTTGCTTGCAATGATAATTTTTTGATAAACTACTAATTAATCAAACCCGTCCTCAAACAGTGACATCTTTTGATTACAGTTTTAGAAAACCATACAGGAAATTGATATGTCGATAAACATTATTTTTTCTTCAAGATTTTCTATGCAAAAAAAAAAAAAAAAATGGAATTTTTACATTGAACCGCTCCATTTTCTATCCCGAAGTATTCTGGCACATTCGTAATCCTAGACTGGCATTCACCTCTGATACTACTTTGTTTATTGATAAACACAAAGTAGTGTTAGGGTTGATGACCAGTCTACGCACGCGCATGCGCTTAAAGGCTTCCTGCTAAAAAAAGCGCGGTTTAGAACATAGCATGAAAGGGTTTATTAACCCTTTCCCAAACGGCAAAATTTTAGGGTGATCCGCTTCAAAAACTGCCACAAATGACACATGGTTGTTATTAAAGAAAGGATTTTTGAAAAATATGGCACAGAAAATATTGAGACAAAAGGAGAAACTGCTGGTTATCAGCAGTTTCTTCTTTTGTTTCAATGTTTCCCAAGCCTTTTCTATTAGGGACGTCAAAACCAGGTCTTGTTTGGGAAAGGGTTGAAGAACGTTGACACTCGGTAGGCCCTACGTCCATGTTTTCTTGGCGGCATTAGTGATAAAGACGTTGATAAACAACTAATTAAACGTCGCTTACGAGTCTTTACTATTTATAGTAATCTATGTGAATTCCCCAGCGTCATCGCTCATTAATCCAGCGGTTAATTACAAAGACTGATTACATGCTAGACGACCTGTTGTCTGCACGGCCTGTCAATTTATGAATTCATTATATAGCTCAAGTGTCATGGTAAAAGGATTTTCGTAATAATATTTGTTATGATGATGATGATTATTATAATTAATAATGATGATAAAAACAACTGATGTCCATAAATACCAAACTGACCAGTTACACTTTTAATTCAATCACGTGGAACTTGTATGTGTGGTCAACTTCTTTTAAAGCGTTAAAGTAGACAAGGCTGGCGATTGGTTAATGATAAAAATGCTGCTACTGCTGATGATGATGATTATGATATGCTGCTGATGCTGCTGCTGATGATGATTAATGACGACGACGACGACGATCTATGCCAAACTAAATCTGTCTTATCATCGTCTTATAAACTTGATTTTCAAAGTGAACCTTTTTGGACGTCCTGACATATTTGAGGACCATCGTAGAAAACAGGAGTGTTATGCTCATGTTGGATTGGGACTAAAAAGTCTGAATTACATCATGATTATGTTGTAGTTACGTCATTGTCGTCAATTGAACGTAAAGCGCAAAATGATGAAGGGCGATGGAAATCGGTCGCATAAAACCCCTGCAGCAGAATTCAGTCTTAATTTCATTGGAATTTGTGTAATTGCAATAGGGAACGATTTTATCCAGTTAATCGTGACGTAAATTCGGACAAACAAAATAGTATTTCGTAGGTGTTGTTATGAAATCTCGTAACTACGGCTTGATTTAAGCCGTAGTTACGAGATTTTATAACAACACCGACGGTTTATCAAAACATAACGTTAAACCTAGTCTATCGTTAGCACAAAATTCCTTGCCATTCAGAGACGAGGGTATATGAAGCTTACAGTTAAAAAGGACGCAACGTATGTTCAGAAAAGGGAATTGTTGTCAACAAATGCGTGTAAAAACATATTTTCCAAGAAGTCACGTAAATAAATTGATGGCGCGTAATAGTGATGAATTTTGTGCTAAAAATAGACTTGATTACTGTTATATTTTGATAAACCGTCGGTTTTGTTACAAAATCCCGTAAATAAGCCGTAGTTACGAGATTTGATAACAACACCCACGAAAATCAAGTCACGATTAACTGGATAAAATCGTTCCCTATTGAACGACTTATTCCCACAAATGATTATGCAAATGAGGATGGGTCACGTGATCAAGACTTCCGTTTTACGATAAATAATGAAAACCTTGAACTATTTAAACTTATCGACGATAAATTTTATTCTTGTTTACAAATAATAAATATAAACATCTATTTTGTATTAATTGGGAAATACGTAAGGTGATTATAGGTACACTGATTCTTCGTTGTACAGTCTCATTGAAATTGTGCAAGAACTCAAAAGGGAAAAATGCTTTTAAAAGTCAAGCAGATTCTACTTTTGTCTTACATCATCTACCAATGTTATTGAAATTGTCGGAACTATTTTGATCGCAACTTTACAGAAATCAGATGAGTGGGACATATTTCAAAGTACCTTCACAGTCCATTGTCTTCGAAATAATAAATTTACCTTGTTTGCTTTGAGTTCATTCGATTATGACTATATATCCTAAGCAACAACTTAAGGGTGGTCCTGTTTGAACGCTGTTTCAATAGACTAACTAAACGTTTATCACGATAGTATTTGTGTACATTATAATACAGAAAATGTTGAGACAAAAGAAGAAAAAATTGTGGGTTATCAGAATTGTTTTCATTTGCATCAATGTTTTGTCATGGTGTTTCAATTGGGGACGTCACAATGATGGCTTGTTTTTGGAAAGAGTTAATGAGAAAAGAAATCAATGAATGGCTTGTAATTACCGATTCATTCATGAATATTACTTGACTATATTTGAATTTTCGAGTTGTGGAATTTCCTTTCAAAACATGACGAAAATCTTTTGATATTAATGAGGGGTCATTCGTAAAACCTCAAAGGCCACCTTTGAAGCTGTCATTGACAGTGCATTCTCTGTGTTTTTCTACAACTGATTGATTGAATGAACCCTTATCCAAACTTTAGACTATTCGCATGCAAAAGCTGTTTCAGAAGACTAAAATGGTTTTAATAAAGACAGGATTTCTATACAACGCAACAGAATATATTGGGACAAAAGAACGAAATGTTTGCCATCAGCATTTCCATGTTTTGTCTCAATGTTTTCCCAAACTATTTTTAAGAAGGTCATACACAGTTATACTTTGAGAAAGAGTTACTTAGCATTTTGTTTTAGGCGAACTCAATGTCGCATCCTTTTTGTCATGTCAGAGCATGCAATATATTATTTCAAAGGTTCGAGTGTTAAGTGCAAAACTATCGTAAGCGCATCTAATATTAAATGTACTGAAAAATATTTCTATGCTAATCTTCTGATTTATGCATGTATTAATTTTCTACTATTATGTTGGTAACGGTGTTATGTATTAAATAGAGGCTGTATAGTAGATTCTAAGCGAAGTAAACATTCAAATGCGCGCAGCGCATTTAATGTTTATATCGCGTAGAATCTACTACATACTCTACCTGACTTAGTGTTCTCTAGCGGTTCATTGAATACGGGGGCGTGGCTATGTATAGACGTCACATAAACTAGCCGTCAGTCTCATTTATGCGAAATATAGCGGCAAAATTTGAAATTTACTGCGATTTCATTGGTCCAAAAAGTAGGTCGAACACTAGGATAAATATAACGCAAACAATCAAGCACGAATGCATTTGACGTTATTTGGTTCGTATTAGCTATGCACAGCATTGTTTATTATTATTATCATGAAGAGGTACATTTTTTTACATTTTTCTCTGAATCCTTTTCTCAAACTTTCTTCTTGATTAGTTTTCTTGTCTTTTTTTTGCATCAAAGCAAAATAATATGACCAACAAAAAAAAAATCTCTTGATAACTAGATCTAATTCATCACTAGATATTGACTGTTTGTGATTTTTTCATGTCACTGCTCGAATGTTTCATGCGAAATACAACTTGTTTCGACAACATAGTCTCCATTTGCCATTTCCCAAACCAGTCCTGGTTTTATGGCCCTTATAGAAAATTACAGGGAATTAATAAAGGCAAAAGAGGAAAATGCAGATAGTCAGCACTCAATATTTTCATTTCTTTTTTGTAGATCTACACACATAATATTTCGTCGTTTGCATCAGCTTCTAAATCGGAGCGGTCTAAAGTTCTACAGTTTGGGAATGAGTTAAGAGCTGAAAAAGATGTCAACGTAAAATATTTTGTCATCCATCGACATTGTGTTAATCAATCCGAATCACATTGTGGAATTAAAATGACAATAGAGCATTAAGGTAGTCCGTCACTAATGAGATTTACGAGACGTCGGAATAATTTGGGCGACTTCGTAAACTTTCGACGGTGGAACGTTCCAGCGTCGAATGTTTACGACGTCGCCCGACTAGGTTTGATACGTAACGAATGTTACCGACGTCACACGAAAAATTCCGACGTCCCATGAATCTCATAAGAGATGGATTGTGGACCTTAATGATGGACCTTAATGATCATCATGCAATGCAAAATGAATGCTGCTTTAAAAATAAGTGCAATGTCATAGCACAATTTGAAGTGCCACAAAGCGTTTAAGGGAAACTTATTACTAAGAAATTTGACACAAATAACGTGTAGGCACGCATCGTAAAAATCAGTACATTCGACCCCTGTCCATTCAATGACTTATTGTCTAAGCACAGTTTATAGTCTTATCATCTTGCCATAACCTTTTATCAAACAAGACCTGATTCATATTAGAAACTGTTTGGGAAACATTGAGGCAAAAGAAAAAAATGCTCATAACCAGCATTTTCTCATATTGTCTAAATATTTTCTCCGATGTTTTATGCATAAATTGCATCTCTATCAACATCCATTTTGTGGTCTGCAGTAGATTCTGAAATATAATGCCTTAAACTTTTTTTCAGTTGTGGAAAGGTTAAAATAGTTGATACCAAAATAATTTAACGAGTTGTGAAAAGTTCCAACAAATTGGCAAGACAGATTTCATTTCAAATTATCACAACATAGAAGCACATAATTATGATTGTATACCTTTTTATTGGTTTGCATCATTAATTAAAACCACCCACAAAAAGAATATTTTAAAAACAGGAAAAGTTCAATAAGTATCGGCATTTGTCAGCATGACGTTTTTGTTTTTGCTTTGGAAAAACTGTCCCCTTTCGCGAGACTAGTCTTTATTTATCTGCTCGAATCATCCTCTGACTTCAAAGGCAAAAAATCCGTTACAGGACCCAGCTGGCCAAACGAAACTTACAAAAGCCGTTTTTATCTCCCTTTAATTGTCCGGATACTAGTAACGGTCGAATAATCAGCCAGAAAAATACCGCCAGATCACCGAAACCAGAGATAAGATGCTTTGAGGTGAGAACGGACGAGAACTCAAAATGACATAAAGATTTCATTGGTTATTTCTGTGCTAATTAAATTTCAGAGCCGCCATGGCAAAAGGGTCTTTGAATGGCGAAACGGTTCGGCCGTGGCCAGACTGCGCAGTCCGCGCAGGCTGGCCGCTGTCGAAATGTTTCGATTTCTGCAGGTCCACAATAAATTATGTTGGGTTATTATTCAATATTACTAAAATGTTGTTTGATCATAACAGATGCATCCTCAAACGATCATTTCATTTTCCAACAAATATTGCCAGTCTTTGCTTTCACAGAATGACCTTTTTTGCCTGGTGAGATAAATTTATGTTCTCGATGCGACTGCTATGGTTACCCCCGCGAATTGCCATAAAATTCGGGCAATAAACCCAAAAGCCCTTGTAATAGATAGCAGTGGAGTAAACTTGAGCGTGAAAAGCTGCAGATTTCGGGGTCATTTGGAATTTATTAATTGTGACCATCCGTCATAAAAAATACATAAATCGGAAGATAATTCTGTCGGGGTGATTGTTAAAGCAACACCGGGCATGGGTGTTATGGGAAAGATGAAAACCGTTCTGTTTAGTTGCATTTTATAACCTTTTCCCTTTAAAGTCTTCTTTTTTCTTTTATTGACAAAAATGATAAAGATATCTACAAGTAATATTTGTAATTTCATTTTAACAATAGTGTTAAATATCGACAAAATGCACTGTAAACAATTTGGGTATGTTTACCCAATGTTTTTTTTTTGCGTAAGATTTTGGGACATGCCCTTCTACAGAACCTGTGGATGTGAATATAGAAATCACTAAAAACCTAACAACATAACCTCTTATTTTCCATGAAGTTGAAGCCATAGGAGAAGCCAGGCTATGACGATATGACGTCATTCATGCACCTGTTCAATTTAATGGCCGTCCATCGAAAGCGCAGGTTAATTAGCCACTATTAAGGAAGGAATATTTATAGTCAAAATAGTACAAACAATTTTACCAATTTAGCTCAATTTAGTCGTTAGATTGTGTTTGCTGAACTTTAAAAATGAATTTCCGATAAAATTATACTTTATATGTGTACTTTTGTGCGTAAAACGGCTTCGTAATTTAGCAATGTACTGACACAGAAAGTGCATGTATTTGAATTCCCGTAATAAATCAAGTGATAAGTTTTGCCTTTTTATCATGAAGATGTAATAAATCATACATGTTACAACTGTGTTGTTGTACGAGATAAATCAAATAAATGTATACAGAGAAATAAATTGTGCTTTTAAATTATTATTTGTCTGTCTGCGCAGATCACATTGCGAATACGGGCCGATCTTAATACAAAAAAAAATACTTACATTATTTACAAGACAGTTGATATAAAATTTAAATCCAACCGACTCTTATTTCACATTTTGCATATCCATTGTTTGTGATGAAGTAGACACATTTTTCTAAATCCAATCTAACACAAAATTATGACACAAGTGACTTCTTGAAAACACAGGCCTCAAGAATTTAATGGACGCCTTGCTCTTATGATCTTTACCGAAGAATAATCCGTCACCTTTCAACAAAAACCTCGTAACGGAAGCTTAAAACAAGCTACAGTTACGATTTTTTGTTTAAAAGCATCGATTTCCGTCTTCGATGAGTCAACTCATCAATTGGATACAATAATTTGAGACAAATCATAAAACGTGCTTTAGAAAAATTCTGAAATATCCCAAAAGATCTATACTTGTCTAAAATGTAAAAAGAAATAGTTTTATGTCAGCTTTCATAAATTTAAAATAAAAAAAATATCAGACCTCCAGCGCATCCTTGGTAAACAAGTCAATGATAAGATGCAGATTTAGATTTAGTTTTTTCATCTTCTTTAATTTTTAGCTGAATAAAACGTTTTGCAAAATGAGGTTGAAAACATGCCCTTTCTATCATTATCATTATTATTTCTATAAGAAAATTAAAATTTGTTGCAGACGTTAGGTTTTATTAGATCTTTTTATTTCACTGAAATAAGTCATTTTTATCCAAATCAAATTAAAAAAAAAAAAAAAAAACAACACTATTTATACGGATGAATACATAAAATTTTGCGAGAAAAAGAAAATACTTCCTCTGTCAAGAGTCTTTAAATTCTCCTAACGTTTACCCGATTATAGTAAGTGACTTTCAAGTATGTTGTTTGGAAAAGTTTTAGTTGTTTGACATGTTATCTCAATCAATTTGCGGCATTCTTTTAATTATATGACAGCCATATAACACACATGACATTAACACCACACAGACCTTTTTAAATGTGTCAACACGTGAATCTAACTGAATTGATTGGGGTTTCACCCCTCGTTCAGCTATCAACACATGATCATAGACACGACATCAAACTACAAACTGACATCATGTATTTCAGTGCTTATTAAACACCTTTACTTTAAAATGTGATTAATTTGTCTTTGTGTTATATTGAATCATATTTGGAAATTATACACGAGTAAACAGGTAAATTCACCAGTTGTCAATATATAAAACAATTTCTAAGGAATAAATTATGTTGAAACACGTTTTTTATCGGTGTTTCTTCACAATCTTTGTCGGTATTATTGCAAGTGATTTGAATGTTCGATAAAACATTGTAAAAATGAAGAAACTGCTGGTGACAAGCAATTTATTCAGTTTCCATAGTGATTCCTATCCCGTTTATCGACTGAAAATTATTTTCTGTTACATCATTGAATAATCTTAAAATTGTGCCGTTGGGGAATGGTTCACGCACATGTAAAATGATGCTATGTGATGCCCGAAGGGAAATGCCTAACAACAACAAATATTCTGGAAAATGATTTTTTATTTTCCAATTCGTTTTCTACCCGGAACGACCAAAAAAAATGAAAGTTTCCATTCACTCCATTATACCTGAACAAATCAAGGTTTTGTCGTCTAGCAGCGCGTTAATACAACTTCATACATTAAGACAATGATCCAGAGAGGGTCCTGTACTTATTGAGATAAGAATTTGTGCAATAATTTCACTTTAATAACTTTTTAAAACCGAGTGATTGGACGATTTACCTTTACATTCATAACACAGCTTATCTCTATTGACGGCCGACTGGTTTCCCGCTCTATTTTTAGCACCGGAAGTGCGTCACGAAAAAAGCTGGAATACCTTTGACTGGATTTCAAGTAACGAACAATCGCACAATCTGATTGGATGGGACGCATGTCAAATTATTAATGTTATGAGAAAGACTTTGAGATGGACCATAGTTATTGAAAATCATTATCATTTATTGTAAACTTTTATTTTCTTGCATCCCCTGTGGTCTTTATTTTCTTTTACTTCCGGTATGGAGTAAAACGTTATCTAAACAAGGATCATGGTTACCCTCGTCATTAAATTCGTTTTATTCGGTAATTAAAATCGACATCAAAGAATCGCCATCTTGAAAATACAAAACTTTATGGAATAACAATTCCTTGACAAACAAAATGGCCGTAGGTTTACGATTGTTTTATGGGTATCGTAGCATTGTGATATATTCTTGAGTTATTTGCTTAAGAGTCTGGGTAAACGCTCGTCTTGTTGTAAAAAGGATTGAATCACTTGTGTCACCAAAATTGAATGTTTGAAAGGGAAATTTCAATATGCGCGTATTTAATTTCATGATGTTTTGTATTATCATCAAAAAGCAGCTGGAGACATAAACTTCCTGCACAAAACGCAGTATCTGTGTATCCCACTTTTGTTTTATTTTGATACAAAATATATAAGACAAAATATGAAAGTCGGAGATCTTTATTAACATAGATTGTCTGTTATAGAAATATAATGGACCACAGTTGCAATTTGTGAAGTTGATTTTAATCTAAACTACATCACAACACAAAACAGTACAATAGAGATTGTAAAGCAGCATAGTTCTTGGAAGTCATGTATTTCATCGGATCTATATTATATATATTTGTAAAATGACAAAAACAAACCTTTATGAATTCTATTTTTTCTAATAGATATTTTCCTTTTAAAGTGACATTTCATTCCAATTTCATTTTTTAAAGTATGTCTTGATGCCAAGATTGGTTCTTCTAATGAGTATAAATACTATTAGTTTTTTGAAGTTGTTGCCAATAAGCGAGAAACACGCATTTAAAGTTGAGACATAATCGATAAATTGCATATAAATCCGAACTGTTGTCCACAACAATTTGTTCAATTTTAACACAAAAATATAAATTTCTCCTAAACGGCGCAATATTTTGGCTTGAAATTTTCAGAATTTTCATAAGGAAATATGCTCTTTCAGATAAAAATAAAAGTAAAATTTATGACGAAAAATTCTGAAATGTCACTTTAAGTACTTTTTTATGAATTGGAATATTTGATATGCTACGCAAAACATTGCACGAAATCCAAGAAAAAAAACCAAGACAACCTTTTCGCATGTTTATCTAAACATTCCATGTATTTCATAAAAAAAGTGATAATTTTTTGCGTCGGTTTTAAATGATTCAGCGTTATTTTGGTGCTATGAGTTTGTGTCTTTGCCTTTAAGTAAAGTAAGCATTTATCAAAATTAAATTTTAAAGTTAAAGTTCATCATTACATGTGATATCATACATCTTTCTGAATTAATTTTCCATTTTTCATTTTTATAATTAAATCTGTCATGTTTTTTCTGCAAACAATTTTAATTTCGATACAGCTGAAATTTGATATATTTTCTTATAAATTGATAAGTCTTTAATCGAGCCTTATATCTTATATGCACATCAGATAACAGGATTTTGAAATAATAGGATTTCTGTATTTCATTTGACAATAAAAGTACAATCCCGTAATCATTGAATATTAATGCAGATTTTTGCGTCAATAAAATACGTTTACCCCTTGTTGCACTATATAAAAAAGTACAATAACAACTTTTAAAGAAAAAAAAAGAAAAGAAAAAAAAAAAAATAGAGACTTTTCTGGTGCTATAATGCGGTAGAGCTTTGGTAACGATTAATGGTGATGGAAAGCGTAAATAACGTTCTTTCTATTCCTTTAAAAATATTTCACTGTTTTTGCTCTCCAAAATCGAATGTCTCCCAGATTTTACACATTTTTATGAAAAAGTTAAACCCACTTCTTAAAAGTGCAATAAAGTTGCTCCTATCAATTAAACTATGTTTTACTAAGAATGAATACACTGGATAAATAACAAAAAATCTAAAATTTGATATGACATTTTTCGATTTCAACCGAACTATTTTATTTTCTATATTTCTTGGAGACGTTTTACCCATTTCCGGTGTAAAAATCCGCGTAGGGAGGTCTGTAGAAAATAAACCCGATTATTGTGGTTGGTAGATGGATAAATAATGAGAGTAAAGGAGAAAACCACGTTTTATTGGCCTTTAAAGTGGCCTATAAAATCAAACCTATCAAAGAAGGTCTAAATATATGCGGTCTGTCATGTGAAAAGGGACTTTCTGTGCTTGGCGAAAAGTACCCAATGCGGTAAGTCCGCGCATTCACACAGGCTAACCCCAGTTGAATCTTTTCGCTTTCGGTAGTTCCAGAGTTTTTTGCCTGTGTTTGACGTCAACAATACACATGAACATGTATTAAGTTTGGTAAACATTGGGGTTACAGAACAAATGTTCCATGCACTCTTCTCTCCAGGGTTTCAAACTTCAACGTACAAATATTGTCTTTGGTATCACATTGTTATGCTGGGTACAAAGAACTCATCTTTGAACCAGACTCTAAGATATGGAATATGTTTAATCCATTTCCAAACAACAAAATTTAGACTTGTCCAAATTCAAAGACATTACAGACGACAATTTCACATGAATGGGATTTTTAATTTTTAGGTCTTTTTGGATGGAAAACATTGTGGGAAATGTAGAAATTGCTTGTCACAAGCAATTTCTTCATTTTCCACAATGTTTTCAAATGCCTTTTTCATTTGGGGAGTCAAAAGGCGTCAATATGTGTGAGCATGTTGAATGGTCAGTCTACTTCACTTAATTAGAAAAGTTCTTTAAAATAGCGGATCAGGGTCTCACTGCATTACTCTTTCGCAGAATGAGCTGTAATATACCGATACGTGGCGAATCAATTTTTCTTCTCGATCGTTATTTCAACTGGGGTGGTTAGAAAATAATGAGCAACTGGAGTTTCACTTTGATCAACCGGCTATTGAACCAGAGATGTTAAAACGCGATTGGTTAAACATATTTCCATTCAGAAAAACAACCTATCATTTGCATACCGACTTCTAATTTTCGCAAATTTAGCTGTTTTTCACCAATTGTAAATTTGGCTTTTGCTAAAAATGTTTAATTTTGTACACATACAAATGTTAACATGTTTTCAATTGTAGTAGAATGTGGTCTTATCGTTTTCATATACGATTACTGATTTTTGCAAATTTGTTTAGACTGAAAGTGTTTAGTTTCTGCACAGCTAAATAGTACGACAAAAATTTGTTGATAATTCTGATCATTTTAGAAATATCGGGTTACATGATGATATCACCTTCTACCTAAAGTTTTATGCTTTTCCACAATTGACAAAAAGTAACTTATAGTCGATTTTCAATAAAACGAGATTTTTGTTGATAAACATCGTAAGGTTATGTTACAAGTAAAGTATTGTTTTTAAAGAGAAAATGTAACATGATTGCTGTTGGGCTACTAGGAAAAATGGCATATAGTCAAAGACATGTTCGTCCCTTTTTTTCCTATTTTCTGTAATTATCTACCGATACGGACCCAAACTTATGCACAAGATCATACATATACAAGGAAATTCGTATTCATATATTTGTCCTTACAGACACTCCCAGCCTTTTTCTATGTACTGTAATGTTTCGATATGGAACCAAACCTATGCACACGAACATACATATGAGCCGGGATCTGGAAAAACTTCCCTTATAGCATTTTCAAGTTTCAAGACCAGCCTGTTGTCGAATGCAGCCCAATATGCATTTATGATGCTCTCTTTAAGTTACTTCAGGTCGTGAAGAAGCTATTAGAGAACAACATGGATCCTGATCAGACTGTGCGTATGCACAGGCTGATCTGGAACCATGTAGGGCTCAAAAGCCTTAAGGGACTTTTTCCAGATCCTGGCTCATATATATGCGACTAAAGTCGTATTCATGTCCTTATCTTCTTTAATTTTTGTCGAACCCAAATGTTGTCGTCTGTTAATAGATTAAAGATCAAAGTCGTTGCTAGTGAGAACAGATTTCACTTGAATTTCAACTGTTGGTGTGAAACTTTCATTAAATTCTGTCGGGTTTAAAATCGCAGGCGTCGAGATGGTCTCAAGATAAGCATCCCTAATTAGACGTACAGTTGCACAATTATTAACTTTGTAATAGACGACAACATACGACTCTTTACATTATATTGACACTTTTTGATGCCTCTGAAAGATACATGCCTTGGAAAACATTGTGGAAAATGAAGAAATTGCTTGTGACGAGAAATTTCTTCATTTACAATAAATTTTTTCTACACAAGAACAAAATTTGTAAAAAAAATAATTACTTGAAATTATTGTTTGCAACATCTTTGAACTTGGACTAGTCTAACGTTTTGTCGTCTGGTTATTGGTTATACATTTACCAAACAATCTTGTGTCTTATTTGAATATCAGGAAAAAGATTTTAGTCATAATGGAAGTTGTAAAAATGTTATAAATTCAGGTGTTGAATTGTGTATCCTTTTTCCTCCATAGGCCTACTTTTCCTCAATGCCCTTTTATATTGTTTTTTTTTTCATTTTCCATCACTGCTAGCATTGGATTCGTTGACTGCATTAATTTTATATTTTAGCCTGGGAAAGTATCAATAATTTAAACCTGATCATAATCAATTTTCAGACAACAAAATTTATTGTAACTTAGAATTAGATGTTTCTTGTTTAAGATGCATTTACGGGAAATAAGGTTGAAATAATTAATGCTATCCACAAAGACCAAAAAATATCATATTCACTTGGAATTGTAGACTACAACATATTTTAATTCGGATCAGTCTTAAATTCTGCCGTCTGTTATTGAGTAAAAGTTTCTTTAACATTGGGTCTAAAATAAGTCGAATTACCTTTCAAACTGGAGGATGAATTAGTTTTAATAAAATTTTAATTGAATTTTAAAAGACCATAAAAACAATATTTTACGCTCAAGACCAAATAGTAATTTGCAACCGTTATGCTTAAGACAATTATTGTTTATAGACAAAGATTATGAATAAAGGTATAGGTTATTAGTGTTATGGCATTAAAATTCAAGTATTTCACGAGGAAAATTATGCTCCGGAAGAACATAATTTTTTCATGACGACGGAGAAATAGCCGTAACTGTTGAAATAAGCGTTGAAAACTATATAATGTATATAACATTTAACAAGGGAAAAAGAAATTTGAAATATACGAGATTGTGAAAAAGCAGTCGAGTTCGCCCATTTTTGGTGCTCAAAATTTAAAGGTGGTTTGGACGAAATACCAACAATAGCATAGCATGAAAAATGCTTTAAGAAAAGAACAAGCTAGTAATCATCAGTTTCGTATTTTTTGCAGTACTCTTCAAACTTTTTTTTCACTTAGGGAAGTAAGAGGCATCTCCAATACATACATGTACAGTCGACAACGCTATCTCAACATCGAATATGTCGATTTTTTGCTTAGGTCGAAGTGAAAATCTGGTCCTGTCCTCATCGATGGATACACAATTTTTCAACAAAATGATTTTGAATTAAATATAGCCTTTGAAATAAAGTAGGAGGCGGAAAGATATTGCTCGTTTCAAGCAATTTCTTTCCTCTTTCAAATATATTTCAATTATAAACGTACCTAATAGCCAACAAAATATGATTAATATTCTTATCGAAAGTTTATCAAAAATCGGATGAGTCGAACACGGGACATCTCGAACTGAGAAATACGTTTCCTACGACTTCGAAACAACGAGATTCAACTCTATATAAATTAAATTTGAGCCGGGATCTGGGAAAATGTCCCTTATAGCACTTTTAAAAATTGAGTTTGAATATCAGCGTGTTGTCAAATGCAGTCCAATATGCATCCATGATGCTCTCTTTAAGTTACTACAGGTCAAGAAGAAGCTATTAGAGAACAACATGGATCCTGATCAGACTGTGAGTATGCACAGGCTGATCTGGATCTATGTTGGGCTCAAAAGCCTTAACCCTTTCCCAAACAAGACCTGGTTTTGACGTCCCTAATAGATATGGCTTGGGAAAACATTGAGACAAAAGAAGAAACTGCTGATAACCAGCAGTTTCTCCTTTTGTCTCAATGTTTTCTATGCTATATCATACATAAATTTAATCATAATCAACGTCCATTTTGCTATCTTCAGCAGCTTTTGAATTGCACTACCCTAGAAATTCGTCGATTGGGAAAGGGTTAAAGGAACTTTTTTCCAGATTCTGGCCCATTTCTTTTTATATTACGTTGACACAATATACAGTCCACACTCGGTATGTCGACATCGGATAAGTCGAATTTTCGCTTCAGTCGAAGTTCAAATCTGGTCCCGTCCTCACCAATGGACATAATTTTTTTTTCAAATAAAATTTCGAACTGAATATAGCTATTGAAATATAGTAGGAAAAGGATAGAAATTGCTCGAAACGAGCAATTTCTTTCCCTTTCCTGCTATATTTCAATAATAATCGTACTTGACTAGTTTAAAAAAAACGGTCTAATATCAACTTTATCGAAGCCGAACAAAATCGGATGAGTAGAACTCCGGATATGTCGAAGTATTTTGACGGTCCCTCCGACTTCGACACAACGAGTGTCGACTGTAATTGTTTTTGAATCATTGCGGGGAATCATGCGAATGCTGAAATCACGTATCTTTTTGTTCTCTCAATGTTTTGCATGATGTGATATAGCCGCTTATAGATACATTTTGCAGTAAACGTTTTCTGATCGGTTGGAAGTGTTCTATTTTTTTGTCCATTTAATGTAGGTTAAACAACTATTTAACGTTATTCGATAATTCGTTACGACTTTCGTTTTCACCAAGTGTGTCTCAATTAACCCTATCCCAAAACAAGATCTGGTTTTGATTTCTCTCGTAGATAGAGTTTGAAAAAAACATCCAGACAAAGAAGATGCTGATAACTTAGATTCCCCCTTTTGCCTAAATGTAACCTGTGCTATAGTATAAGCTAATTTTGCCACAACTTAATATATTTTTTTTCGTCTGCAGCAGTTTTCAAATTGGAATAGTCTAATCTTGTATTGTTAGAGAAGTGTTTTAAAATAGCATGAAGATGCGTTAAAAAGCAGTTTTGCATAATGCAATAATATAATTGCCGGTCTATTAATAATTTAGCGCAGCTGTAATGCTTGCTTGTTTAAGAAGATAACTTTATCAGCGATCGTAATGGCTCGAAAATGGTAACATTTAGAAGTTAATGGCGGCGTGAAATGCTCATAGTGTTAAATCCTTTCTTAAACAAGACCTGCTATTTAAAGTTCCGAATAGAGAGGGATTGGGAAAACATTGAGACAAAAGAAGAAAATGCTGATAATCAGCATTTTCTCCTTTTGTATCAATATTTTCTGTGCTACATAATACATAAATTTTTACCTTTAATCATATTCATTGTCGTCTGTAGCAATTTTCAAATTGGAACAGACTAACATTTCGACCGCATGGACAAGGGTTTTTGAATATGTGGGATTAGTTTGGTAATTGACGTGTGCTATATCGTCACTCTTCGGTAGACTCCAAGAACCTGACTTTGTTGTATTGCAGTACATGTATATCAAAACTGGTTATTTGTCATGCATTGGTCCAGATTTGAGGAAAAGTTTTACCCAAATCTTTCTCTTACGTCAATTTCCCTTGCCACGGATGACGCCCGAAAATCCAAGATGGTATCCGGATTTTAAATTCTGGATACCATCGTCAATTTAAGTTGCCATGAATGACGCCCAAAGATGTAGGCTACGAAATGTTTGGTACCTAATGATGAATGGGGTGCCTTATATACTTTTAGTTTACATCAACGAAACTTTTATATGCTGTTGGTAAAATATTTAATGGTCTTGTCTAAATGTTTCATGCTTGCTGGGGTAAAACAATTAGTAAGAAATAACATCTGTTGAATTGCCCTTGTCCTTCGCTGGGTGCATGCATTATCATGTTAACCAATTACCACACAATGGCTCTTTTTGACTCCCCACAAGATAATGGCCTTGGAAAATATTGTGGAAAATGAAGAAATTGCTTGTGACAAGCAATTTCTTTATTTCCCACAATGTTTTCCATCCAAAAATACCTAAAAGTAAAAATAAGATTCATTCACATGAAATTGTCGTCTGCAGGAACTCTCAATTTGGGCCACCCTAAATTTTGTCGTTTGGTAATGGGTTAAGGTAGTTCATCTCTGATTAATTTCACGAGACGTCGGCGACGACTAAATCATTCAGCGTTGTCCAACGTTCCATTCATTAAAGATTTTTTTTAGAAAAAATTCGAACTTGATTCCCCACCGTACAACCGCTAACGGGTGGGCATTAGCAACATGAAGCATTGCGGAATGTTTTTGGTAGGATTGATGACAAACTGTTTCAAGTTCTTATCGAAGTCAAATACACTTACAACAATTTTGAATTGACTCCTCAATTTGGCACATAGAGCGCAACGACACGCAAAGTGAGCCTATGTTTAAGAGCACATGTCTTAGTAATTGCTTAAAATTGCCACAAATTAATAAGACTTTTTAACACAAAGAGGTTAAAAATAGCACAAGAGACGTCCCGGCCTTGATATCGGTGGACAATTTACCCAAATTTTCTGATTTAATTTCCGCGCGATTTTCCTCGCTAAACAATTAAAATGTTGTAAAATCGACATAAAATGGCTCGTATGTTGAAAGATACAATATCCAAAATAGCTGCTGAAAAATATGGATTATCTTCCTAAACGGGGCCAGTTGTGGATCCAGATAGGGGTTCGGGGGTTCAAAAGAACGCGCATCTTTAGTCTGATTATTTAATTTTCATAAAACATCGGATTTTTTTTCGAGCGTCGTCGTTGCGTATCCGAACTTTTTCGGACGCGGTCGTAGACATTCGGCGGTGGAAAGTTCCGCCGCCGAATGTTTTCGACGTCGCCCGAATAAGTCCGTTTTAAGCTACAGTGACGAGGTTTCGGTTCAAAAGCAGCGATTTGAGTTTGTGTAAACGTTTAAGATTTTGTATTTAAGAAAAAAAGAACGTTCATGCATACCTTTGTTATCATGTTTATTAGAACAAATAAAATTTTAGTCATATCTTTTTATGTGAAACAATATTCAAAAAAAAAAAAAAAAAAAAAAAAAAAAAAAAAAAAAAAAAAAAACAATAATTTTGAACGACGACATTTAAAAAAGAGTTTGTTTGTCTTAAAACGCGTAGGTCTATGTTAGTTTTACTATTTCTCAAACAACATTAGGCTTTGATTCCCCCAGTACATAAAGCATGGGATAACATTGGAGGAAAAGGAAACAATAATTGTCCTTGCCAGCATTTTCGATTTCCCCTCAATATTGTCGCTTTTCAGGAAAAAACATCGTAAATATAGCCTGTTATAAGCTGTGATTACGAGGTTTTTGCTTTAAATGCGATATGTTAAAAGCTATCAAATAAAACACCATATTTTCGCAACCTATATTTTGTCGTCCTAAAATCGTTTACAATCAGACCACCCTAATGTTTTGTCGTTAGAGAAAGATTTCAGTGTAACAAAATCAAATTCCACGCCTAAAATGGTGAAACAATGGTTTATTGAAGTCGACACGGTCCGACTAGGTATCTTGTCCCAATCTACCATTCTGTATTGTATAGTATAGACCCCCAGCCTGATCTCTGTCGACTCAAGCAGGGCATGGGAGGCCTATTGTCTACCGATGGATGTACGATAATCTCAAATCCCCGAATTAACATGTAGATTGAGGATAAAATATACACGTCATGTGTTAAACAACCCACTAGACTCATCTTGTTTTGAAAATTCTGTATTTCACGATAAACTTCGATATTACATCGCTTTTCAACAAAAACTTCGTAACTGCAGCTTGTTTTAAGCTGCAGTTACGAGTTTTTTGTTGAAAGGCATCGATATGTTAAACGACCGACTAGACTCGTCGTTATGAAGATCTTGAATTTCACGATAAAAAAACTTCAACATACTATATTATGCACCAGCAGGGGACAATTATTTTCAAACAATCGCAAACTTTGTTAACAAAAGAAAAACATCTAATTTTAACCCTTTCCCAAACAAGACCTGGTCTCTTACAAAAATGGCTTGGGAAAACATTGAGACAAAAGAAGAAACTGCTGATAACCAGCAGTTTCTCCTTTTGCCTCAATGTTTTCTGTGCTACAGTATTCACAAGTTTTACCTGTAGTGACATCCATTTTGCTGTCTGTAGCAGATTTCAAATTGGACAACCATACTTTTTTGTTGTTTGGGAAAGGGTTAAGCGAATTTGAAATTTGACGGGATGCACCCTGGTTCACCCTCCTGCATCGGTGACGCATGTTGATGGACCAATGTGTCAAAACTTCAGAAAAATGAACAACACGGAAAAAAGATAAATTCTATCGTTTTCCTCATTTTCCTACGCATCTTTCACGTTATCAAGAATAATTTCTATTCTTCAATCGAATTCAGTTGACATTTGCATCCTTACGTTTATATTTGTGTCGTTCGGAAAAGGACTAAAAATAATAAACTTTTAGAATACATGCCTTATAATGTGTTAAAATATAGTATATACATTTGTTTTGAATTTTCTACTGCCAATAAAAGATGTAATTAAGACCTAGAAAAGTCTCACACACAAAATGTGGAAGAAAAAGACAACAGAATATAAATATCATTTTCCTACATTGCTTTTCAATCTTTCTGGTCATTTTCTGAAGAATTTTGAAGAATTAATTAATCGGTCGTCTGCAGCAGTTTCAGTTCGGACGAGTCTAATGATTTTATCGCCTGTTAATTACACCTGGTTTTGAAGGCTTAGAAAACGTCGAGGATAGTACACGAAATTGCTGGTGTTAATTAGCGTCTCCTTATTTTCTTTCAATATTTTTCTGGGCTACTGTATATATGTCTATAATTTTCTTCTTTGTTCAGATTATTGTCGTCTGTAGCGGCCTTGTGTTTGGACGAGTCTAACATTCGTGTCTTCTGGTAATGGGTTATTAAATCGCGCATCTTGTGAGTCGTGTGAATTTGTTTTAGAAAGAAAGATGTCATCTTTGCAATGAAGTTATAAAAATATTTTTTATTTGATTTTCAAATTTTTAATGTGCAATAAAGGACCATATCGATGTAATTAATCTAATAACATGAAACTTGACAGCATACCGTTGCGACATTTCCCTATACTCAAACAATACGTAATTTTGGCGACCATGAAAGTAATTAAAATTTTGGAAAATATTGAGGTAAAAGAAGAAAATGCTGATAACAAAGTTATCAGCATTTTCTTCTTTTATCTCAATATTTCCCCTTGATTTTATGGCCATTTTTTCTGTTTCGGTTGAGGATAAATTTCTCGTCTGCAACACCTTTGAATTTGGCCAGTCTAAATATGTTGCCGTCTGCGAAAGTGTTAGAGAGCGACGTCGGGTCGACACGGCTAGACCATAACAACCGCAGTGGTACAGACGAAATTAATGGAACGAGCAATATAGTACAGATTTACATAAAATGTCTGAAATAACCCTTTCCCAGACAACATTATAACATTGTGACAAATTCAAATGTGTGACAGACGGTAAAATGAATGGTGATTAATACTTCTAGTTTGATATTAATGATAGAGAAATTAAAGAATCTAAAAATTCCACATTCTGCAAGGATGGGGCAACAGAACCAAATCAAATTGTAATTGCGAGTCCCGTTTCTGCACGACTGTTGGAAAACCCTGTAGATAGATCATTTTAAAGCCAGTTAAGTAACTTTTCCTCAAAATTTATAGTTTTTGTCCACAATACGAGATAAATTGCATAGTTTTTGTTGAAACATGTTAGTCTTGACATTGGCAGGTTGAAGACATTTTAATTAAAATCATTACAAACATGACGTCCTGCTTTCAAGTAAAATGTATTATTGCATAACATGTTTCTGTTTTTTTTTCGTTGTTTATTTTTTGCATATATAAAATAAAATACATTTTATATGTCTCGATAAATGACCGGGCAGAGCATGCCTAGCTAATAGCTAGGGATTCTCTGCCAGGTCATTTATTGAGACATAATCTACTGTATAAACTTTCTACAGAATATGAAACACTGTTGTTCTATAATTTCTAGCATGCACTGATGTAGAAAGAAGTCAAATTTAAGATTTCGATTAAGACTAATGAAAGACATACACATATTCTTAGATTCACAACAACCGAAAATAATCAAATTGATTTATAAACGTTTAGAAGATCAATCTGCTTTGGTATAAAGAGAAGAAACTGCCATTTTTTTAGAACAAAAAATATCACCAAATAAATTTAGATCATCTTTGTAGAGTATCATTTTAAGTTCAGACAACGCTACTCTACATACATTAATATGTTACTGGGCTTAGCTGGAAATCGTTACGCCAATATACTAGTATCATACTCTATGGTCCATCGAGTTCTTGGCGAGTCAATGTATATATGTATAAAAGCTAAGATCACTCAGCACGCATGAACAGGTTGGTCTTTCTTCATGTAGCCAAAGAAGATTTTTGTACATGAATAATAATTTAATCCAGAAAGATCAAGGAAAACATAAGTTTTGCTCTTAAAACGGAGATAAAACATTATCATCACGAAAAGATGTATGATTTTTATAAAAACCTATGACTCCCATTTTCTGAGGACGAAAGAATTGTCATAAAACCATTTGTCTTACGGCATGGTCTGTTAGCTTTTGAACATAATAGAAAATAAAGTATCACACAAGTTGGGTTCGTGTGTGCAGACTGATCTTTCCTTTTTCTTTTTGCTACACGCAGATGCAGTGACTCACCAAGAGTAGAGAAAATGGTTTGAAAATGTCATCAGACCCCATTTTCAGAAGACGGTAAAGGGCCGTAACATCATTTGTCTTACCGCATGGTCTGTCGAGCGATTGTTGAGTTAAACAAAGTAAATTACACGGATATGCTGGGTGGTCCAGCTTCGTCCCATGTCGGTAATTATGTCATATGTGACAGTCTTCGATTTAAACAAGACAGACAACATTATGTTTTACTTTTTGTTGAGTTTGTCGAATTACTTGTAATGTTGTTTATTAAATTGTTTTACATTCCTTACAACTTTGGATTATGTAAAATAAGCATGATTTTTCTTGTTTTCTGCGTAAAGAATCTCTTTCGATATTATGAACGTTTAAAATGGTTATATTCTAAAGACAATTCTGATTGGTTCAAGTAAAAAATGATATATACGTTTGAAAAAAAGTAAATGTGATTATTTATTTTCTCGTAAAGATTATATAATAGAAAGTATAATGTTTTACTGAAAAATAATGACATTAATTATGATTTTTCTTATCTAAAGCAAACGTATCTGAACAAAAATTCTGACTTTGTCAATTTAAGCTAGGAATGGTTATAGATCTACCACAATTCAGATATTGCATCGATTTCATTGTGAGGGTTTGTCTAATAACAACATGTACTCTGACTACATTTCTAAGACATCTTCCAGACATATGTCATAGTCTAATCCAAATCAATCGACCATTCTTGTCAAAATTCGGAGACAGATAACGCATTAGATGATGGACTAAAATTAATCCAGAAATGACAGCTCGGTGGCCAATGACATCCGCGAATCAATATTTAACAAGACAAATGCATCTCGATAAAACTCAAATATCCTGTTATCGCAAACTAGACGCTATTTTAGCAGGGAGACGCAAAAAGTTAATCAAACAAACGTGAGACGATTACTACGTCAGAGAAGGACAAATGTGTCGTAACGACAGCTTTTCAAAAGCTGTCGTTACGCCATTTTGGTCCTTCTATGACGTCATCCTTCCCTGTAGATTCTGGTAATCAAATTTTCTACGTAAAACGATCCGCCGGTAGCCATATTGAAATCCCCGGATGCGATATTTGGAGACACTCGGTTGACATCGCGATGACAACTCCTGATGAAGAGTTACGCACCATGTGACCTCGAATCACGTGACCTATCCTTCATTGTTTTTAGTGTGTGGTCTGAAAAATCATTCATAGTATTAATATTTGTTTTGATGTAAAGCAATCTGTTTACCTCCAGCTAGGCAACAAGACATCTGTCATGCGAAGATTGAGATATAAAACAGTCGCCCGTGTTGAAGCTACGAAACTTGTGTTGATGTAATTAATAATTAGCGAACGGTCAGAAGATTGGACATTTATTTTATTTTTTTTTGAATAAACTGATGAACATATATTATAGAGTTGAATGTTGTGCATTCCATTTTGTTAAAAATACACTTAGACCATAGATGAGTGTACGTAGGCCTATTCGAGCTTGCATGTGCGTATGCACGCGGTAACTTTGATAGATAACAAGTTATAATTGTACGCTGATTTAAAAATAATAAATAACAAGCTCCTGTACCTTAATTTTGTCAACTTAGGGAGGGGGGGGGGGGGTTAAGCCCCCCCCCCCTTGCCGCCCCTGTTCCTATGGGCTTGTATATAAACTGAGCAACAGATAAGACTTCTAATTTTCTTGTTTCAAATACAAACCGTATGTTATGGGTACCCATTGGAATCGTCTCGACGAGACGATTCCAATGAGTATCCACAACATACGGTTTAGTGAATATTTAATGGTTATGAAAAGTAAATACCTCGTCCTATCTGTGGCTCTTCTTATTATGGATAATTATAGCAACTCTAAAACTCAGCATCGTCGGTGGGCGACCACAATGTGGTCAATATACCGTGATTACGATTTTACGATGGCCCATCGATGACATGAATATATATTTTTTTCGTATTTGATATGTAGCTGCTGTTAATAAAAAGGTGATCTGTTTATTTAAAACATAATGATTACCTCCAACATACTGTAAGCTTCTAGCATTTCGTTTTTTTCGATGATGACTTTGAAAAGACCAATATTAGGAATGTTTGTAATTGTACAGCCCACGATAAATTGACCTTACAGAGTATCTCTATCTATTAGCTAGAGATGCTATGCCAGGTCATTAATCGTGAGCTATACACATACATGTGGTCATTTGAATGTTTATTACCAAATTAAGTGTCTTTGTTTAGAACTGATCTTTAAGCAGGTCCCCTAAACAAGACCTGGTTTCGAAATGAAAGTGAATGCTGATTTAAGTTTTTCATCAATTGGGGCGATAGATAAAAACTTTTTTTTCCTTATCGATTTTGCTTTCTTTGAAATACACCAGTACTCACGCCGAAAGCGTGTGCAAATGCGAAGACAAGATCAACCTCCGGTTCGGAGGATCGAGCTCGAAACCACTTGATCTTTATAACCGACGCTCTACCTCTCGGCGACGGCCAATTATGTATATCTACGTAATTAACCAGTATATCAAATTTTTGTTAACACGTATTTTGTCTTCTGCAGCTCCTTTGAATTTGGACCATTCTAAATATTATAATGTTGTCGTTTGGTAAAGAGTCAATTTCGTCTCCGTTGCCATCGGCCGGGACGGGCTCGCCGGGGAATTCGTGTTCTTATCAAAATTCCCTGCTCCGAGATTATATAAAAGGAGACGAATTAATTAGTCAATTCTTTATGTGGTCCATTAAAACGCTAATATAATTACTAAAATGTTTATCTAGCTTCCATAAAACGGCCATAAACCGGTTTTAAGATTTCCCGCTATTAATCCCCAGCCATAAAGCAAGGCATTATTCATTAAGTCTATATTGAAGGTGTTATTCGCCGGAGAACTTTGCTATCTCCACTACCCAGATTAATAGAAGTTTTTCTTTCATTTCTATGGATACCAGATCGAGAGATTTTGTGGCTTATGTTCACACAAAATGTTAATTAATAGGTTATTAATACGGGGATTGTATAAAGCAAAGTTCCATGACTTGTTCATTATTACATTACATGCACATAATGCTAGGGAGGTTTCGAGAGGTCGTTTCTCAGGCATAATAACCAATGGTTTAAACTGATAAGCAATTAAGGTGGATAGGTAAAAATCCTGAATCTGTATTTGTTTTATCAAATTTTTAGAATCGAGAAAATGTTAATGAGTACCAACAAGACAAAATTTTATAAATGGTAAGATAATTTTGTATTTAAGACTTAAAAACCACATCCTCTTTTGTTTATTTATAGCTAAAAAGTTGTTTGTTTTGTAACCACAATCCATGACAAATTATGCTACGAGTATACAAAGGTATTGAGCAAAATCACATATTCAATGTGTCATGCATATGCACACACTTTTACACGATAAATTTACAACGTACATACTTGCAAAAATATGTTAATTTTGTTACAATCCTTTCAAATATTTTGATTTTGGATATTGCAAAGTTGTATAGTAACTGTTGTTACCATGAAAGTTACAATTACCCTCAAACGATGGCCTTCTAGCTTTATAGATATGACAAATTGCAACATCTTAAAGGCCTTCTAATTTCTGCAAAGTGTCCATGTTTCACTATTACAATGTATTTTCAAGACATGCAATGCATAAAGGACTCATCGCAACCCATGTCAGATTATACACGGTGGGGATTGTGCATGATGGGATGGATAACGACTACCGACAATAGGGAACGATTTTATCAAGTAAACCATGACGTAATTTCGGACAAATAAATAGTATTTCGTTTGTGTTGTTATAAAATCTCGTAACTACGGCTTGAATCAAACCGTAGTTAAGAGATGTTATAACAACACCGACGATTTATCAAAACATAACGGACTCAGTAAATGTTTTGCACAAAATTTGATGCCAACTCGCCTCGCTTCAGGTAAGACATTTTGCAATAATTCTGTTATTTTTGTATCAATTTTCAAGCGGTTTGCTGCATGTACCCCGCCTTATCGAGCTCTTTCATCGGATGTATGACATATTAGATAACTCATGATACTTTTTCCGAAATATTGTCCCAACCGACCAGAAAGCGAAATGGTAACGACTACGGCCAAATTAACCACGCTTCAGGTGAGAATTTGTGCAATAACTTTCTTATTTCTGCGTCAATTTTCATGCGGTTTGTTGCATGTACTCCGTCTTACTGAGCCCTTTTGTCAGATGTATTATTTATCTGGAACTTCCCTGTATTTTTCTCAAAAACCGATCCCAACCGACTAGAAAAAGGGCCTGATTTTTTTGTCGTTTTTCTGGTCGGTTGGGATCAATTTTTGGATAAAGTACAGAGATTCTACAAACAAGTCATATATCCGAGGAAAGAGCTCACTAATGCGGGGTACATGCAACAAACCGCTTGAAAATTGGAGCATAAATAAGAAAATTATTGCACAATTTCTTACCTGAAGCGAGGCAAATTTGTCCGTATACTCCATATTCGTTATCCATCCCATCATGCACAATCCCTACCGTGTTAAAGTAAACCGAGAAAAACAGAAGATTAATAATACGGTTTAGTGTACATGTTAAGTCCTGCATGGGTACATGCTACTTTTTGTCTTATCGTTTATTTATAATTTAATGAATCTATATAGTGCGTTTGTAGTTTTTTGTGTCGTTGATGTAAATCATGTCAGAAGGTCTGTTTGAATCGACTTACATTATGTCAAAGTGAGGAATCATTCAAATCCAAAGTTTATCTCTGGATTGCACTTTTCTGGAAATACCTTTTTTTATAACAAATAAGAGCAGTAGATAAGATAACTGTGGCCAAAGATCTAAAGTTTCAATCTTAATTTCAAGGTTTTTACAACTTTGGTGTCGATCAACCCATATACGGCAATAAAAACGAATTACAATGTCGGATACGCAGTGCCACACATTGCGATTGTCGTAAAATCTCGCCCAGTTTGGCGAGATAGACTTCTAATTGATACTACTTTATGACTTTTACACATTAAAATGTATATCTGATACAGGGTGACTCTATTTCATGCCCAACTCACATAGAGAGCTGAGAAAATTAATTTAACGTAGATAATGTTTCTGAGGTTTAATGTCGTAAACGCTCGTGTCAATGACGGGGTCACTTGATCCTTCTTTATAACGTTTGTTATTACCTTTCTCATAACAAGAGCCGTCACAGACGGATTATGCTCCCCGAATAAGTGTTTGTCACAAAATAAAAACTATCATACTTTAAGCCCCCTTTTCCCATGACAGCTTTTTTGTACACACATTATTTATAGAATATGGTCTAGAACATCCTATTTATTACATGAGCACAACATTTCATTAAATTCTGCCCATTAGATGAATAGAAATAAGAGAATAACTAATTTTTACACTAAGGCCCCTTTTTCCATGACGCAGTCTTTAATTTACAAACGGAAATAAAAGGTCCCTAGGTATTGACCCAGGGAGTACACATGTGAAGTTTCATTGAATTTGGGTCCAAGGGTTGCTGAGATATGACTGTGGACGGACGGACGGACGGACACACAGACACACGGACACACAGACACACGGACGGACAGCGTGGCGACTATATGCTCCCCCGAAATTTTTTCGGGGAGCATAAAAACAGCAAAACGTGCAAAAGAACAAACAAATGTGTCCAAATTCAAAGAAGTTAAAGACGGCAAAATGCACGTGGAAAGTAGAATAAATTAGGAATTTTGATTCAGAGGAATTGGAAAATCAATAGAGTTTTCGTACTTTCGGAAGCCTTCTCTATCATGGCCCCTTAATTCAGACATTGTTTGGCAAATGAATACATTATGCAATAAACAAAAAAAATGAACTGCTTAAAGTGACATTTCAGAATTTTTTGTCATAAATTTTACTTTTATTTTTATCTGAAAGAGCATACTTCCTTATGGAAATTCTGAAAATTTCAAACCAAAATATTGCGCCGCTTACGAGAAATTTATATTTTTGTGTTAAAATTGAATAAATTGTTGTGGACAACAGTTCGGATTTATATGCAATTTATCGATTATGTCTCAACTTTAAATGCGTGTTTCTCGCTTATTGGCGACAAGTTAAAAAAAAAACTAATAGTATTTATACTCATTAGAATAACCAATAAATAGCAAATAAATAGCAAAAGAAAATGTGACAAATCGGCATTTCAATAACAAAATTTCGAAAGGGACTACACCTTAATTAAGACCTACCTACTGGACTTCTGACATGTTGCTTTACAGTGCTTGAACTGGTTTCTAAAGTGTTAGCGCTTTTAAAATTTTATCTTAATCACTTAAATTTTAAAGACTGTAAAATGTAAAACCACAGCGTTTTTTTTTTTACAAAAGCTTTACGTTAGACCAAGCCCTTCGAACGCTATTTTACCACAACTATAGTATCTTGATTCGTTGTATTTTTGAAATTATGTATTATGTTTCCGTAAAAAGTTTTACCAAATATCGAACACTTTGTTATGAGATTTTAGGAAACCCATATTAAATTGAGATTGTCTTTTTTTCTCTTGAGACAAAAAACCTCGGGCTTACGCCCTCGGTATTTACATCGTACACATGTAGTCCGATTTCATTTGAAATAAAATTCTCTAGACTTGTTATTACCAACGTCAATTTCGGTTGCGATGGATCACGCACAAGGTTCCAAGAAGTGTTTGGTATGAAAGGATGGATTGAATACCTTAAAACAAGTAATAACTTGACTAAGCGAAAGATTCTTGACATCCGATAGTGGCCTTTCTATGTTTTTGAGCATTTTGTCTTCACATCGAATATGAAGTCACCTTTCAGTTTAAAATATTGTTTACTATTCGATACAATGTATAATGATAAGATTAGTTTGCTTTTGTTTTAACCCTTTCCCAAAAGACCTGAATTGGACGCCATGTTGGCAAAATAAAGGCAAAATAAGTAAATGCTATTTAATTGTATTTTCTAATATCACCACAGTGTCGTGTCGGTCCTATACCTTACACAAATTCTATTTTTTTTTATGAAACATCCTTTCTTGTCGACTACAACAACTTTCAAATAGAGCCAATCTAATATTTCGCCGTTTGGAAGAGGGTTCATTATATTTCCAATTTCAACCTGGGCTTAAAGTAGCTTTCTAAAAGATCATATTCTTTTATTTTCACACCTATAGTTGATGATAAAGCAAAGTGGATTATTCCAATTAATCTTCGACCGGATTATCACAACAAAAATAATGTATGATGCATAATGGTCTTTAAATCTCACACCTGGTTTATGAAATTTAATAAAATAAAACTACACAAGAAAAAAGTGGTATATTTTTCAGCAAAATGTTTTAATGTGCTTTTTGCGTTGCTAATTTGCATAAGTTTGAGTAACAAATTTCATCCTAATATGCTGACGATAATTAAAGCTTTTCCGTAGATTGGAGAGATAAATTTAATCGAGTTTTTTGCGATTTTATCGATTTAGTTTAGATTTTTAAGATTAGCTTTTCCTCCAACAATTTTCGTAATAAGTTCATATCGTAGATGTAGGCAGTAAAGGTGTTATATGAAACAATATTGCCAGCACTTCCAAAACTGTTAAACTAGAACAATTTCGACAAATTGCTTAGAAATCATAATCATAATCATCATCATAGGGTAATACAAATGTTTCGCCAGACAAAAAATACAATAACGAAAACTGTATTATACATTTCGCGGCTTTTCAACAAAAACCTCATCGCGGCTTTTCAACAAAAACCTCGTAACTGCAGCTTAAAACAAGCTGCAGTTACGAAGTTTTTGTTGAAAAGGGGAACGTATTAACTGGGGTTGGAAAGGGGACCCGTGTGGTACTTAAGACCAAAATGGGTTCAGATCAGCCAATTCATTCGCAAAGTCGGATCAAGATCGATGCTGTCCTCTTGTAGCTTCTTCGTGACTTGTAGCTACATTCCTACCATAAAATAACAGCACATGTCCAGGTCAGATTGCACTTGACTGGTCTAGAAACACATAGTCTAAATGTTGAACGGGACATCTTCCAATATCCCGGATCATTATATTTTTTCTATATGGACTGTATTATTTCATTTACATGGATTGTTACATGTATTTACATGTATATTAAAAGGACGAATAATTCATATATTTTACAGAAAGTAATTTCCTTCACAGGTATTGGTCAAGCCATTTGTAAATTTGAGAAATATTTGACAAAGGAATAATTATTATCCGAATGCCATGTATTATCAAGCGGAGCTATAGATTAGAGGGGTGATGACTTTTCAGAATGCAATGTTCCATAAATTTATTGCCCACCAAACCCCATGTTGTGGGTACTCATTAGAATCGTCTCATCGAGACTATTCAAATGAGTACCAACAACATAGGGTTTGGATTTGAAATAAGAAATTTAAAATGCATTCACCCCACTTATGTGTTGCTCTGCTATTTAGGATGACATTTTCTGTTCACTTGTATACTTGTACATAGGACCACACAGGCCGACTATTTGAATTAATACTGCCAATACATCAACTGCATTAGCACATTTGATTTACAAAGATGCATCAATAAAATATTCAATCGACACAAATAAATATGAACCCTTTTCTGGCACATAAAACCCCCAAATGCGCATAAAAACCAAGGATTTCAGTTACATTTACACGTATTTAGCTTTAGAAATCACCACTATACTACTTGATTATATCAATAATACGAATGCTTCGATTAGTCAATAAGTCCAAAAGGACCAGAGGGCCAACATCTTGAATGAACCGGACAAAAAGAAGCAAGTGCGCAATAAGTGTCCTGTGTAAAGTGTTCTAAAAGATACAAGATGCATGAAATAAGACATCATACACTGAATGAGGCAGCAAATCAAACTAAAATGGATACATGCATGTTGTAAATTCTCTATGACATTTTTGTCCTAACACATAATGCGTAATCAGATGAAGGTTATAACTGGCGTCGCTTTTCAACAAAACTCTCGTAAAAGCAGCTTAAACAAGCTGCAGTTACGAGAGTTTTATTGTGAAAAGCAGCGATGTGTAACTTTTGGAGCATTGCGAAAAAGAAGACGAATCAAACGAATGTTGATCGAAAATAAAATCTATATACATCTTTCTATTAATATTTTCTATGCAATGGGATACACGTTGTCTTCTTTTGATTAACGTTTTTTTGTTGAGATTGTATAGCCTGGGAAAGGGTTAAATATTTTGGTGTCTCGGTTTGTATCTTTGATAATATATCTGACTTAAGCATCAGAGCAACAGATAAGAAGGAATGAAAATATTACATTTTTTACTTCAAGTCCAAACCTAATGTTGTGGGTACTCATTTGAATCGTCTCGACGAGACGATTCTAATGATTACCCATAACATAAGGATTGAAGAACATTTAATCAAATATTGCATTTTTAAAGCCATTTAGCTCTTATCCGTAGCTCCGGAAGCACGGTAGGTAGAATAATATACAGGGACCACATACTTCGAAAAATGTTAATTCTTACACTGGATAGTATAATAACTTGTACATATCTAACAAAGCTTGTTGGCCTATCATTCACAATTCTCGCGGAAGCCGTACAGTAACATGGGGTAGAAGACGATTTTAGAAAGAAACAAGATGCTACTTATTCTTTACTCTTTGTTCTCTTAAAGTGACATTTCACGATTATTTTTACATAAATTTTACTTTTGTTCTATCTGAAAGAGCATATTTCCTTATGAAAATTCTGAAAAATTCAAGCCAAAATATTGCGACGTTTACGAGAAATTTATATTTTTGTGTTAAAATTGAACAAATTGTTGTGGACAACAGTTCGGATTTATATGCAATTTATTGATTATGTCTCAAATTTAAATGTGTGTTTCTCGCTTATTGGCAACAACTTAAAAAAAACTAATAGTATTTATACTCATTAGAATTACCAATCTTGGCATCAAGACATACTTTAAAAAATTGAAATTGGAATGAAATGTCCCTTTAATATTGTTCATATTAAGATTTTTGTTCGGTAAACTTAGACACAAATGAAATAATGGTCCAATAATTTACGATTAAAGGTATCGAAATCCAGATCTTCAACCAAACTTTGTGAAATGACTGACCACCCATGGTCAAAATATTCTGTTTGTGCAGTACCGTTGCTCACTGATTCCAATTTTTGGGTTTCCAAACGTTTTACATACATGTAATTATAAACATTTTAACTCAATTTTATGAGAGGTATAATATTCGCAACAAATTAACACAAACTTTCACGCTTTCTCAATTTCTGGCACGGTCTTAGTATTTAACTAAACAATTTTAACAAAGTTCCAAAAATAATTATGTTTGTGCATACTTGCGCTTTAACGCAAATCCATGCACAGGTTTTATGCTGATTAAATTCTGCCGTTAATCATATTCCCTTAATCTTAATATTTCTTAATTACTCCAGTATATAGATGACTTTCTTCCAAAATCTCGTAACTACAACTTTAAAAGTTGTAGTTACGAGATTTTTGAAGAAAAGCAACGATATATTAACCGCGATCTCATAGAATTTCTTATGGGCCATTACAGCGCGGAAATGTGGGGTTTCTAGTGGCTCGGAATGCTTCAACTCGGCAGAAATCGCTACTTTTCGGTAATTGATGGTCGTTTTTCCCCGTGGGTAGAGCGCATAATGGCAATAAGGGGATGTTGCATGTTATATAATGACAAACATGTGATACTTATCTACAGTGATAATGTTGTTTGAAAACATTTTGTTCTCCCATTTGTCGTACGTATCAGAATTTTTCAATGGAATACCCAAAAACAAAAGCGAAATTAATGAATTTTGAATTCTCTTATTCAGTGCCTACATGTTTTCCAAACAATGAAATAATGAGCTGGTCAATACTATGGAATATGCAAACAAGAACATGCATTTTGCATAGTTCAAGAAATATTTAGTAGAAAAAGAGCGATTACTAGTTATATTCCTCTCCCACAATGATTTTCTACGTGTTTTTGTCTTTTTGTGTACGTTAAAACAAGATAATAGTATATTAATTCGAAAGGGGTTGATATTCGCCTCTTATTTTTTATTTTGCTTATTTCAAGAAATAACACACTACCAGAACTTGGACGCATGACCACGAATTTTAGCCTATCACCACCTGATTAGTTTCTATTTTGCCCTCATTCAGTTTGCAACTTTAGCGGAGGAGCTAAATGAATAACACGTCTTGTTCAGACTGAATGTTTTCAAATACTGGTCTGTTTAAAGTAGAAAGACTAGAGTGTGGGGAGGATGATGAAACCTACAAAAGGACGAAGTCAATGAGAAATGTTAGCTCTTTAAAAGTACGTATATTGGTCTTTCATATACATTATTTTCCGAATGATGAGTTTAAACTTTGCATTATAATTATATACTCAGTTCCATAGATAAGTGTGCACTTTATTTCGTTTCATTTCTCTTTCGATTCTTAATTAAAATAAAACAGTTTATTATCATATTGAAGCTAAGAGATTGACAAAAATGCCACACTCTTTAAATTTTGACGATGTGGCCATTTTAGTTTGTTTTTCTTACTCTAAATGGAGGTGGTATAAAAATTAAAGTTGCAAATGTACACAAAAACTGGTCACATTTAAATTTTGATTAGAGAAAGTTAATTTGAGTTGTTCTTTAATATCTTGTATGGCCACATATGCTGCCGATACACTGGAATATGTGACGGTCGCATGGATCTCAAACATCGCAACAACACTGTATTTAGAATGTTATTTCATACCTGGGGAAGTGAAATAGCAAAATCCTGGAGATTGCTGATGTTTCGTTGTTATCAAACGTTCCTTCCTAAATGATCCCACACATGTTAAATTTGATCTAAATTTATGCCACAGATAGCCGGGGAAGAATACCAACATTGCTTCTGTTAACAAATTAACATTTTAAAAGTTCAATATCAAATGGTATCGAATGAATAATTCCGTTTAACTGAAGATGAACACAATTCTAATTTGACCAGTTTTGTGTACTTTTGCAACTTTTATTTTCGTACCTCCTTCGTTTAACCTTAGGAAAACAAATATAAATCGTCATCTTGCCCAAATTTTAAATGTCAGACATTTAGTTGAAACTATAAGCTACAATTTCATATCAAACTCTTTTATTTTTAATGAAAAATGAGGGAAGAAATGAAACAAAAGAAAGTGCACACTTATTTATGGAACTGAGTATATGTTTACTTATCATATTTTCCCGGAATGTTAATCAATTTTCTGGTGCACCGTTTACTATATTAATCATTATAATTAATGTAAAGATATTAAGTATCAACTTCAAACGACTGATGTTATATCCTTATGAACGTATATCAATTTTATGAAGCAATTTACCTAACCCGCTCTCCTTGTTTGCCACCCAAAAAGCAGTAACTACAGCTTGAATAAGCTGTAGTTACAGCTTTTTGGGTGCCAAACAAGGCTAAATCCCTTCCTCGTTAGATACGAAACGGGCGGGCAAAAACTGTGTAATAGCTTTACATAACAGTTCCAAGTACTTTATAATTCGAATCTACGGCTGCCTTTAAAGTTGACAATTTATTGCAGATTTATGTTGTTATCTCTGAACATTAAGCACGTTTTATTATTGTTTCATTTGAAGTCTGGAAAAGACATTATTACTCAAGAATCATTCCGGCTAAATCGACTCTGCGATTCATGGCGCCAGCACGGTGTTAGACAAGCCCGATGCGATCTGATTCATGAATTGTAACCATTGAGAATGCAACACGCGATAAAACAAAAACGCGGAAACCATTTACCGCCATGGACGATATAACGAGAAAAACAGCACATGAATCAAATTGTTGACGACACCAGAAGTGCAACTTAAAGTGCAGTTTATACTTTATTGAAACCTTATCGTTAAGGTATAAAGTGCCTAATTAAAAACACCACTTTCTAGCCATACGAAATGTATCAAACTACACACACTTGTAAATACACTTCAAATAAGTTGATTCACCGTGCCGGATTTCAAGATTATGCTTCAAGAAAAAAATAATTTACAAATATTATTTTACTCTGTATTCATATGCAAGGGAGGTAAATTTGAACATTTTTGTCAAATATTTCCATAAATATGCATTAATTCAAAATTCTAAACCGTACAAAATGCTTATGTTTGTATTTGGAATGGAAATGTAACACAGTTTAGGAATTACTGGAACTTTTCAAATTTTGCCGCTGGCTCTTTGGTGCTAATTAGGCCCTTCTTACCTTAAGTAGTATTCATGATAATTTTATCGTGAGCTACATGATATTTCACAATGATAAATTGCAAGTTTTGAATAGAACTATCATTCAGAGAAGCGTATTACAATGCTTTGCAATGTCGACACAAGAAATTCATTTATTGATATCGAGAATTTCAAAAACTCTGTAATTGTGACGACACTGAAAAGAAATTCATTTGGAGACAAATTTTATAAACAAAAGTCTTGACTTTGTATGTGAATGGGAATATTCTTTCAATCAGTAGATATCAGTGACACTTCATACATCATCCGTGACAACGGAAATTAACAATAGTATACCATCGTCAATTTCCCTTGCCACGAATGACGCCTACATTTGCATCAAGTATTTGGTATCTGATTGTAAATGGACTTCTTTAAACTAAAGATGCACGTCATTACCATAAACAATTGATGCACGTATGAATAGAACATTGCAAACAAAACTGGTCCAAATTACAGATTGTGCTTCAAGATTTATACACACTTTTCAATGAAGGAGGTAATTGGACCAATGTACTGAGGAAAATGAATAGTTGTTCCCTTGTCCTTATTGCGAAAAGCCCGTTTTCTCTAAATAAATGATGCTTGTATTATGTTCCTGCCACCACGCTGGTCGTTAGTATGATATCTTTCTCCCCGAACCCATTAGTAGCTGTCAATGAAGTTATTGCCGCCGTGGGTTTGGTTTTATTGCGATTCGGCGCATTTCAGAGTCTTATCTAGTTTGTAGAATATGTGCATTATGGATTAATCATGAAAATCTCCAACATGAAAGCGAAATGTCGAATTAGTAGCGTACCCTTCGACCCTTGGTTAGGTTATAACGACTTGTACAATATAGTGAGGGACGTGTGTACTGATTACCCCGACCTTGTGTCAACGGGTACGCTTCCGCGAACGGCAAACAGACGGTATTTTCAGCGTTAGATGCGTTACAGGCATATTTTTGTGTAATTTTTAATGTTAGATCTAATCAATTTCCATTTTTTTCTACATTCGAAATAGATCTATACCCTATCATTCTTCCACAAAATATGTTACATTCTAGACTGCGTGTATTGATACAACATGCGATGTATTCCCAGGTAGGGCCTACTATATTGGCGACCTAACAAAATTTTGCCTAGTCGTCAATAACTGTTTATTATGTAATGTTTAAAAGATCAACAATCCAGCAAATTCCTTATATTTTTCTGTCTCTCTCTTGACCCGAACCTTTTTTTTCAAATCGGTCAAATATCAGCAGCATTTAAATGATATCAGAAATATCGATAGGTGATTACCCACCATGCCATTGTCGCATTCATCGTCTTTCAGGAACTCTTACAACATGTCACAATGATGTCCATACCAGAAACAATTCCTAATTAGTCATAAATCGTCGCTATTAAACAAACAAGAGGACCATGATGGTCCTTAATCGCTCACCTGCACCTAGATAGAATGAAAGTCCCAATGTTGTCAAGTTCAAGAGCACATAATTTAAGATGCGAGATTATGATCCAGATGAAAACAACAATTTTGTCACAGTCTAGGGCACATAACTCTGTTCTGATAAAGATATTCTCATCAACATTCTGTCCAAGTTTTTTAATTGGTTAATATTTATTGCTGTTTGAGAGAAAACAAAGTCGAAAACAACAATTTTGTAACCATCAAAGGCACACAACTCTGTTTTTTTAGTCCAATCAATCTGACAAATTAAAACATTAAAGATATTATGGTCAACAACATTGTGACCAAGTTGTGTCTTGATTGGTACATATTTGTTTGTTAGAGAGAAAATAAAGTCGAAAACAGTAATTTTATGAAATTAAAGGGCCAATAACTCTTGTTTTTCTGGCCAAATCAAGCTGAAAATTTAACTCATCAAGGATCTTATAGTCACCAACATTGTGGCCAAGTTTTGTCTTGATTAGTCAATAAATGTAGATGCTACAGTGTAAACAAAGTCGAAAACTGCAATTTTGTCAAATTCAAGGGCACATAACTCCAGACTTCCTGCTCTTATCACACTGAAAATCGTACTCATCCAAGATCTTATAGTAACCAACATTGTGGCAAAGTTTTGTCTTGATTGGTCAATATTTGTAGATGCTAGAGTGGTAACAAAATCAAAACTAGCCATTTTTGACGTTCAAGGGCACATAACTCCGGACTTCCTAGTCTGATCTGACTCAAAATCAAACTCATACGAGAACTTATGGTCATACATGTTTTGACCAAGTTTGGTTAAGATTGGTCAATATTTGTAGATACTAGAGTGGTAACAAAGTCAAAACTAGCCATTTTTGACGTTCAAGGGCACATAACTCTAAACTTCCTAGTCCGATCTGACTCAAAATCGAACTCATCCGAGGACTTATGGTCATACATGTTTTGACCAAGTTTGGTAAAGATTGGTCAATATTTGTAGATACTAGAGTGGTAACAAAGTCAAAACTAGCCATTTTTGACGTTCAAGGGCACATAACTCTGGACTTCCTGGTCCGATCTGACTCAAAATCGAACTCATCCGAGAACTTATGGTCATACATGTTTTGACCAAGTTTGGTCAAGATTGGTCAATATTTGTGGATTCTAGAGTGGTAACAACAAATTGTGGACAGACGGACGGACGGACGGACGGACAGACGGACGGACGGACAGACGGACGACGGACAAAAAGCGACCACAATAGCTCACCTTGAGCACTTCGTGCTCAGGTGAGCTAAAAACTCGTAACTGCAGCTTAAAACAAACTGCAGTTACGAGGATTTTGTTTAAAAGCAGCGATATAGGTAACTAAAGCCCAAGGACCCATGCACGGTCAAATGTCGTCGCTTTTCAACGAAAATCTCGTAACTGCAGCTTTAATCAAGCTGCAGTTACGAGGTTTTCGTTGAAAAGCATCGATGTACTGTTCGTATAAAGATGTCAAAGGTCACTAGAGGACGAGAAATAGAGGGGATCATTTGATCGATCATGTCCAAATTGACAGGCGTTACTAGCCCAATATTGACAGCTATCGTCAAACAGTAAGTTAGCCACAGCCGGATTTCTGGCTAGGTCCTTCCGGATTCCATACGTCACACCATGATTTACGTTTTTAAAATGAAGTTTAAAGCAACCAACATGATAAATATGTGTCATTGTCCCAATTATTTTGAAAATTAAATCTTTATCACTGTCCGTGAACATTTTGGAAAGAAAACATGGTGATTGATATTGTAATGGTCTTCCGTTTTAACAAAGCCTTAAAAAATGATGACAATTTGGGGTCAACTCTAGAAATAGACTATTCAGGTTGACCGAATTGAAGACTAAAGTCTTGTGAGACGAACATTTAACCACTTAGGCTTAATAAATACATATTTTTCTGATTTACGGTGGAACGTAGAGTCGGCGAATATAAAAAAGAATGATGAAATATTTCTAAATATATCTATATTTGAAAAATAAAAAATAATAAAAAAAAATGAAATAAAATAAAGAAAATACAATTAATATAATTTGGGAATTGCTTGTGTTATACTTATTTGTAATCAAGATCTCAAAGTCATTCAACTCAATGCGTACGTGCTGAATGGTTCGACTTCGTATTTGCTGTTGGCAAGGCCATGGTGGACCAACCTGTATTTGGCGAAAAATCTAAATAATCGTATTTCTACATAATCGCGGAAGTTAATACATTCAAAAACGAAGACAGAGAAAAAGACTTAGTCCTTCGGCGAATTATGTGCATCTAACGAGGCTGTTTTGACGATACTTTTAGGTTTATATCATGCCTTAATGATATACCGATTTTGATAACGACAAAACGATGTTACGTTTGGTATGTCCTACATCTGTATTACGCCTGCCCAATTTCGAATGTCCATAGTTTGGTCATATAACCGTGCTTTAGAATAATTGTGGCGTCTTCCACATGGTCAGAATAATTGCGAACGAAAAGTAATTCACGATATTTTGTTTTTATTCAATTGTCCAGATAAAGTGATCTTTAAGGTTTATTAACCGATTTGATCTCAATCCAGATAGAGATGTGTCAGTGTTTATATCATGTCATATTATTAGCCTTCCGGGTCAACATATGTGGTCATTCATATCTTGTATGGACTTGTTGTCTCATGCTCATTTACCAACATTGCTACAATTATAATCAATGTTAAAGACATAAACTGAAACAGGACCATGTTTTGAACTCAAAGATCGTGATCAAGCGTCTTTCATTAGATTCAATGTACCGGTATCTTACACGTTCGCCTTCAGAGTTAGGTTAATTTACATACGAGTAAATAAGTACTGACAACGTATAAGCAAAACTTTATTTAGATACACTGTACATATAATGGCATCTTACAGTGCTATAAATACAAAAAAGCACTCGTAAATGCAACATAACACCTCTTGCTGCACGACATCTAATAAAAATAGAATCATTGAGACACAACCGGTTGATCTGCCATGATATATGACGTATTGACATGTTACCCAATGTGTCCCTAATTGTGTATAATAAAGCTTGTCAACAAACACTTTATGTATCAAAATATTTGTTAGCATCATTTCTTATTGCAACCATAGTCACGACGTTTTTGTTACCACGCCAATTTTTAAAGAAAGTCCGAAACAAGTCTTGAATTAGTGAAGTTATAATAGGGTGTTATATGAGTTTAAACATCTTGTCAAAATTCTTTTCTCAGAAGACAAAATCTTACAAGGGTCCAACTATGACAAAATAAATGCTTTCAAAATAAGGAAACCCTATCTCGCAATACAGAAAACACAAAGGAAAATGTAAGTAAACTGTATGGTTTATGTTTTCAAAGGCTTTCACTTTTGGAGATGCCAAAGTAAATGGCTATTTTGAGGAACGCGTTTTAAGTATGTTGACTTTTACTTTTTACTAACATACATGTATAACAAAGAATTCAGGAATAACCATCAATAAAAACACACAACATAGTATTTCTTATTGAATATGAAAGTAATGGTGCAAACTTTGGTGGCCAACTTTTTCGCTCTTGGTCCAAAGCTTTTTAACTACAGACTGAAGCTGTAGTAACTTCACTCAAGGGACATAATTATTCGCCACCCACCTATTTTTCATTGAAAAATTGAGTGATATTCTGGACTAGAACTGTCACAGAACCTTTATTCTTTCACTTAGCAGAAAAACATAGATATGACACAAAAGTTTAAACATTACCGGATAAAGTCTACATGAAATTTCTTGTGGAATGTCTCAAAGACACGGTTGCTAGGCAACATAAAAAAATCAGTGAAAATTTCTGGCAATCATCCGTAAAACCGTTGCTATGGCAACAGATAGTGACTTTTTTGATAACAGAGCAAATGCAAATATGCAAAACATACTAGATATAAAAGTGACCAATTGTTCATGAGATTGGATGGCTACTTACAAAGTACTGTAATTTTATTTGACCAAGGTACCACAGAAAAATGCAACGCTCCATTCACTCCTATGTTAATTTTGCATTTTTGGTATTTTTACAACGAAAATAAAATTTCAAACATTTGTTTCTCAAAGGAAACTTTATGGATATTGCAGCAAACATAATAGTTAAATAATATATCTATTGTAGATAGATTTATCATGAAATCATATCTGTACTGAAACTTATATAACCATGGCAACGATGTTATGGGGGCTGGTCAGAAATTTTCACCGATTTTCTTAAGTTGCCTAGCAACCATGTCTTGCAACTATCTAAAAAAGTTTTTATGCAGATTTTGTCCGCAATTGGTTATACTTTTAAATGATATCAAATATTGTGTGGTGTGTGAGAAAATAATGATTCAGCATCAGTTTTAGTCTAAAATTATGCGTAAAATTTATGCAAAAATCAGCAGGGTGGCGAATAATTATGTCCCTTGACTGTACGTTTTGGTCGATCAACTATACCATGTTTCACTGACTCTAGATTAGATTGTCCCATTTAGCCAGCAATGAGACATATGCATCAACGATCCGTACGTCCTGGTACATATCGATGCTTTTCAACAAAAACCTCGTAACTGCAGCTTGTTTCAAGCTGCAGTTACGAGGTTTTTGTTGAAAAGCATAGATATTTTAGATTGGTATCGGCTGTCAGATTAAGTTCGCTACGTGTGTTCTACGTTATGACGTGTTGTATGGCAGTTTGTTTTTCTAACGTTGACAAATAGTGCGCAATGACCGTTTAACGTTGACAAGTCGCGGCCGTCTATTTGTAGTTCGTTAATCGGATGTCAGTAGTACCGTTATTACGTACAAATCTCGGTAGTTTATTACGTTTGTACTCTTTTGTTGTTGTGATCTATAGAATACTAGGTAGCTATTATCATCACGTTATCTCTAAAAGACGCGGTAGTTTGAGTCTCACTTTTATTGTGCTTTTTCATTCATGAAAGTTGTATTTCAAATGATTCGCGAATAGTATTATTTCATTAGCCAAGATAGCAAAAAAAAGTCCGAATCTGCACATGTCTACAGGCCGCATTCATTTGTTCGATTCTAGATGCCGAGCTAATAACTACCAAAATTTTCTTGTAGCTAAATCATTTAGATACACATGTATGTATATGGGAGACCATTTTTTGTCTTTGAATATGAATTACTTTTGTTGCAAAGTTTCATAAAATACTAATTTTCAACCGACTAGCATTTAAAAAGTCAGTAACCTGCAACTGATATGTCGATCGGTATGTCCCTTGTTAAAAGTAATTTCTGAAATTGTCTTGCAATTAGATATAATGATGAGGGCAATCCCATGTCTTTTTTTGTTATCAAAGTCATAATTCAAGCCCACAGCGAATTGAAAAAGGAAACAGTACTGTATAATGTATTCGAATCGGTTGCATGGTCCATAAATTTTCGGAACGTTTCAATTAGTTCTATGTAAGATAATACTTCAAAATTGTCAATGACGGAGAAAATGTTGTCATGGCTGATTGAATACGTCATTATTACAATTTTAATCATAATTTTACCGCGCATTGGCGAACCAAGGCGCGATTTTGGTCGTAAAACTTGGTGAAAAAGTAATAAAACCGGCTCCTTATAAGTCTTCGCTCAGTCGGATTTTTAATATTGCGAAAAGGTACACATTAAACTTTGCTAATAATTTCGTCCAGATGAGCGTTAACCCTTTCCCAAATAGCAAACTTTTAGACTGGTCCAAATTCATAAATTTTGCACAAACAATTTCAAATGAATGAAATCCCAAATATTTTGGTCACTCTCTGTAGAAAATATTGTGGAAAATGAAGAAATTGCTTGTCACAAGCAATTTCTTCATTTTCCACAATGATTTCCAAAGCATTTAATTTTTGGAATGTCAAAAGGCGTCATTCTGTTGTTATGGGTTAAACCTTTACTCCATATTCATCTTTCATAAACTTCTACAGCTGGCAATATTATAAAAAGTTTAAAATTGAGATCTAATCGGTTTAAAAGTCTATCAATTGGTACTTAATCAAGTACTTATTAATAATCATTTTGATTTATTTGGTCTTTTAAGAGCAATCAGAAATATGTCAGACAGGAAATCAAAATACGGAAAATGAGATCGAGCCAAGAAACTTTATTTTGCATGAAAACATTTCAAAAATATTATTGTTATCATATCTAACTGATTACCCATGTTATATTATATTGTTTGTAACCGAATATTGAAAGCAATAACCATGATGAAGAATTAGAAAAAAAATCACACGTTTTATACTTAAAACATTTTGCATATAACAAAGCACACAACGTCGCTTTTCACAAAATACTCTATATAGGTTTAAAACTGTAGTTATCAGTGTTTTTAAAGGGACATTAGTATCCACATGCCTAAATCCCTAATGATCCACAGAAGTTGGCTTTTAGCATGTAGTCGCACCGTTTATAGACTTTATAAGACAGAATACAAGATTCATACAGTAAATGACATAAATCGATAATCATGCAGCGGTGTAAAAGTATATAAAGTGGGTTGATAGTGTTTACGAAATGATGTGATATTGGGTTTAAATCCGTCGTAATCTAAGCCAATACAGATTAGACAGAGCTGAAATTTTGCACAGAGAAAATTTAAAGGCCATATTTTAATTATACACAGTCATTTTTACAGCAAATTGCCCCGAAAATAACTAAGTAACAGTAAATATGTATCTTTAAGAAAAGCAGCGACTGTCCTTGTGTTATACATTGATGCCATTCCACTGGATTAGTTCTTTGTCTTTTTTAGATGACATCCAATCTATCTGAATAAGTTGACATACATGTGTTACTCGTTTGAGCTTTTGATTTGATTTGTCCTTATTCTTACACCATTTACTAGTATAGATCTAGAAATATTGACATGATTTTAGTTAGGTTTGCCCACAATATTAGTTAAGCAGGCTTTGTTTTTGTACAGATGCTTCCACGTTTCCTTACAAACGATATATATGTATGTAGACTTCACCATAAAGTAAGAAATGTATAATTAAAGAAGCGATGTCACCAGCAAATTAATAATAGATAAAACCTGCGAATTCAATATGGAATTCAATCTAATTTTATTACATTATTGAGATTAGATTCATATCAGTCTGGCCCTGTCCTACATTTATTTGTTATTTATTGATAAAAATCGAATAAAAATCAAACTATTTTCCCAGACAATTTATAATGCCAGTAAGTATTGATATGGACTCATAGACTTGGAGTGTCTTTCACAAACCAGTCTTATGTGAACCATTTTTCAAGACCTCGTTTAGACGCGTCTTAAAGAAATACGTGTGAAAATACTTAAGCAAAAGGAGAAAATGCTTGAAAACCAGCATTTTCTCCTTTTGCCTCAATATTTTCTTCACTAACTTGTACACATCACTGGAAAGCAAGGTGTTTCCTACTGAAGCCCTGGAGGGTCATTTTGCATTTTGAATTTTGACTTTCTACTTTTGACTTTCGACTTTTGAAAATGGAAGCACTGGGTCATTTTTGCATTTTGAGTTTTGACTTTCTACTTTTGACTTTCGACTTTTTGAAAATGGAAGCCCTGAAGGGTCATTTTTGCATTTTGAGTTTTGACTTTCTACTTTTGACTTTCGACTTTTTGAAAATGGAAGCCCTGAAGGGTCATTTTTGCATTTTGAGTTTTGACTTTCTACTTTTGACTTTCGACTTTTTGAAAATGGAAGCCCTGAAGGGTCATTTTTGCATTTTGAGTTTTGACTTTCTACTTTTGACTTTCGACTTTTTGAAAATGGAAGCACTGGGTCATTTTTGCATTTTGAATTTTGACTTTCTACTTTTGACTTTCGACTTTTGAAAATGGAAGCACTGGGTCATTTTTGCATTTTGAGTTTTGACTTTCTACTTTTGACTTTCGACTTTTTGAAAATGGAAGCCCTGAAGGGTCATTTTTGCATTTTGAGTTTTGACTTTCTACTTTTGACTTTCGACTTTTTGAAAATGGAAGCCCTGAAGGGTCATTTTTGCATTTTGAGTTTTGACTTTCTACTTTTGACTTTCGACTTTTTGAAAATGGAAGCCCTGAAGGGTCATTTTGAATTTTGAGTTTTGACGCTCTACTTTTGACTTCCGACTTTGCATACACGCCTTGTAGAGAGTCAAAACTCAAAATGCAAAATGACCCTTCAGGGCTTCCATTTTCAAAAAGTCGAAAGTCAAAAGTAGAAAGTCAAAACTCAAAATGCAAAAATGACCCTTCAGGGCTTCCATTTTCAAAAAGTCGAAAGTCAAAAGCAGAAAGTCAAAACTCAAAATGCAAAAATGACCCAGTGCTTCCATTTTCAAAAAGTCGAAAGTCAAAAGTAGAAAGTCAAAATTCAAAATGCAAAATGACCCCCCAGGGCTTCCATAGTTTCCCCATAAATGTACGTCGCATAGACGTATCGCATGATGAGAGACCCTGGCACAAAACCTGTATCAGAACTACTGATAAGAGAGAGAGTGAAATTATTTCAAAATACAATTTTCAAATATACTTCATCAAACCCTATGCTGTTGGTACTCATTGAAATCGTCTCATTGAGACGATTCCTATGAGTACCCACAACATAGGGTTAGGATGTGATTTAACCAAAATAAGAATATCTTCATCTTATCTTATTTTCTGCACTGAACCCTGTATTATCAACATCCATTATGTCGACTGCAGCAGCTTTCAAATTCGAACAGTCTAACAGTTTGTCATTCTTTAAATGGTAAAACTGAAACAACAATCGATCCGATTGATCGATAGTCTTATTTCTGATCTTTGGTTTATCTTTGTCTAGAAACATCAATTATATCTTGTTACTCTGTAAGATGACAAAATCTAATTCTATCTAAAATAATTCAAAATTAGCCTGAAAATCACGATAATTCTCTAAAAAGGAACTAATGTTCAGAAACATCAATAAATCGGGTGTTTATTCAAGGAATGGGTTTTGTAGATGCGGGCATATTGTACTTTGACACGCAAGCACTTATTTTAACCTTTTCACTAACGGGAAATATAAATAGGGAACGATTTTATCCAGATACCCGTGACGTTATTTCGGACAAACAATATTATTTCGTGGGTGGTGTTATAAAATCTCGTAACTACGGCTTGAATAAAGCCGTAGTTACCAGATTTTATAACAACACCAACGGTTTATCAAAACATAACTATAAACCCAACATATTTTTAGCACAAAATTCATTGCAATTGTGACAATTTGAAAGCTTCTGTGCAGAGGACAAAAATGAGTTGATACGAATAGAAATTTTGTACAATAAAGCATAGAAAAATGAGTCGAAATGACAACATAGTCATTATAAGCCTTTCTACGCTAGCCTTAATGTGTTTCAAGATTTCTATTGGATACCTCAAAACCATGCCTTGTTTGGGAAAGGGCTAAAAAGAACTTTCTTAGAACTGACGTATATTGCGTAATACTAAAGACTGATCTATTAAAGGATGCTAAATCCATTATCATGTCATTGAATATCGATGTGTGTATTGATTTATCGACAGAAACATCAGAGTTATGGATGTTTAGTCTGGAAATAAGAAACCAACCTTCAGACATATTGGTCTGCTACACGCAAACTTTCATATCATACTGAAACCAACTCATTGCAATACAGGAGGCTAGGCTTTTAATCTTTAAACTTTTGGAAGAGAGTAAAAATTTTAAGAATACTTTCTAAACAGCAATTAAGGCAATTTGAATCCTAAGTCAACAACAGTCGTGACCTCGAAATACGTATAACCAACCAATTCAGTAACGAGTTTCTCCCAAATGCGTGTAAAATACAAAGAAGCAGTGCAAAGACATACTTCGTAAAACGCATGTAGTTTCTTGACGGGTCTGATCTTAACTGACAATACCGTGAACCCATTTTGACATAAATCGTTTGAGCTCTAGATCAACATGATCTAGTTTGTTGTGTTTTCACGATGTATCTTCAAAATCTACACGGGCCATATGTGCAGCGTGTACTTGTCTGCCGGCCATGTACAGTTACATTGTTTCACGGCATTTTTAAGACCAACCAGCGCCAGCACCACCAACAACAATTCCAGAAAATTTTCAAAGAATTTGTCAATACGTGACCGATTTGAAGTATAGAAGCTCTAAAAAATGCCAGCCATAGATGAGATGGATCTTTAAAACAATACCCGACAAAAAGTTAATGGCGACCAAATAATTTTTTGTTTTGTCGTCAATAACTCTTTTTATCTGGTTATCTTTAAAAGATCTGCCAGATCCAGAAATCATCATAAGTTGCTCCGCCATTTCTGCTTCAAACCTTTTTTTTCAGATTGGCCACATTTTGACAGAATTATTGAATCTTAAAGGGGCCCGTGCTAGGTCTATATGCTTCCGAACTGTTCGGGAACTCATATTTGTAATTATGCATAAAAACCTCAATTACGGCGAATGACCATATTTCCTTTGCTATAGATCAATCCTTTATAAGCGTGTTTACACATTCTATTTTTACTTCAAAAACGAGACAAGGTCAAGGTCAACGTGACACACCTACGCGGTATTAACACACCGTACAACCGGCTGTGTCGATGACTGTGTCCTTATTTGCGAGGGATACGTGAAAAGGTTTATTTTGTACAAGCACTGAACATTATTACGCGTATTTATCAACTATAGAATACCAAAGATCCTTTCGTTTATTTATAAAAGTTATTTCATTTGACCTAACATGCACATGACATCAGATGCCGAATCTGCCTTCTCAAACTTTCGACGCAGCCGGTTGTACGGAGTGTTGAATCTCGCTGAGCACAGATGACGTACCTCTGACGTAATTGATTTTTGAAGGTTGGGCATATTAACCGTTTCAAAACAAAAACAAGGACAAAACAAAACTGACAGCATGTTATTCATTGACTTGGATTTTAAAACTTAATAAAGCTTGGTGAGTGCTAAGAATGGAGATAAGTGATCTACCCCTTCAGGTTGGTAATTTCATACATTATTTCTGGTTTGTGATTATTATGCCATTTGCATTTTCGACAGCCTAGCTCGTCCCCCTTTAATAAAAATGTTGAGTCACGTAATATTTTAACGGGTAAGCATTTTTTCGACATTCTAGCATGGGTCCATTTAATACTAAATAAATGTATTCTCAAACCACAGGTCAGCGAATGATCACACTGGGCCTCTTGTTCAAGACATATCTTCCACGATGCTTTTTGTTAATAAGCTCTTGTTTAGAACAACAAAAACATTGTAAGTTGAAACTATGTATTTACATTGCCTATCTACAAAACTCCACGAAACACAGATAAGGACTTTGAAAAAATAGCATTGTCACTAATGAATTCCTATGTGAGAGATGGCAAGGGCGGTTGAAAGCCTCTCCGGGCTTATCAGATTTACGAGGGGGGAAACGTTGTGCAAGCTTGCGAGTGTGGTAGATGCCTAACTTAACGGGACCTGGCGCTAATTGTTGGCTTTCATTGCCAATTGTCATGGATGCTCAGACTTGGCTGATGCTAGGACATTTCATTCTTATTCTAATTTCCTTATACTACATCTAAACCCTTTATTGTGGGTACTCATTTGAATCGTCTCAAAGAGACGATTCGAATGAGTACCCACAATATAGGGTTTGATGGAATATTAACGATTTTATCACTCAAATTTTGACACCATTTTTGCAGTCATTTTTCAGCATCTGGAGCTTTGGTTCAGTTGAATGTGCATCTTGGCCAGGAATGTGAAATTTCCTGCTTATAAGAATCTTTTTCGGAATGTTTTGCCAGAGATCATTTATGAGATATGGGGATATGCTAATTAAATTGATCCATTCTTAACCCTGATCTAGATTATGTTAGTTTTTCTTCTTTTGCAGTTTATTTGATCTCCGACTTTTTGGGATTACGCTTAAAGGGCGACGGTAACAGATGGTCTAATTGCAAAAAATGAATTTTTTTAAAAAAATATGCAAACCTTTTGTGTTGACCACCCCGGGATGGTTAATAATATGCGATTCAGACAGAGAATGAGCCGAAATTACAAGACAGATAGCTGAATTTAGGGAGAATCCAAACCTAAATTCAACCCCGTCTCAGATGGGTTAGAATTATTTTCAAATTGTTGCGCATGCGCATACAGCGCGGACCATGATTCAAACGAGATTCATACTTGAATTTCAATATGACGTCATCATGTATGTTGTGACGTCATTTAAGAAAGTCGCATGTCCTACTGTTTTGACCTACTTTCGACATCGCTTCATGAATTTGGTATCAAATTGCGAAAAAATGAGTCGTTGCTTCAATAGTTTGTCGTAATCATTTAATCAGGTCATATAAAGCTTAAAAAGTGTACATTTCGTTTGTATTTGACAATTTTTGGGTCAAAATCTGGGAAATAGTAGCTTTAAATCATGGTTAACTTGAATTTAACAAAAGAAACTTTCTGTGTGTTTTTTTTTTTTCGAAAAAAGTGGTCTTATATTTTTGAATGATGATTATATTTTTTCATAAATCATTACTTTTTTAACCTTTCTTTTTAAATGTATTCATTGTCTTATGAAATTGAATAACTACTAGAGACTGATATTTTGAAACCATTTCATAATATTGAAAACTTCACAATGTCAGAGAGGCATTTCATGTCTTGCATCAATTAAAATTCACAACTTTAAAAGTCTTTAGGGATAGTTAAATCATTTTGAAGGACAGGTATCTATATCTGCGATGAACTTATAATGCATGCAACAGAATACAAACATATTTATCCATTTTCTCTACATTTTCATCTATTGACAAGATTGTTGTATCATAGTTGTTAAGCTTAAATAGTTTAACAAACTTTAAGATCATAAATTAAATTCGTAAACCCCCTGCAGTCACATTTCAACATTTATATCGCTATACCAATTAGCGGAAAATTGACCTTTGGTGTAGACTAGTGAAAGCCTCCCAGCTAACTAATAAAGATAAGATGAGATACATGGCAATAAAATACTGACTCTGAACAAGATCAGACGGCCTTTGAAACACGTCGAAATTCATCAACAAATCACTGCTTTTCAATGAAAACCTCGTAACTGCAGCTTAAACAAGCGGCAGTTACGTGGTTTTCGTTGAAAAGCGACGAAATGAAACCTTTTCTAAACGCATAATTTTAAGGTGGTTCAATTCCAAAGCTGCTGCAGACGACAAAATGAATGTTGAATTGAATACAATTTGTGCATAACTTAGCTGAGAATACATTAGGACAAAAGGACAAACTGCCGATTATCAGCATTTTCTTCTTTTGTCTCAATTTTTTCCAAAGCCCTTTGTGTCACGGACGTCAAAACCAGGCTTTGTTTGGGAAAGGGATAACTCAAGGAGAGATGTTGAAATAATATTATGCTGAAATTACCGTGCCTTTTTTCCAAATTAATTTTTAATAACCCATTACCATGCAATCCAAAGTAAAGCGACTTAAAAAAGGACAACATTGCGTAAGCAAACGTTTTTCTAATCTAAATGCCAAAGCAAACATGTTTCTTAAAAACAGGTCTTTTTCAACCTTTCTGATAGTAGTTCTTATTCCCTTTTCCCACTTTCTTTGATATAGTAACCAATTACTGAAATGTTCTAAAATGATGATATAATTGAAAAACAAATCTGATTTCAAATGACAATTTTACGATACATTATTCCCTTCTTTGGATGGCGTTTGTTAGAAAATAGTGTCCATTTGAGAAGATCGTAAATTCACTTAACGTGGTTCAGGGTTGTTAATTTAGCCATACGTAAATGCATATTTTATGACCCTCCGTTAAAGGACTGGTTTTGAAAATTATTAATTGGTTACAAAGGTCGGTCTAAGTGATTTTTAACTGAGAAAAGAATGTGAAAAGATTGTTACGTTCGATCTATTGATTTTTCCAAGATAAAGAGATTAGATTTTGCTATCGAATCAAAGAAATAAGCAATTAACCTTTCACCAAATAAGTTTTGGTGCACATACATTAAGACAAGAGCGGAAGGACAAAGACGAGACACATTTTATATCTTTTTCTTAAAGTGACATTTCGCAATTATTTTTACATGAATTATACTTTTATTCTATCTGAAAGAGCATCTTTTCTTCTGAAAATTTCAAGCCAAAATATAAAACCAACCGTTTACGAGAAATTTATATTTTTGTGCTAAAATTAAACATATTGTTGTGGACAACAGTTCAGATTTATATAGAATTTGTCATTTCTGTCTCAACTTTAAAGATATATTTTTCGCTTATAAATAACAACTTCGAGAAACTGATATAATGCAGCAAGATTAACTGGGACATCTGCATATGTAATGACCCCAATTCGGCGATGTTTTGTGAAGACGCTCATTCAACGGACTTTGCGCACGAAAATTAAGTTGTCCCGGGTTAATTTGGGTGGACAATAGCATTTCTACACATTAGAATAAACAGTCTTTGCATCAAGGCATACTTTTTAAAAAATGAAATAAATGTGAAATGTCACTTTAAGTTTTGTGGTGTTAATACCAATGATTAGTTTGTCGTCGCTGTCTTTCCTTCTGGATAAAAGAAACCGCCCAACAATCGTAATTTTGGGTGTTTTAAAGTGTGTGCGGTGCTGATGAAGAAATCGGCCAGGGATATTGTATCCTCTAATTCTACACTCGTAGAAAAGAAAATATTGGTGACCGACATATCGTCCCTTTTCAACAAAAACCTCGTAACTGTAGTTTGTTTAAAGTAACATTTCACATTTATAAAATATTTTTAAAAGCATGTCTTGATGCAAAGATTGTCTATTCTAATGCGTAGAAATGCTATCAGTTTTTTGAAGTTGTTATTTATAAGCGAAAAATGCGCCTACTATTTCCCAGATTTGGACCCAAAAAATGTCAAATACAAACGAAACGTACACTTTTTAAGCTTTATATGACCTGATTAAATGATTACGACAAACTATTGAAGCAACGACTCATTTTTTTCACAATTTGATACCAAATTCATGAAGCGATATCGAAAGTAGGTCAAAACAGTAGGACATGCGACTTTCTTAAATGACGTCACAACATACATGATGACGTCATATTGAAATTCAAGTATGAATCTCGTTTGAATCATGGTACGCGCTGCGCACGTGCAACAATTTAAAAATAATTCTAACCCCATCTGAGACGGGGTTGAATTTAGGTTTGGATTCTCCCTAAATTCAGCTATCTGTCTTGTAATTTCGGCTCATTCTCTGTCTGAATCGCATATTATTAACCATCCCGAGGTGGTCAACACAAAAGTTTTGCATATTTTTTCAAAAAATTTCATTTTTTGCAATTAGACCATCTGTTACCGTCGCCCTATAAAGTTGAGACAGAAATGACAGATTCTATATAAATCTGAACTGTTGTCCACATCAATTTGTCTAATTGTAGCACAAAAATATATATTTCTCGTAAACGGTTAAATATTTTGACTTGAGATTTTCAGAATTTCCATCAGAAAAGATGCACTTGCAGATAGAATAGAAGTAAAATTTATGCAAAAATCATTGTGAAACGTCGCTTTAAACTGCAGTTAGGAGGCTTTTGATGAAAAGTGACGATATTCTTCTTTTCTAGGAATGACTTTTGACTTATCTGTACCACTTTGACCAGATTATTCATCATCCGTATATAGTAATGTCCTTTGAGACCATAGCCATTTCTTTTTTATCATTTCATGGCTAGGCAGAGGAAAAGTAATTGAGGCGTCCATTTTCATTCTTTGTTTCAGAGGGTAGCATTCTCGAAATCGTTCTTGAAAGAAAGAGAACTCCGTAAAATCTGTGCACTCGCCTTTGACATGCTGATTTGGATTTCAAAATGGCCATTAAGTTAATCATAACCCATTTATCGACAGAAATGTTCAAAATATTGAAACATAAAACTCAAAAAAACATTAATCGGTAATATCTGCTCACATTAAATAAAAATTCTGACTCTTTTCCCGTTTTTACTGTACTCCCTCAACTCATGTAGGTATTTTTTTCGACAAATTTGGACAAAAAGGTAGTTTTAACTCTGAATTTTAGTTCTTATTCTTTGCATGAAAACAATGAGGTTTTTAGATTTTATAAATAGAGTGAATTTTCCGGGGGCTCAAGTTATTTGTGCGCCCGGAAAATTAATCCTTTTTTGAAATTCTCAAAAAATGAGATAGCCCTAGGAGGGAAAAGTGTTACCCCCTCGTGGTTTTTCCAAACTTTCACGGAAAGCAGTCGGTATCCTTTGGTAGGTAAATGTGTTTTTGGCTAAATGTACTCGTGTAATTACGCTAAATCTAATTGGGAATAGCTTTAACTTATGCTCGACTGATGAATGGGTTTTCGTCCTTATTCATTTTGCTCTACTTTTGCAAATTTCTTCTTTAATTCCTCCTCGTATCCTTAGCAGACGTACTTGGTATTTGTAGTTTGGTTCAAAGTCGAAAGCCATGTTAAACGAAGGAGAAAAAGAAAGGCACCAAACCAAGAAAATGTGTTGCATATGCCTAAGCCCACCGAGCGACAACAAGAAAATACTAGTGATCAGAATGTTCTCTTTATAATTCACTGATTTGAGAAGTTTTCTTTAGTACCGACTCACATACATGTTAGTGTTACTTTAGAAAAAATACAATGTATTCTTTCTTTTCAAAATACAAATGGAAAGGGAGACATTCAGGACAGGTTTCAAAGAAATAAATCGCTGCTTTTCAACAAAAAAAATCGTAACTGCAGCTTAAAGCAAGCTACAATTGCGAGGTTTTTGCTGAACAACAATGAAATGTTATGTTCTTGGTTCATGAAAAGACGCTTACTATGACCTTGAACAGTTGGAACCCGCCGTTTAACCTGGCTGTACCCAAGAATCCTGATTTTCTCCATATTAAACTTTCGCCATTGTATAAAATGAATATTAAACGTTAATATGGTACATGAATATTTTCTCTCTACTAACGTGGAAATTAAGCACATTTCTGCGAACACTGTACTTTTTTTTCCTCAAATGGCTAAAGTACAGTACCCATAAATACATACCCGTTTATACTATACCAAAAACAATTAGACTATGAACTAACATCTCATCACGAAAATGAGCAAGCGCAATTGTCCAAAAAGTAAAAGATCTGGAAGCTTTCAAAATAACATGCTCATTTAAATAGCATTATAGTAATATATGGTGTCTTCTGAATTCATTCTCAAATTATCAATCGTTTGTTGGCTTTTACTTTATTTTCTTGTATTTAAGACTAAAAGCCATAGCGTGAGTTGTGCTATTTTAGGTGCATTTATAGAATACGCATATATGCGTACAATATTATCAATGATACTGCGAATGTGTCGTCAATATTTTGGATAATATATATTTATGATAATAACACAAGTAGTCAATATGTGTACACAATGAAAACATTGTTAAATAGGATATTCAAACAGAAGTGATTAGTTATTTTTCACCAAATTATATGAAAACCTATTTAATTGACAGTGAACATTAAACTACAAGACGGGGTAGTTAAGCGCAAATTTATCTCATAACTCTGCTATCAAAACTACATTAGCCACCCATTTCATACATTTAATGTTATACATAATATGGCGACCAGCTCTCTAAACACTTTCTTGGAATTTTTCTGCACCTGTGGCCATGCTATTGAACGAGGGCTACAAATGCATTTTACATGTATATTTAGCAAATAATCCATATTCTATCATGGCTTGTGTACATTTAACCACGGTTCTGAGGCGATATGATGAATAATCCAGAGAGGGTTGATAGGGAAGCATAACCCCATTCATCAATGGTTAAAAAGACATTTCATTCTCTTTTCATTTATTAAAAGTATAATTTGACGCCAAGATTGGTTGTTCTTATTAATTGAAATGTTATCAGTTTTTTAAGCTGTTGCTGCTAAGCCAAAAGAAAACGGTTTTAAAGTTGGGACATAAATGACGAATTCCATTGACATATTATGTGAATTGCGGTAAACGACAAATGATTTAAGGGGGAATGCTCCAGTTTTTCGGAACACTCGGCCATTACTGTAGTAAATTAAATGTTTCGTACCAATATGTTTCGCTACCATATTTTCAATAATATAACACGTCATTACAATTTACCATTTTCGACGGCAAAAAAGTATTTATTGTGCGAAACTGATTTCCTCAAGATGGAAATCGATTATTTAGAGCAAGACAGTCGTAAGTGTGTATGTAGTTACCACTGTTTTGCGTCATTTTATTCATGTGTAGGTTATAATAATTGCTGTAATTCACTAATAAGTGCGATGACCTATACATTTTCTTTTTTAATCATTACCAGGACATGTTGCTTAATACAATGAGGGAGTTTTATCAAATTCTATTATGTAGAACTTGAGATATTTCCAAAAATATGCAAATTTTGACATAACACACTCCAGCTTTGTTGATCGAACCGAACACGCGAGCATGCAGTTTTATACATTTACGCGTTTATAATAGCACATAATTTGGGTTTTCTGTTCCAATTAAATGTAAGACGTTGCTTTGAATCCGTTTTCGGGACTAAGCGATGAATACACAGCATTTTATTAGCATTTTAGTGACCTTAGACAGTTGCAAGAAATTGTGCATTTTTTTCGATGTAGGGGTATGTGATATGAATGCCTATAAAATTCAAACAAGATCGCTGACCATCCATTTTTATTTTATTATTTTTTGGTAATAACATGTAATTTCAACATACAAAATATAAATGAATTCTATTATTGGGAAAAGATTTAGGAATCTGGTGCATTCCCCCTTAACTTTAAAGATGAACATATATCCCTCTAAACGGCGCTACACTTTCGCTCAAAAGTTTTAGAATCTTCATAAGAATAATGCTCTTTCAGATAAAAAAAAAAGTAAAAATTGAAAAAATGTAATGTCTCTTTAAAGTGAAGGGTAAACCACGGTAGATCATGGATTATTTCTATTCTAGCATAAAGAACAAACACTCCATATTCGATTCCTTCCTTTCACTGACAATATCGCATTATAAACAACTTCTTAGTTAGCAGAATCACTTTTGAATTTGGACATGTCTAGCACAAGTCTGGAAATATGATAAGGGATGAATTCAGCCCCTGATTATTTCAGAATTGAAATGAAAATTTAAACTTCAACGTCAAAATATTATTACAGTTTTATTTCAGTTTTCACTTGATTGAAACACGATATTGTATCACGTCGATGATATTTAAAACATCGTAACTACAGCTTATTCAAAGTGTAGTTACGATGTTTTAGTTGTCATTCGACGATGAATTTAGATAATTTTCACGTTCAAGTGACTCAGAAATATCTTTTTAGTATATCTTACACAAAATATGAACAAAAACAACAGTTTTGATCGGAATATGATAGCACAGGGGAACGATGTTATTAAAACAGAAAAAATGACTAATGCTAATCATTGATAATTTAGATTAATGAAATGGGTTGAATTTTTTTTAAAACTTTTTCAAAAGGCAATTCCAATTCTTATTTTACTGAAATTTTTGTAGACATAAAAAGGCCAATTTTGATATATTTCTTCAACTTTGGAATGTTAATTTTTTTCTTGACATTTTCACCCAAAAACCGATTTTCATATACCAAGAGGTCCACTAAAAGCAAGAAAATGTTTATGTTGGAAAAAAATAGCCAAAAACATGTTCAACTGTGTTACCTCTGTTTATATCATTTAAGCTCAAATTCCGCACTTTCAAGACACATTTTCATTCTTTTCAAACTACACACGCACGAAAACTCAACATATTCCTATATCCAGACATTACTGGGTTAGATAATATGCAGAAGTTATGTCAAATTTCAAGATTATCCTTCAACACAGGCCTACACGGCAATAAAAAATACAATAAAACAATGGGAGATTTTAATAAAATGATACCAACAAGCATGTGTTACAATAAAATATAATGCAGGCAGGAAGTATTCTGTCGGGTTTTCCTTGTTGTTGGCTATTATTTATTTACCAAATCTTTTCATGACCTTTCCAGCTATCATTTCCGTTTAGATGTATATGAATTGTTGGATTTATTTCATTTTTTAAAATACAATTTTTTCACCTAAAAGCATTAATCCATGTCTTTCTTTTCTATGACTAGTTCACTCAATTATTACTTCTTCTGTCTTTTTTATTGAATATGCAAAAGTTGAAATCATCGAAATGTTTTAGTTTTGGAATACATTTAAACATAAAAACAGCAATGATCGTAGCTTCCTTTGAATCGGGAGAGTAAACATTGGCAGATAGACCTTTTAATTTTGTCATTTCCCCAAATGATGCTTGGTTTGCATAATATTGTACGGAAGAATTAAATAGTTGACAATCCCCTTTAGGTAACTATTATTTCTTCTGCAACAGAAACTCTTGAACTCGGACAAACATGGAGTTTTGTTGCTGTGGAAAGTATAGAGCTATATAGGTCCTAAGGGATGTCAAAGCCGCGGGACAAATTGGGTCGCCCTGTCGCCCCGTGGCCTCAGAAGTTTATACGGTAGATAGAGCTGACTTTTGAGGTTCGGCAACCCGGCTCGTAAAACTGAGATTTTTATGCCGAGATCGGAAATAAAGATTACGGCGAAAAGATAGCGTTTTTCTCTTTTTGTCTGAAGACCCTTAGTGTAACGTTATTGTCCCTGAAGTGCTTATATTTGGACAGATAACGTCATTTGACGTCAAAAATGTCGTAACTGCAGCTTTTATAAGCTGCAGTTACAACGTTTGTGGAAGTCAAATGAATATTTAGTTTATTATTCACGATTTTGTTTGACCTTAATACTGAAATACGCCTTTCTGATAATTTTGTGTAGTTTTGATTAATTTATGCATCTTGTGTTTTCACATAAATCACGCGCAATGAATAATCGATATTGAGATCTTGGGGTATAAAATTCATCAAAATTGTAATCAAAGTTAAAATATGTACAAAAACAATAAAAGCAAAAACTATATTGAAAAGAATAATACTTGCTTTATGCATTGGATGATCTTTGCAAAGATGAGTTTCACATAATTGCATTGAACGGGCGAAAAGTGTGACTATCGTTCAGTGAATATTTGCAAAATTAAAACAAGAAAATATGTTAACATATAAAGTCATGCAAAATATGAGCAAAATTAGAATAAAATATATGTAAAATATGAATAATGCGCGTAACGTAGAAGTGTGTATATCATATTATATTCTGAGGAATATTTTTTACCTTGACATTTGCGTGGCAATATGCTTCACCAAGTCATTCATAAGCAAATGATAGGCCTACACATGTGCATAAACATATAATTAAATAGACCTGACAAAATCTAATGCATTAAAACATAATGTAAAATCTCATGGTACCAAACAAGTAACAAATTCACATTACTCAAAATAGCCCACAAAACAATGGTATCTAATAAAAACTTCACCCCATAAAACACCGGATAAACGTTGTTTATGAAGGCACAGAGAACATAATGTTGCGGTTATTCTTGCTTAACAAGACTTCTTGAACGATTATTTTCTCTCCCACAGTTTTCACCGATTCGTTTCTTTAGATGTTTACTACGCGATCGAAGATACGACTCTAGACAATTTCAATCAAACGCAGCATCGATAGACAACAAAAATGATTTAACTACAGCTTGAAAAGCTGTAGTTAAGTCATTTTGGTTGCCTATCGACGTAACAAGCTTTGAGTAGTAGATTGTAGAATTTTGTATAATGCTACAGAAATGAGGCATGTCGATTGTTTGTATGAATGACTTTTTTCTCTGAATCATGTTTTCTTTGTGGTACAGCGTGAGTAAGGCCGTTTTGATATGGAACATTTAGGAAGTGTCTCGACGCAGTCTCTGGTTGTTTAAGCGAGTAGGACCCCCGCTATGTATTCTAAACATTAGAGTTCTCAAAGTTTTAGAAGGCTTGAATGTTTCCTTTGCGATAAAAACATATCTTTTTAAAAGTTAATTGAGTCGTTTTTTCCACTTGACAGTAATACTTCCAAAGAATGTTACATATAAGTGTAGTTATCATAATAACATTTTTAAGTTTCCAGGCCTTGCATATTTGTTATGGTATCATGACGTCATAAAATAATATCATTTATGTAAATGTTACTCACATTACTCGCTTTTGGTGCATACTTTCATACTTAATTTGTATTAACAACATGGTATTGGCAATGAAAATATATATTTCAACCCATATGGAACGTAGTACAGAAAATTTCTGGAAACCTATCAAAAACATTAGCATTATTCTTTAGAATGAAAGCTATATTTACAAAAAGGAAGCACAAGAACGTAAACAAATTAATTAATGATACTTGCTCAACAAAAACACAAGAAAATACACGTAGCGTATTTGCCTTGAAAATTATAAACTGGAGTGCATGAGCTCAATATGCATCATTGCTAGTAGGCCTATGTATTGGAATTTTACCAGACGTGCATACGACAGCTTTCCATCATTTTGTTATTGATTCATTTATTGTTGCTGTAGGACACATAAATATAAATTATTCCATGATTAAGCATTTATCACAAGTGCAATTTGCATTTGTCATGCCACCACTTAGAACCGCTGCAACAGAATTCACCAGCTACCATGTGTATATTAGTGCGTACGTTTGCTCGAACATTCGCAAGTCACTGGTTCTACTTCGGCGTGCGATGATGGTTTGTCCGTTACTCTAACATTTGTCTGTCCCAACAGCTCTCGCTTTTTGAGAGTATTTTATACATTTTACTGTAGTAATGTTTCGAATTGCATGATATGGTGCAGATGTTTTCGTTGATATGTTTGTAAGGTCAGTTTGGGTATTTCCACTTGTGATTTGTCTCAATTACTGCAGTAAAGTAAAGTTTTACGAATTCATTAAGCGATTGGCCGACCGCTTTTCTATCCATTTTAATGAAGGGTTACATTGAATTACTCTATCATTTTACCATAAATATTAAAAGTAACAACAAGTACACACGTTGATGACGTATTCACAGACATTCATTTCGAACTATTGTCTTTTTTTCACTTTCAACGAATTCTACGAGAATTCTGCGAACTTTCAATCGTAACTTGTCTTGAGGAAACCGAGAAAGATTACGATATATTGCTGGAAATAATCGAAATATAATAACCAACCAAGATGATTCGTCGATCTATAGTTTGATTGACAGATGTGATTCACCCATCAATGCAGTACCGCCATTCTGGTCATGTTTGTCAACATCTTTTCGCTGCTTTTCAACAAAAACCTTGTAACTGCAGCTTGACACAAGCTGCAGTTACGAGGTTTTTGTTGAAAAGCGACGTTATTCACAAATGTTGAGGCCATATTTGAACCCTTCTCGTATCATAAATCTAACGGTCCTGTGAGATTTGTCGTATCGTGACTTATTGATTTATTGATTGAAAAAAGCTATCAAACAAAATGTATTGACTAATAAAACTTTAATCATGTAACGTAGTTATTTATTGGTACAGAACGCAAAACGTAGGTGTTCGTACAAATTGCTGAGATGCAGGGTAATTTCGGCGACTTTGGCGCTCTGATGGATATGAAAATGAGAAAAGCAGTTCAAAATCAATGTTAATTCCTTGAAAAAAAAAAGAATTTTGAAATTAAATTTTTGAGACTGTACACAAAGTTCTTAAATACACAAATATGGGTGTCTCAAAGTAATGTTGACTTTGAAATAATGATGTATTTGTCTTATGTTTGTATTTCTGACTTTGAACATGCATGCTGCTGTCTCATGATTGACGCAATGTTATGTTACATGTATCATGCATACTGCAAGTCAGATCCACATGTATTTCTTTAAAGTGACATTTCAGAATTTTTTGTCATATATATTACATTTATTTTTATCTGAAAGAGCATATTTCCTTATGAAAATTCTGAAAATTTCAAGCCAAAATATAGCGCCGTTTACGAGAAATTTATATTTTAGTGTTAAAATTGAACAAATTGTTGTGGACAACAGTTCGGATTTATATGCAATTTATCGATTATGTCTCATCTTTAAATGGGTGTTTCTCGCTTATTGACAACAACTTAAAAAACTAATAGTATTTATACTCATTAGAATACCCAATCTTGGCATCAGGACATACTTTAAAAGATTGAAATTGGAATGAAATGTCCCTTTAACCCCTTGAATAACAGCCAAATTTTAGACTGTTCCAATTTCAAAGCTGCTGCAAACAACATAATTGTTGTTCTTTAGAATACGAATAGTGTATAACATTGCACAGAAAATATTGAGACAAAAGGAGAAACTGCTGGTTATCAGCAGTTTCTTCTTTTATCTCAATATTTGTCTAAAAACCAGATCTTGTTTGGGAAATGTCTTAATTCTGCTTGTACGTCTTTCCAACAAGCCACATTTTACATGACAAAATTCGTATGTTTAAAGAGTGATTGGCTGAACTTTTAAACGAGGAAATACAGCTCTCATTTCTTGATTTCGCCCTAAAGTCATTTTTGATTTTCAACCTGTGGTTAATAAACTTGAATGATGGTTGTAAATCAAGAAATCACTTGTTCATGTTTTATAGATAGTCATAGCTAGATAAAAATACTAACTGTTTCTCCCCAAACCAAATTTAGACAGGTCAAATTCAGATCTTTGACAAGGTTATCAGTATTGTTTTGCATTCCAATGTTCTTTTTATCAGTGACATGAAGACCAGGGGTTGTTTGGGAAAAGGGTAAGGCTAGCAATGGACTTTCACCAAAGCCACATTGAAATAACTATAATGCACATAAATCATACTAGACGCTGGCTTTTCTTTTTCTGTTTTTGTTTTATCACATGGAAAATGTTGTGCATTTCGATAATCATCTTTGAAATAATATACATAATATAATTAAGGAATAATAAACAATAATAAATGAATACAAAGTCATAGACAGTTGTCCCTTTACCAACAAAGTTTCAGTCAGACTGGATTCGAGAAAACCCATGACTACAACAGGATTGTCATTTGTTTTTAACCGTTGTCGTAATGCGTAATACTTTTTATTATTACAAGGATTCATGTTTAATTAGCTTATTTCCACTATGATCACTCACACAGACAGCAGCCACCGGAAGTCGTCCTTTGATAACAATTATGGCCAATCACCGTTCGATGCCATTGCACGTGGGATGCTTTGCTCATAATTGGGTCAGAGCCTCGATCTGGCATAAAGAAACCGGCTGATGTGTTGCTATTTTTAGTAACAAATTGGAACCGTGTCTGTGTGTATACAATGATAATTTCCAATAAACCCATTGTTTGTCACCGGAAGCGGCTAATAGGCACGGACTAAAACGATAACTGAAAGGGGCCAATTCTATGTTGGTTACAAATGTCACATGGACACCTTTTCAGATACTAGCCTAAATATACCTGATGGTCTATATTAGGCGCACATTCTTGCTGTATCAAATGTAATCTTGCGTTGTAATAATGTGTGGGTCATTTTGGTTCGGGGTGAGACCTATTGTTTTATTGCAATTAGTCGCATTTGTCTAGGCGGCCATAAAAACTGACATTGACTATCGGCCATAACTGAAGTTAATTGGACTTTTATTCGCCATACGTCCACGGACCTCTTCGTACAACAGATAAAAATTGACTGAAAAGAAGGAAAAAAGAGATTTGTCCCAGATTTACGGTGGCTTGTTTATGGGCGATAAATAGGTTTTTGACGTGATTACATATAAATAAACAATCAAAGCCGGCTAATCAAGCGACATTCATAGGTGTTCCTGCACATCACTTTTACCACCCATATATAGACAGGTATTGTACGTCGATGCTTTTCAACGAAAACATCGTAACTGCAGCTTGAAACAAGCTGCAGTTATGAGGTTTTCGTTGAAAAGCAGCGACATGATCTTCAATGTTTTTGTCCATAGTCCCTTTCCAAACGATACATGATTTTGGCAACTCTAAAACAGAAAGCTTTGGGAAATATAAGGGAAACAAAGAAGAAGTGCTGGCAATAAAATGCTGATGATCAATATTCTCCTTTTTTGGTTAAAGATTTAATTTGGCAATAAATGAAACTCCCAAATAGTGAATGATTTTGAAAGCTCTATTACACAAAGCTTTTGAAACATTTTAGGAGAACATGTCTAGCTTAAAATTTCTTGCCTTCAAAGTTTCTTATCACGATCAATAAAATCTAATGTTTATAATTATGCAGACACTTCTGGTAGTTTGGGCTTGCTTAAAACGTTGTCACGGAGGATTTTCAAAAATAAAAAAGATGGCTAATGAAGATACACCAGAGTAATTGATAACTGGGGATAAAGACATTCTATATGTGTTAATTTAAATCCAAATCCTACGTCGTGGGAACTCATTTGAACAGTCTCAATTGGGACATCTTAAAAAAATTGAATAATGAGTTATGATATTAGGCAACTGAAAGTATTTTTAATCACATTGACATTGTTTTGAAATAAGGCGTGTTTTTAGACCATGTCTAAACAGAGCGAAATATGCATAAAAGAAAATGATGAAAATCGTTACAGACAATTGTTATTTCTCCTCAAGTTCCCCCCCCCCCCTCCAGTAAATTTAGAAAGCAATTTACGGCAATAAAAATTTAGATTTTCAAAAGTAACCCCTCGTAACTACAGCTTTAAGCAAGCTTAAATTACGGAATTCTGTTGAAAAACTACAATATACGTTACTTTAACTTTGCACTGAGAAGAACACAATTATTACAGACTTATCCAAAATCCATTTTAGTAACAGGAAAAAATAATGGACAGGCAACTTCGGTTCAAAATTTTTATAAAGGGAGTAAGGCTTATATCTAGTTTTTTCTTTGTGTAAATATTACTGTTAAATGCAACATACTGTTGCTATGACTCCAGTTCTAATTAATATTTTAGTGCATTAGAATTAAGTAGAAATAACATGTTTCATAAAACTAAAATTAAACTCGATTCAAAACATGCATTTATTGCCTTTGCGTGAAATATGTAACTTAAGATATTATGTACTCAAGACTCTAATCCTTTCTTTTTATTTCAATAATATTGCCAGACGGCTTATAAAGTATTCATCAAAAATCCCAAACTTAAAAAAAGTTATGAACAGAAATTGATATTTTTTTCTTTGTCAGAATTAATTTGATTTGATTGGTTAGAATTGAAACGCGGATTTTCTCTTGTTTCTTTTCCAAAAAATGATTTTCCAATCTATGGATCGTAACCGGCAATTTTGTGGTAATGTTTCAAGCTATATAGCTTATTTTGACAGAAAGTGCGAGTATGGATGTTTTATCGCCATCAAATTTAATAAAAATCGGAGATATTTTTTAGGGGAAATCCGCTTAAAAATTAAAGTATGTCGATAAATTGAAGTTATGTTACAAACTGTGTAATAAATCAAAACTAAGAGCAATATTTCGCGGACGTAATGTGTGAAAATGGTTACAAGTGTATCCGTGAAAAATGAAACGATGTATTAATTCTTTATTTCGTTTTTATTTCTATTCACATTTTTTTGCTTATGAGAAAAATCCGTACGTGCTTAAATAGATAAAATTCTTCTAAATGGCGGCTGAATTTTGGCCTTCTTAAAACTATGTCATTCAACAGTTGAAAAGATAAAAAAATAATCAGAATAGTGGCATTTGAACAAAATATTACATAATTATCGGAAACGACAATGAACTTTGTGTGAAAGTACCCGCATTAGACCCACAAGATACAATGTATGGTCAATTGTGATTTTTCTAAATGTGTATGGTAAGGAAATTAACATTTGGTCATTTTACTGTTTCTTGTTGAACTATCAGACTTATATTAGAAATGTCATTACAAAAAATACTATCAAATGGGTTTATACGAAAAGAATCACTTAAAAATAATAAATCCGTAATGTAAATGACGTGACCCAGGGGAGAGTTGTAATAAGATCCGTTACATGTTATATTTTAAACAGTTGTGCTTGGGTAACTGGATGGATGTGGCTGAATAATATATGATGTTTATAAATCATTCAGGGAAAACAAACACCCTCTCGTGTAAAATGCTACTTGAATGTCTTTGAGTGTTCAAAACTAAGGCATCCTTGGACAGAAGTAGGCTACTTCTGTCCTAGGATGTCTTAATTTTGAACACCTCAAAGACAAAAAGAAACACTAGACACGTTAAAATCAAATGTCATTTGACGTATTTACTATCGAGTTTATGTTCAGTTTTTAGTATCGCACTAGGGTTGTCAAATTTAGTAAAGTAATGGCTCTGTATATCATTTCGTTAAGTATGTGGTAGTCTTTGTTGTTTTTATTTTTTTTTATTCAAGCCACGTCCTTGCATCTTAAAGAAATATTCAAAATCTAGGAATGAAGCAAGCATGAAAATTTCACTGTAAGTAAGTATTATAAGAAATTGACGCAGAGTGTAACAACGTTTTAGAAATAAATGCACAATAACATGTCGGTCTTCTGATATCAATGTTACATGCATACATCTTCCTTTGAAGTGCATACGATATGATGAATATCAATGCTTTACTGTTATAGAATTATGCTTACTATATATTAAATGAAACCATGATATATTTTCATTATCAATAACATTACAATATTAATATAAAAAAGACCAAGTCATAGATACATTTAGATTAGTTTGCAAACAAACATGAAACAATTGATGAGACAATTTGAAGATTTATTATTGCGTATTGTGTAAAACTAACTGGATTCGCTCAGAGGAAATTATTTTTTTCCACAGCATATGTACTTCAATTAAATGAAATAAAAAAAATGCTTACCTCTATTACATATAGACTGGTATTGACTCATGGAGGTCATGGTCATCGAGGTCTTATTAAAGTCCAGGGCACCGCCCAAGTCCGCGCCCCATGAGTTGTTCAGCACCGACAATCTTTGTTGTGGGCTATTGCACGTGCACGAGAACGCACAACTTGACCTCGAGGGGTCATCACTGTCCAAATTTCGGCACGTGCTTGGCTTATATAAACTGTCATAGCCTGTCTTTGGTATACTTTGGTCACGATGATGAGTGTTGGGGGAGCCGTCCGAGGATGTCGAACAGACGGACGAACTCTGCAGCTTCCAATCTCCGTTATGCTGTTTCTGGTTGTGGTTGTCGGTGTTGAATGGGTACATGGATGACATGGATGATGGGGCGAAGTAGCCGGACGGCAGGGAGCCGTACATGTGGTTATAACGTTCATAATTACTCGCTCCGTCCGTGTACGACGGCAGATGCCACCCGCGAAACGCGTAGGGATTCATCGCGGTCATCTCTTGGTGTATATCATTAAAATACGTCAGTTTGCCGGTTTATTGTACACCACACTATATAAAAATATATAAACAGACACCACTGACTGTTAAATATAGCCGAGCCGACTGAGTAATATCACCTCTCCTCAATCAAACTTGTTATCTTTCCACGAAAAGTTTTATATAATCCTATTGAATATTCAAGAACACTTACAACACAGGTTTTATGGTGCTTGTCGAAGGCACACAAACATTGAAATGTTCTGTCGGTAAACAGATCAAACACTAATAAATGACGTCACACTATGTTTAATACGTCTCAGTTTACAGTGTCGGTGGTGGTGGGTCGTGTTTATAATGACGATGTAACGTCGCTGATGTGGCTGCTATATCTACAGCAGACTTGTACAGTCACAACATACAGTCTACCTTACTATACAGCATGAATTACCATACTATACAGCCGGTATATCACGATATGTATGATTCTATAGTGTAAGTATAGTATACATTCAGCACAAAGCCGTCAGTCTGTATGTATCATTCACTTATCCGCAAACTCGCTTCCTTATTGTCACGTTAATCCAACAGCGATTTATGTTTTAAAATAAGTCCTGCTTTCAGTCCTATAGTCTCATGTTAATAATATCCAACCACAAAATCATCATAATTCGTGCATCGGCAAACCCAGGATGAAGCGGTAGATAGCCTTGTTTAACGTGTTGTGTCTATGGTTCTGCTGTCTTCCTTGTCTTCCTATCTCCTTGTAGAGGTTCATAAAATCCTGAAGAAGATGAAGAAGTCCTATGAGTTAATGATTTCTAATCAATTATTAAAGCATTAAACATAACTCCATCATTTTATTTATTTTTTAATTCGTAACCAGACCACGGTGAAACACATGTCCAAATAAATTTGAAAATAAAATCACATGAACTGTGTAAAAATATGTTTTAAAATCTCTAGATACTTATAAAATAAAAGCGATCATAACAATTAAAGGCGAGTAACGTTTCGCTGAGCAAATTTTAATATCCAAACCAAACGAGAATGTGTATAACATTAAATTTTACTATTCGATAGGTAGACAGCATGTAAGACGCGCTGTGATTGGAGGAGGCGGTTAACGAGAATGGCTGAATGGTTTATGAATATTTAGTATGCTCGTTAAATATGGGAGGTCTAATGGTTGACGATATACACTCTACATTGTAAACATGGTAACAAATCCACGATCAGGACTACAGAAATAATGTATCGTTGCATTTCTTCCAAAAATCTCGTAACTACAGCTTTAAAAAGCTGTAGTTACGAGTTTTTTCTAAGAAATGCAGTGGCTGCGCTATATTTATTCCATTAAACATAGTTGGAAATCCCCGGCCAGGCTTACTTCTTCTTACAACAAGTCTGATTTAAAACATTTTTCCTATTAAAGAAAGTCTAGACTTGTCCAAAAAGAAATTTGTTGATGTCGACATTATAATCTATCTTAAAGCCAAATAATTTTAATATTTTAGCACAGAAACCATTGAAGGGAAGGGACGTTTTACAGATTCAAAAACTGACTTTGCAAGGAATATCAAAATAAATTGTTATGTTTGAAAAAGAATTCAACACGCAATTTGGTCCGTTTACATGGTTGAAATAGATTTTTTAACTGTTTGTTTGACCCTTTCCCAAACAAGACCTGGTTTTGACGTCCCTAGTAGAAAAGGCTTTGGAAAACATTGAGACAAAAGAAGAAAATGCTGATAATCAGCATTTTCTCCTTTTGCCTCAATATTTTCTGAGCTATTTGGTAAGCACATCCTTTCTTAAGCAACATTAATTTTGTCTTTTACGGCAGCTTTCTAATGGGACTTCCCTAAAATTTAGGCGTAAACATTGTTGAAAAGAAGAACATGACGGAAATCTGCGAATTCCCTGTATTTGAATGCTTCGCTATATATTCTGACTAAATAAATTTCTCAGTCGTCTTTGCTATTAAAAAAAAAAAAAAAAAAAAAAAAAAAAAAAAAGAAAGAAAATGAATAAAAGTGGCTCAATAATTGGTTATTGTGGAAAGGATCTATTTGTTGTGTTCATTCATTTATAAATAGAAATAAGTGTCCATCAGTTTTAATTGGGTCAGGTCTTTGAATTTCTACAAAGATTGAATTCGAAAAATAATAATAAAAAAACTTCAAATAATAATCTTTTTATGTATAATATTTTATAATTCTTTTAATGAAAACCTCTTGAAATATGTATAGTTTTGGCTTGTTAACTAAGCAGAGTCATGTCCGTAAAAGTATTTTTCTTAAAGGTAGTCATTGAAAAATATGTCTTTTTATTCATTTAGAAAAACCGGCTTGGAAGTAAAACAAATTCTATTTGATTATAATTCAGAAGTGAGCAAAAAGGGAGAATATCTTTAAAAACTGAATCGGAAATAAATTAATCCCAATCAGAACGAGAGAAATAGCAACCGTCGATTGGCTATAAATGGCGGAAAAAAGAAAGAAAGAAATAAAATCAGTTTGTAAATTCGTTTAAAACCTACAACCTCCAAGTTCATTATACTTTTCTTTTTTGCGCAAAATTTGGTTTATACATTAAAATATGAATTCTAAACACCGACGAAAAACGGGAAAATGTTACCAAGACCAACATACATTAAAATGCGCGGAACAGAAATTACAAGAAGTATGTATACGCGCGAACTTTTCAATTGTCACATTTCTTAACAAAAATTTGGAAAACAAAATAAACATTTTTGCTCATCGCTTTCTATTTCCTTGATTTTTTTTTTATTTTCCGATTTTTTCTTGTTCAACTTTTCAGTGGACCATATTCTTTCTTCGAGGAAACAATCTCTCTCTGCAAATGAAGTCGATTTAGAGAGAACTAAATAATGTATGTCGATTAAGTTAATGAGTTCATGAATGAAAACGACAAGTTACACTTATTACATTAACGTTATGGCCGGAGGATAAAAATATTACAAAATCATTCTAATTTTTCAATCACAAATTTTAAAAGATTTTAGATCCAGATAATTTACTTCTGAAATTTTCTTTCGTTGGTGCAGTCCTTTATACAATATGTATTACAATATTTTGGAATAAGGAAATGATTATAATATCAATATCAATTGAAAACGATTTAATATTATTTAATATCAATAATGGTCAGCCTATTCTTGAGGAGGGACAAATTAGATAACACAAGACATGAAAAATATTCAGAAAAAAAACTACATATTTTTCGAATACCTAGCGTTCTGTTTCATGAAGATAAAAAGGGGAAAATCGTTTTGTTTCTTTCTCTAAAATGCTGTAACTATAAATTTAAAGCTGTAGTACCAAAGTTTTAGTAGAAAGACACGTGTATTCTTATCCTTGGACAATTTTGTGACTAGTAGGCCCAATGACTATGATGGTTATGTTATTACTTATTATTTTATGATTTCAGACTAAACCAACGTTTTAACCCATTACCACACATTGACTCTTTTTAACTCCTCACACGATAATGGCATTGGAAAACATTGTGAAAAATGAAGAAATTAATTGTGACAAGCAGTTTCTTCATTTCCCACAATGTTTTCTACTCCAAAAGACAAAAAATATTTCAAATTTCATTCACTTGACATTGTCGTCTGCAACATCTTTGAATTCTGACCAGCCTGAAATTTTGGCGTTTGGTAATGGGTTTATTATGGTTCATCATGGTTAGGAAGACGACGACAATTAAAAGAACAACAAAATAGTTTGGAAAAAAAACACTTTAGAAACAAATGGGAAACGATTAAAACAGGTTTTATTGAAATGGTGTAATAAAATGGCAGAAACACTCTTTCTTTAAACATTTCTAAGGAATCGTTGCAATTCATTTAGGATAGCAAAAGGGAGGTAACTGTACAAAAATATTCTAGATTTGCACTCGAAAAAACATTTGCGAGATTTTTCCCGTCTCTTTGCCCATGTCAAAAATTCCAATCGATATACATGTACTTTATATGGATTAATAGATGGAAAGGCAATGTAGCATTAATAAAGACGTAAGATTGAATTCAGAAAACATTGTTGCAAATTCAGAAAGTTTTGGTTCAAAGCTTTTTTCTCTATGTGTAGATGATGGTCTATATCACCGAGAATGTTTCATTTTTTTCACAAAATTAACCCATTAATAAAGGCAGAGTTTTAGACTTGTCCAAATTCAAAGATTTTGCAGAAAACAATTCTAAGTGAATGTAATTTTACAATTGTTGGTCTTTCTGGGTAGGAAAAAAATGTGGGAAATGTGGGAAATGCAGAAATCGCTTGTCACAAACAATTTCTTTATTTTCCACAATGTTTTCCAAAGTCTCGATCTAGTAGGCGTCAAATAGCGTCTTTATGTGGGTACTGACAAAGCTCGTTCGTTATTTTTTCTAGTTTGAAAACGGACAAAAATGCTCAGCAGAATTTGACACACACTTACAACAAAGTGTTCTGACATAGCGTGTTTCTATGTTTATAGCAGTGAAATCCTTCCTGATTTGTGAATAGTAATAAAACAAGGCTTTAAACAACCGGTATATTGGTGTAATTGGCCCTTTTATAGGCATTTTAACCTCGCCTTTCTCCCTTATCTATCCATCGGTTGTTTATTTTTGTTTTGCTATAGTGAAATATCGTGTAGATAATTGAATTGAATGTGTCAGCCTAGTTTTCGCAACATACAGTCGACACTCGTTATGTCGACATCGGATAAGTCGAATTTTCGCTTAAGTCGAAGTTCAAATCTGGTCCCGTCCTCATCAATGGACATAATTTTTTCAAACATAATAACTTTAAACTCAATAAAGCTATTGAAATATAGTAGGAAAAGGATAGAAATTGCTCGAAACGAGCAATTTCTTTCCTTTTCCTATTATATTTCAATAAAAATCGTACTTGATTACTGTCAAAAACGGTCAAATATCAACTTTATCGAAGCAGAACAAAACCGGATGAGTCGAACTCCGGATATGTCCAGGTATTTTGACGGCCCCTTCCGACTTCGACACAACGAGTGTCGACTGTATGGCTCATAAGTAGAATTTTCGCGTCCTTAATCCCGGGTCAATTACTCATTTCTGCGTCCACCTGTCGATCGGAGCTCGTCCAAAAATGGTCAGTCGTACATCATATTTTTGGACGCGATATGGACGTGATGTGGATTCGGGATGATATTTGGTCAGGCCTTTTGCATAATATTCAGAAAGCACAGTGATTTAATGATCATTCTTTTCATCTCTTCCAGAACAAGCAATGTTTGGACGACCTTAATTGTGAACGTTAAGACCAAAGAAGAAAATGCTGATAACCGTATCCTCCTTTTGCCTCAGTCTGTTCTGTGTTATATTGCACTCCGAATCGCTCATTATAGACATCCATTTTGTCATTGCATTCAGATTGAACGGTGTAAACTTAAATCGTAAAGGACGACAAGGCTAAGTCGAGAGACAGAAGTGCAACAACAACAGCAGCAACAGCGACGGCGACAAACGACAACAACAACAAAAGTACTGCGGCAGAAGCAGTTGTAGCAGCATCAGCAGCAGGGGAAAAGGTTAATAGATTAATAGTATTAGATTAAGCTTCGTAAATGAAAAGTCGGTCGAATGTAAATTGCCTCAAAATTGAACAATTTAGTATCGAGCATTTTTTAATAAACAAAGGGAAAGTACTCGTACAATCACTCTTCACTTTCACGCATCGTTTAGTCTAGAATGAATATTGGATGAATTGGCGTTATAATTTACATTTTGGACAGTTCTAGTTTAAGATGCAGAAAACACAGTTGATCATTCATATTTCTGTTCATTAATGAGAGGTAATGTTGCACATTATTTTTTTTTTCAAGTAACCTTTGCCGATTTAAGACTATACACCTTCGAGGTCAGCAGGCACTTACTTTGCGCAATGTAGGCCTATTAACCCTTTCCCAAACGACACAATTTTAGAGTGGTCCTATTGAAAGCTGCTGTAGACAACAAAATGGTTGTAAATGAAAACAGAATTTTAGTGCATTATAGCATAGAAAATATTGAGGCAAAAGGAGAAAATGCTGATTATCAGCATTTTCTTCTGTTGCCTCAATGTTTTCCAAAGCTTTGCCTAACAGACACGTCAAAACCAGGACTTGTTAGAGAAAGGGTTAAGTTGATATCGGTATGTTGTAGTTCTAACAGTTAACGATAGAACAATCGGGTGGTATTAAACAACATCTCTAACTTGATGTCTAAAGTCATGAAAATTACAGTACAAGCCATCTGATTGGACGAGACATATGACTCGCCAAATCGGATTGATTGTTGTGTACCTGTTCTTTCTCTCAATACTCTCTATGGTACAAAACAGAATTCTTACACATTCAGTAACATTCACTCGTTTTTCTGTAATCTATCTGCAACGTCTTGTTTTTAAATTCGAACCAGTCTAAAATATCGATGATTTGGAAAGCGTTTAAAACACGAACAAAATGTTTCCCTGCTTTCAAAGGAAGACACTCGAAGAACTTTACGTATAACATTACGACACTTAGACACTTTTTGACGTCCAAAAGATAAAAAACCTTCAAAATATTGTGTAAATTGAAGAAATTGTTTGTGCTAAGCAATCTCTTCATTTCACATAATGTTTTCTACACAGACAGACCAAACATTGTGAAATCTTATTCACTTGAAATTGTCGCCTGTAATATTTTTTTTAATTCTAACTAGTCTAAAATTTTGTCATCTGGTAATGGGTTAGTTGACTGCATATGTGAGAATGACCTTTTCAGCTTCACATGTTACAGATAAGCAACCCAGAGACAATTCACGTAGTTCTGTATGATATAATGCTATCTGAAACTTCTAGGTTCTAAATAACGTGAGTTATTGCGTTTTTATGCTAGCACAGGGAGATGCGCGCTGTCGTAAATCAAAAGAAACACTTCGGCGCCAAGCTATTCCAGAAAAAATGTACCGTTTTGTTACGATACATAATATGACGTACTAAATGGGTCAAAAGTCTATATAGAGCGTGCACGCATAGAATATACGCGTCGACGCATATATTTTCAATTGCTCGCTTAAATTTTATGCCTCGACGCGTCGAGGCATTAAATTTACGCGAGCAGTTGAAAAAATATGCGTCGACCCGTAAATTTTACGCGAGCAGGAGTAAAAAGTGTGAAATCGAGGCTGGCCAATGGGAGAGGCGGTTGAAAACCTTTCCCTTTATACCATAAAATTGATGTATGAAACGAAGGATCTGATTGGTTAATAGATGAAATACGCGCAGACCCGTAAATTTACGCGAGCAGTAGAAATTTACGCGTGGACGCATAAATTTTCAACTCCTCGCGTAAATTATATGCGTCGACGCGTAAAATGTACGCGTCGATGCATAAAATTTACGCGTCGGCGCGTAAAAATAGACTTTTGACCCATTTGGTACGCCATAACATAACATCTATAATCCGGCCACGATACATGTTTACAAATTTCACCTTAGTGAACGGCACAATTTTAAATCCCAAACAACTTTAATTTTGCATGTGATTATTCGCATCTTGAGGGTGGATGTCTTACAAGATTTGAAGCAACGAATGCAAAATTGTATTGAAAATTAAGTTTCAACATTTCCACTTTGGTTAACTTTCTCTAAACAATGCACTTGAAATACAAAAATATACCAGAAGGTTTTTGAAGTATAAGACACTAGAAAAACTGTTATTACATAAAGACAACAGTAACTCTACGTGTGGTCCCGAGTTGGTTTTTATGTTCTACAGATTTGCATACTCCGAGCTTGATTTACGTATGTAAAAACACATTTCAATGTTATTTCTGCGCCAGCCTACCATGTTTTATGTGTCGTAGAGAGGAAATATTGTTGAATGAAATACAGGAGATACAAAAAAATCGTTATATTTTCGTACGACATTGGTTTATACAAAATGAACATTCAAGAATGGTTTCACATTTCTTGTTTGTATAATGATAATCATATGGGCACATTTGAAACGTTCGGTTTATTGCGGTTTTACGTCGTCTTCAACTACCAAGGTCATGTCGCGGTGGCCGGAGCACCTAACCATGGATTTCTGTCGTTTCTTATACCAGTATTACCACAATACCCTTACCGAGTCTCCAGCTACTCCCCCACGTAGGTTCACGATATCAAACCATTGATGGGTGGCATTTTTGTCAGTAAGGGTATTTGCCGCAGCCGGGTATCAAACTCGGGACCTCTCGAATGGGAGGCAGATGCGCTACCAACTGCTTCATGTCCGCGGCCCCACATTTGAAACGTCCAAAAAGGGAAATATAAAACTCGTTTTTAAAGAAACCTTGGCATGAATTTTAGAGTTCAGTATGCGGCACCATTTGCAATCGTTGTCTTATAATATTTAATCTGAAATTATCTTCTTTTGTAATAGTGAATGCCAAATGTAGTGTTTTTGTCCTCACCGCAGACATGATTACTCAATTTATTTAATACAGTAGAAACTGTCCTATGCAGCCAGCCATGGGGCAGACCAAAATTGGCCACATACGACAGTTGGCTGCTTAACACAGAATAGATCATTCTTAGGCATGGATGATTTTCATTTGTCATGGTGTAAGTAAATGTCTACTGGTATGACTGGCTCCATTGATATGTTGAAAAGCCAATTGTTTAAGCAAAAAGGGTACAATTTTATGACATTTAACTGTTTATCACACCTTGTCATTGTTTATGCACATGATAAGCCAGATGCATTTTCAATATTTCACACATTACCTGTCACCAATTAGTTGCACATGTCTGCTAAAGGGGATATAGATAATGTATGCCACATGGGTCTACGACCTTCTGGAAATATCAAATAAAACTTGAAACTTGAAACTTGATAAAGAACAATTGGGTCAATCAAATATGGCCACTGACCACATATGGCAGTTTATTTTTATTCACAGTTATTTTACAGAGTAAAATTGCATGGGGGATATACCTGGACTGGCTGCATACGACAGTTTGGCTGCTATTCACAGGTGACCGCTAATACTGTTTCGACCGTATATAGATAGTACTATAATCATATAAATGCTATACAGGGTGTACGTGCGATGAAATAAAAATATGTCTTGTTTGCATGGAGAGGTATGGTGATTTTTTTGTAAAAGCAGTTCTAGGAAAAATCATTAAAACATAGTAATTTACCAATGTCTACAACAGTAACAACACATCACACTTTCATAGAGATTTGTTTGCTAGAAATGTTTTACGAATAGTTATGAAATGAACAACTTAAACCTAATTCATGTACAAGATGCAATTCTTTCACAAATCTGGCATATTCGGTCAGACTATCATTTATGGAGGCCTAGATTCGATCCCCGGTCCATGAGAATATCCTTTCAGATAGTTGTCTCTGAACAATGGGTGATAATCGTAATCAAAGTTGGATGACCGGATGGTCGGAATGAATATTTAGGTACTATTGATGAGACTCAATCACTCACTCCCGCGTTTCGTATTTAACGTGCAGGGGTAGAAGCTTCGGCCACATCAGTGGGCTCCCTTCCAGATAGCTGGCTTGCTACACGCATGGCTGTCATTACTCCTGTTCTTATTTTGTTCTTCTCTTGAGGGTCGATGTTGGTCAGGTTCCAGTCCCTACGGTCCCTCTCAGTTAGTTGTTTCCACGACAACTTAGGTCTTCCCACTCTGCGACGACATGTGACCTGCAAGTTGGATGCTGTCTATATTGCACCATTCGATCTCTCTACATGACCAAACCATCTGAGCCTCCTTTCCCGTAATATAAATTTCAGGTCTTGGAGACCAAGCTGTTCAAGGAGTTTGCTGGATCTGGTGTTAATGATGTCTTGAGGTCGTACGATGTGACATATCTGTCTTATCATCGCCCGATCATTCCGCCGCAGGCGTTGTAGGTTTGGCTTGGGTAAAGGCCATGTCTCACTTACATAACGCTCCTTACACAGGTTGCATATACTTTGCCTCGCGTGTGGTAACTGAGGTGGGCGATGTTAGGATATGCATCAGCTCTTTAAACTTCTTCCATGCAGCTTTAACTCTTGTAACGGAAGCGGAGTCACATCCTCCGGCTGCAGAAAGCATGTCTCCCAGGTAGCAAAATGATGTGACCACCTCTAACTTGTCCTGTCCAACCTGCACTTCAGTCTGGGGTCTTCCATCGATTGGTCTTGCGGTCCCCATACACCTAGCGGCCGCGGCCTTAGCGCAGTTGGTAGCACATCTGACCCTCATACGAGAGGTCCCGGGTTCGATACCCGGCCGCGGCTAATACCCTTTCTGACAAAATTGTCACCCACCAATGGGTTTGAAATCGTTAACCTAAGTGGGCGAGCAGCTGGAGGCTCGGTAAGGGTGTTGTGGTAGTACTGGTTTGAGAAACAACAGGAATCCATGGGTAGGTGCTCAAGCCGCCGCGATATGACCCTGGTAGTTGAAAACGGCGTAAAACCCCAAATAAACTCAAACCATACACCTAGCACATTTGAAATTTGGGTCCTCCTTTAGCTTCTTCAGACCACTGCACTTCTTGTGGACCCACTTTCTGCAGCTGCTGCACAGGATGCTGTTATTGCCCACACCAGTGCAGCATATAGCGCATGGAAACTTTCCCGAGCTCTCTAGGATGTCCAGTCCAGTTCCGCAGATCATGATCTTCGTTTTCTTCGCGTTCACTCGTAGCCCTTTCTTCTCCATTCCTTCCTTCCAGATGAGTAGCCTGGAGACGCATTCCTCTAGAGATTCAGTGATGACAACCAGATCGTCTGCGTAGAGATCTTCCCAAGGCACACCAGAGCGGAATTCACATGAGAGAGCTTCAAGCACTAAAATAAACAGAAGCGGGCTAAGTACCGAGCCCTTGTGGACACCAACCTTTACATGGAACTCCTGACTGTATCCGTCTCCTACTCGCACAGAGCTTCGTGCGTTGGCATACATGCCTTGGATGAGGTGCACTATCCACTCTTCCACTCCAAGCTTCCGTAATGCCCACCAGATGACCTTGCGTGGGACTCTGTCAAAGGCCTTCTCCAGATCCACAAAGGCCATGTACAGTCTCTTGTTGGCTGCGAGGTATTTTTCTTGCAACTGCCTGACAACGAACATGGCATCTGTTGTTCCCCTGCCAGGTGCGAAACTAAACTGTGATTCGTCTATTTCCACCACTTGTCTGATTAGACTGTCCATGATCCTCTCTAGAACTTTCATTACCTGTTCTGTCAACTTCAGTCCACGGTAATTACCTCTGTCCAGAGCGTCACCTTTACCCTTATACAGGCAGACAATGAAACTGCGTTCCCAATCTACTGGAACTTTGCCATCTTTGATGATTGATGTTGCCAGGTCACATATCATTTCAGCTCCAAGATCGCCTGCTGTTCTAATCATCTCAACTTCGATGCCTGATCGTCCTGCGGCGTTTCCCACTTTCATCTTGGAGATGGCATTTTTTACCATATCTATTGTAATGGGAATGGGAGGTCCTTCCACGGGTGCTTCCGAAACGAGAAACGATAGGAATTCATGATAGGATGCTCCGGGTGAGATAGGGACCGACAGTCATTGCTTTCTTCTACCCTCAAGTTGCCACTCAAAACACTTTCGTTGAAACATACCATGCTGTCTGGCGCAGTGGGTCCACTGAATACGCACAAAAATAGTATTTTTTCTGCATACAAAATGAACGAACTGTCACCACATTAATTTTAGCAAAGAGGGACAAGAAAATGAGCAATACCACTGACCCAATTTCAAGGACGAGTGCCACTCAGGGGGGGGGGGATCACATAAGCAAACACTGACAAACGAACCAGACCTGCCAGATATCATAAGAATTCTAGACGAACACGTGGCACTGGTCCAAAATTGAGACAATTAGCAAACTGAAAACGATGTTTCCTTTGAAACAAAATGTTGGTCACTGGAGACCAAAAAGGTTTCAGTGACACTCTGATTAAGGCCAAACTCTACAATTCTTACAGATGCAAATCTTGCAAGTGTGTCTAGTCCCGACTTTAAGAACACAGTTTGTGCAATTTAGACAATAAAAGATGACATAATTGAAAAACTCTCTACGCATTGTAACACACAGTGCACACTTTCAGTCAAAGCAGTATGTTCGAGAGACAAAAATGACCAAAAGAAAAACGCATGTAGTAACATGGGTCTGATTGGAAAGAGCGTATTACATGTTGCATATTAAATAAGACATCATAATCAACACAATTCAGTCATTCGAAATAAACAAAAGTGACATCCAATTGATACAACTTAGTTTAATTCGTATTTGGAAGGCAATGTACTCGTAGACTTTGGATATAATTCATTACATTGTATTTCTAGATAACAATTTACCGGTCTGATACGCTTTAAGGAATTTTCTTGGACAACGATCGTCAACATTTTATCACCGTTACTCTTACGGTTGTATGACCTTATTTAGAGTAAACATTTCGCCAAACGTGCCAAGTATGAGACGGTATTCTGTTCTTTCATAACAATGCTACTGCTTATATATCGCAAGCTTCCATATGTGCTGCGACCAAAAGCGGAGTTACGTCTTTGATCACCCCCATATTTTCCTTATATAATAATCTGTTCCAAAGATTGAAATCCTAATATTGTGGAACACAGAATGGCAGCAATGATTGCCTGTTAAAGGTAGTAAACGATTAAAATTGTTGTCTGCAACATCTTTGAATTTGGACAAGTCTAAACTTTTGTCGTCCTTTAATGGGATATTTATCAACAGTGTATTGTGATTGTATATCTCTATATATTACCATTCACTGCAAATGTTTTAAAATAATTTGAAAAAGACATGGCGAAGGAATACGGCAAACTAATTGGCACATATTTTCTAATGTTACAATATTTTGAGCCATGAGCGGGATGTGGAGATTATCCCACTCTAAGCTATATTTCGTCATTATGGATATTCCTTCATAACGCCATCAAACTAAAAGCTTTCTGTCACTTAATAACATTTTAGATTACATTATGTAATATAGGATGGTACAGACAATCAAATAATTTATATAATAAATATCATCAAAAAAGTTGTCGGTCTAAGTGCTTCTCATTACAAGAGAATGTCACCCATATCTTTATAATTGCAATCTCCCTTATTGGCAATGCATTTATTCCATTTCTGTTCCACCATCTATACTAGGACGAAAAAGAAACGCCGGGTAACCTAAAATGATTGTTTTAAGGGATAAATTGTATTATTGGATTATTATATTCATTTTTGTAAGAAATGTCATCTGTATGAAACCAGCTGTTGAAGTTTCAGTCGATTTCCGAGGCTGATTATGTGAAAAAATAACCCCTTTTAACGCCGAACATGAGTTAGCGGCAGACCGACATAGGGACGTCGGGCTCTTATGCCATTGTCGCGTAAGCGGTTTCCAACCGTATCGGGATGAATCTGGCGATTATGACTGCCTATAGTGGTATTTGCAGTTTCGCTAGCTCTGAGATTGCAATTACGTAAGAGAGAAAGTGCCGTGAATCGATCCTGACGTGGTGTCGTGACGCGCGGACGTCCACTTCTCGGTCGGTCGTTGACCCTCCCCGTCACTCGTAGACGTTTAACAAGACGTTCAATAGTTCGAATTTGCACACCAAAATGTGCAGCAACCTGCTGTTGGCCTTGGCCCTGCACGCGCATTGCTATAGCTTGTCCCCGCTCGACTTCCGACAATCGCGGCATTGATGCAAATTGCTCTATTTGAAGTAAACGTTGAAAAATCGTTCTGAATACTTGAACAGTATCAAATAGACTGAACAATTCCTTCGGCATACTCAATGTCCTTCCCCTGCACGGGATTCTTGCATTTGAGCACGTGCCTCTCATGGTGCGAAGAGGTAAGGTATTGTGTAATTTTAAACGTGTGTACCGTTCGACAGCGAACAACACATAAATTTGGCCGATTTTCATTATTCTAGGCCAAGCAATAAAATATGTGTTGCATATTTTATGTACCCGGCGTTTCTTTTTCGTCTTAGTATATATATTCTAAACAAAAGTCCAAACAAGTACATTTTGGATAAAAACATCCTGAAAAATTAAGAAATTGCTTGTTGAAAGCATTTTCATCATTTTTCACAATGTTTTCCAAAGTCTTCATCTTGTGGGCCTCAATGTGTGGCAATAGGGTAATCTGGTATTTCTCTAATATTATTACTTGTACGTAACCGATCTTACAATGAAGCAACCAACCTCTTTCACGATTCTTTTGTGTTATATATGATTCTTTTGTTTTCTATTATATGATTTTTTTTGTTCTTATATAATACTCAAAACTTCTTACACCCCACATGGTTTCAGTCATAAGATATTTATTTTCCGACCTAATAACAATGCTTTTTGATAACAAGTACATGATTTAATCATGTTCGAAAACATGAAGTGTAGAAGATAAGGTTACCAACAATTCTATGAAAGGACACATATGTTACAATACGATCTAGTTTCGATTTGCTAATAACATTGGTGGGTGATGTATTTTGAAAACAATCTCTTATTACTTTGACGATATCGCTTAAAAGTAGTTTTCATTTAGAAATTGATGTTTCATTATATATGTCTGATACCAATATACATGTACACTGATGCGTGTAAGTAAGCAAACAGAGTCGTATGATTCATTAGTGCCGAAAATTCAAATTTTTGTCAGACTTTGCTGTTTTTGTATTTACAACATTGAGGTTACATGTCTATGTAACCCTCTTGAGATCCATTCATTCAGATTTCTTTACTACTGCACGAACTATAATAATTATTTTTAAAATTGACATCTGTTCTAGTAAATTATTTATCTTTACAATTAGATAGTTGTATTTTTTCAAAATACATAAGATAAATCACCAGCTTTATTTTGTCTCAAAATCACAATTACACATAGTATAATAATGTGGGGTCCAAACTGACCAAATTGGTATGATTAGCATATAAACATGTTAGTAGGATGAAGATTCGGTCCATGGACTTAGGAAAATTCTTTATTATCATACAATATCATTATATTTTTCAAAGTTCATATTGTTGTTACAGCAAATGATACGTATACGTACGAATTATAGTATATAAGAATAGCATTTGATGTTTGAATGAACAAATATAACACATATGGGAAGGTCTTAAAGCTCCCTAGAATTAATACCGTTTTTACAATGTATTTACAACTAGCCATAATTAATTGAATTGAATCGGTACTGGAAATTATGTACTAGTATTGGCTGTATATGTACGGAACCTTCATAACAAGCTTTCATTATTACAACGTAGCATGAAATGACATTGGTATATCATTGAGAATTTTGCACAAACAATGAGAATTTTGGTAATCAATAAAATGTAGATAAAATAGCACGCGATCATTCTGCCAAACAAAATCAACAAATAGCAATAATTTTAAAACATACTTCATATCTTCATTGCATGTTTCACTCAGCAGCTGCACAGAATGATATCAGTTTATGTATGCTCTGGTACAATAAATCATTTCTGTTTTCTGTCTTGGCTGACGAATGCTATTTATTTTCATCATAACACTTTCCCATACAGTGCCGTGTTTCGCATACTTGAAATTATTTTATTGCAGTCATTGATAGACAAGAAGTAGATGTGGAGTTCTTTCAATATTTTATATGCCATAACAATAAATTTGTAAAACAACAATGACTACGTATTGGTATATTGTCAGATTTTGTCCACTGAACGTCCGTACTAAAAACAAAGACCTCCAGGTGAAGTCTGAATAATCAATAATGAAATAATTTAGGATTGATTTTCTTTTTTATAATATTTTATATTTTTTCAAACAATTGCAGTATTTTTTTTTAGATTTTAGAACATTTTGGCAGTCCAGTGGCTATTTTTAAAAATATGTGTATATTATGAAAGGATCAGTCCAAATGACAGCCCGGAGAGGTCATGTCAAAAAGAGGCCAAAAAGTCAGGGATAAAAGCGAACATGCCATATTGAAATTGATTGTTTTGGATGTATGAAGGATTGTTCTCGAATTTGAGGTAAGCCTTAATATTGTTGCAAACGCATGGACTGAGTTATAAGCCAAAACGTTATACTGGTCGGCTATGGGAAATGTAACACTTCCATCTAACCTTAAACGAAACATTGGTTTGGAATTTACATAAAATCAAAGTGAATGGGGGTAATTCACATACTATGTCATCATGTGGTAATCAATTTCTTATATAGCTTTACTAACAATTCATAATTTTAAAACTGCTAATGAAGTGAAATACATTTGTCATGCACTTTGAAAAAATGTTGTTGTTTATTAGATAGGAGTTCATGTAAAGGAGAAAAGGGACAATAAACATGGTTATGAGTTTTTATGATTTTTGGAAGGACCAACTACTATTTTTGACGTTCAAGGGCAGATTACTCAAAACTTTCTTATTCGATCAGGCAAGTAATCGAACTAATTCGAAAACTTATGAACATACTTGTTTGGCTAACTTTGGTAAAGATTGGTTTATATTTGCGGATGCCAGAATGTAAACCCAAAAGTGTGAACAGACATACATGCAGACAGAAGGACGGACGACGGACAAAAAGTGACCAGAATAGCTCACATTGAGCACTTCATGCTCATGTGAGCTAATAACAAACTGTACAATACATTAAAGATCCAATAAAAGCAATTCTGACAATTAAATAGGCCTGCCCGTTTTACATTTGATTTTGGAGTGTATTACCCCACCCACTTTGTTACAATATCAATTCCAAATGCTTCATTTGATGTTTTTGTGTACACAAGGCTCATATTATGATCTTATTTGGTATTTTATTGTGTAATATAAAAAAATATTTGGTTCCGACAGGCTGGGTCACGGAAAGGGCCCATCCTCTGTACAACACCATTGGCATGGTCCTAAGATGTGAGTGGGAACAAAGACGCCCGAGTTATACATAACCCAACTGCAGTACCTAACAGGACATTCCTTATTCTTGAGATTCTCGAATTTACGAATTATTGTGTCTCCGCATAATTACTTCATATACTAGTATATGCAGTGTTGTAAAACTGAAAAGTTTCAAAACATTTAAGATATCTGTGCACATATCAACTGTCGGAGCCATGGTACCATTCAAGGAGACGTGCTAGGAGAAAGTTGACACATGATTTTTGTATGATGTATTTCAGCGACGTTATCAAAAGTTTTCCATTTCTGACTAAAACAAGCTTCCAATTTTCGTTACTAAAAATTAAAATATGACAAGTCAGTCAGATATTTACTTGAATTAGAGGACATACGTACATAAAGTTGGTGTCAATTTTTACTGGGCTAGGTATAAACGACCTACTCTTACAGGTTGACAAATTCATACGATATTCTAAGTGTATATCTTGTATCCATCAAAACTAGCTTGGATTCTCTTAAGTGCGGCATGCCTTCGTTTTTTAGCATGCACGATGCTTTTGTCAGTTTCTATCATTAACATTGATTTGGCGCAGATATTGTGTAGGTACACGTAAGACTTCATCACGTGACGAATTTTAAACGACCAAATTGATTTTCCACGAGACTGTAGTTACATGCAATAGAATAAGATTCGTGCACATCAGAATTGTTCTTGCACGAAAAGGACTGCAATAAAAAACAATTCATTACAATCATTAATCGTGCGTGCTGGAGCAGTGTTATCTTTGTTTAAATCAGAGGATGCTTTAAGACATTGGGTAAAACACGAGGTTCACAGCATGAAGTAGAGAAAGATAAATTGTTGATGAACAGAAAAACAACAAATCAAGAAAATGAAAGAGAGTCGAAGAAGGTCTACACATTATTCAAGATCCGTCCCTCTGAACATCGAACCATCTAGAAGATTGTAGTGCCGATATCAAGATTAAATCTGACCAAAGAAAGACTTCGTAGAACTGATATCAAAACTCATGAACGATAGGTCTGTAAAACGTGTCGCTTTTATTGTCAACTTAACAACATGAATATATAGGCTTATACCATCACGGTGGAAATCACGTGACACAACCATTTCAGAGAATCGTCGATGATTTTGCTAATTCTTGACCAATCTGAATCGGTTTGAAACATACAAGGTAGGAAGACGACATTAATTAGCTTGGTGTAGTAGATGTTTTGAAAATCAGCTGTTAAAGAGATTTTGATGACCAACCTCGTTGCTTGTCGATAACCTTTTTATCTGCTAATTTTTAAAAGATGCTCCTCGTTCAGCAATTTTCTGACGTTTTTCTCCTTCTCTGCTTCACGTCTTTTTCAAATCGGTCATATATTTATATAAAAATATCGTACATGTTGTGTCACATAGTTTCCCTTTTGTTGTTACAAGATCATTCTATGGCTCTCCTTCTTTCTATCAATCATTTTTGATAGGTAGTCATTGTCCATCAAGGTGAAAGTGTGCGAGACAGAATAAAAATTTCGTGGCAAAATGCAATATTTTTTAAAGTATAATTTCCTTTCATCAATGAGGATAACCAATTCCTCTAAATGGCTTCAGAGGTAAAGTTAAATGTAATAAGGTTTGTTTATAGAGCAAACTTCAGCGAAGCCATGGAGAAACAAAACTGTGAAAGAAATCTTAGAAAACTACTTTTTTCTATAGATGTATAGATCTGATGCAAACAATTAATGCAGAAGTAATACATATTTTTAATAAGTAATGATCTATGTATTTACATGCTTTGTTTCTTTTTACGCAGCTAAAAACTGTACTTTTTTAAGGGTGCAAATGTTCAATATAACTTCAACTTCCGGTGCAATGGCATAAAAGTAATAATTTGTCTTTGTTTTGTGTGGTTTGTTTCGGATCTTTGTCATTCAAAAGACAAAGCGAGAGAATGGAAATTATGGTCTATGTGTTGTTGCTCTTACTGTGCACTCGCAAATATTCGTTCTATTCTCACGACAAGGATACTTATATAGAAAAATACAAAACAAGACTTTTAGACACATGAATTTTGCCTAGCATAGGAATGTGTAACCACGAAATGGAAGTATCTTTTTTCTAAAACAAATGATCGAACAAATATTTACTCTAAAGGAAGCCCCATAATTATAATCCGGTATAGTACAAAGATAATTGACTCGAATTAACCTGATTCCAAATTACAATTGATACATGGAGCCTGGTAAATAATTCGAACATAATGCGTAACATGTACATGCGTATCTGGAAATGTGGAAGGAATTGAAGGAGAAAGTACACAATGTAGACAAAAGCAGAATTATTTTCCTGGCGTTTTCCATAACTTCTTGTACAAGTGGAGCTGAAACAGACATTTTGAGGGAAAGGGTTAACATAGAGATATGATATTCTTTCATACATTTCATGTACATGTTGGCGAACGTATATTCTGAAATCATGGTTTATAGAACTGGGATATCCTGGTTCGTTCAAAAATGCAAAAGCTTTGTCCACGGTCGTGCTCGGGCGAAAAGTAGGTCCTCTTAATACTAATTATCCAACATTGTAGTAGTATTTATATGACAAGAAAAAAGTGATAGCAAAAATAAAATGAAACAAAAACAAATAAGGAAGAGTGTTGCACTACGATTGTCTAACAGTTAGTACATAAAACGACCATAAACCAAAAACCGAGCATGTAAAAAACTATCTGGTGTCATTTATAGCACGTGGTGATGCTCGCTCATCATGGGGATGAATGTCACCCATTACATATGTCCAGGTCAGTGATGAGCTTTATTTGTCTTAACCCTCGACACCATGGAGGTGGGATGCTTGATTTATGGACAAAACCCTTGTCCTGTTGTGACATTTCCATGTATAGTGTATTTGCTGTTGTAACTTGTTGGTCGGAATCGTATTTAGGCTGATGCTTCCCTGGTCCGTTTCTTTAAGGTATCGTCCTCTTGTACCCGCTTCAGGCGTTATTAACCCTTTCCCAAACAAGACCTGGTTTTTACGTACCTAATAGGAAAGGCTTGGGAAAACATAGAGACAAAAGAAGAAACTGCTGATAACCAGCAGTTTCTCCTTTTGTCTCAATATTTTCTTTGCTATATTGTACACAAATTCCTTCCTTTTTGGCATCAATTTTGTCATCTACCACAGCTTTTGAATTGGATCACTCTATTTTTTTCGTTTGGGAAAGGGTTAAACAATTCACGTAAAAATGGAAAGATAGAGTAGATAGGCTATCGTAAGTTCAATGCCGGTACTGAACAACCGGTCTAATTCCAAATTCACCTTTCAAATTACATAACAACCCATCCGATTGCACGAGACGTACGCCCTGTCCAATCAGATGGCATGTAACGTAATTTTGCTGTAAACAATTGATTTTAGAAATTTTGGAAATACGGTCCCTGATGGTCTGGTCTGTTGTACCATTTTAGTTGTGTTGATAAAACTACATTCACAAGGGACACTAGTTCATGTTTTCTGTTTCTTCACGATATGTTTCTTTGTCAGCATGCACGTGTACAAACAATACAAGTAACCAAAGCCTGATTGTGGTGTCCGTGGTCGAGAGGTGGGGGCGGTATACAGCGATAATCGAATAAAGACAAACACGAAAACATACATTTGAGCACGGATCTGGAAAAACGTCCCTTATAGCATTTGAGACAGCCAGGTTTTAAGATCAGGCTGTGCCTAGATGCAGTGTAGCCAGTAGCCATGTTACTCTCAAATAGTTGCTACATACAATGTGGAAGCTATTGGAGAACAGCATGGTTCATGGTCAGACTGCGTGTATACGCAGGCTGATCTGGAACCATGTTGTTCTCAAATGCTATAAGGGACGTTTTTCCAGATCCCGGCTCATACATTTCCATACAATGGCTAGTCTAAAATATAGACATTCTAAAACAGTGTGATGAACTAGGCATTAAGAATGACATCATTGGAGACGTTATAAAGTATACATACAATGTATATTGTTATTTGTGGTCACAATACTGTATTCCATATTAACATTGTCATAGGAATGATTTAGCACCGTAGTTTTCCACATGTGCAAGCTGTAAGATAATCATGCGATTAACATGGTCTTACGGTCTTGGTATAAGATACATGGAAAAAGTTTTTTTTGCAGTGGTATGTCAAATAAGAAGTTCATTTCTGTATCAAGGATAAACTGTTATAATAAGAAAGACAAATAAAATGCATGTGTTCTGTATTTGTCCTCGAATTTGACGAAATTCTGGCTTTTATGTGACCGTCGTTTTTGCTTTTCACGTTTAAACGTTCACGCATGTTACAATTTTTTGAGAAATAAATGTCACAGATAGTGAACGTATTGGCTGCTTAAATTCAGACAGAAATTTATATTTTGACATAAATTTTGAAACATTATGAAAACAAATTTACCAAAACACAAAAAAGTATTATTTTATTTGACTTTAAAAATAAGAATAAAAAATACTACAGAATGCCAGCCTTACGCACTACCCTGAAGTTGACATTTAACGAGCCAAAAAATCAGACCATGCCCATCCTATGTTTCGTAGAAATAATACATATTTTGAAGTTATATAAAGGAAAGAAAATAGTATGCTACCTACATTTTGAATAAAAACACAGAATTCTATGCTTACTCTTATAAAATTATTTACAAATCAAACTTTAAAACAAGCTTCGAAATATATCCTTTGCCTCAAAGCTACTGAATATTTTTTAGAATAAACAAAGATGCATGATAAATAAAGATATTAATGTAGAAAACATCCAAATCTATATTATTTTCATGGTGAATCATTTTCATATGAATATGACTTTAAAAACGAACATTTGAATGTAAATAAGGAATTAGAGAGAGGGGTGAAAAAAAAAACATTCGCGACATAAACACATATTTTCAATATCACTATACAAACATAAACATTATAAAAAATTATATTAAAATATATGAAAAATAATAACACAGTCCTTAAAAACACATCATCATCTTTCGATTAACTTATTAAATAACCTATGTTCATACATTTTCTATTTACGCTCTATCATGTTCATGTCACTGTTTGATAATGTATATTGTCTTGTATTTGTTGTTTTGTATCACGATGTACTTGATGCAAGAAAATGATAATTTTGTGCTGCTTTTGCAAATTCTCAAAACGTAGGTCCGGAATCACTTATTGCGTTTATCATTCTTATCCCGTCGAGACCTTAGAGCTGTAAAAACGTAATAACATTGTTATAGATAAACACTGGTTATATAATTTTAAGGGGTATCTTTTTCCTCGTTATAACATTCACATAAATATTATTTGACCAATTGTTTGATTTATAATTTGCCTTTGGGATAATGCAAAATAAAATGTATTCATTAATTTTGACAGTTTCAGCAACGGATTTTATTTCAGATTTTTCTGTTAAAAGAATTAGAAATGAATTAGTCTCGAACCTGTTCATTAAGAAAACAATGTTCAAGACGGTTCTTAGTATAGTACTTTTGTCATATCTTTTATAAAAAATCTTCTAATAACAAAACGATGCGCTTATTAGATATAAAAGACAATCTATGCCATCGTCAAAGACATAAAGTCGCTTTTCAACAAAACCTCGCAATTGCAGCTTTAGACAAGCTGCAGTTGCTAGTTTTGTTTGTTGAAAAACATCGAAAAGTTGTTGTTGTATTATGGTAGTGCGTATGTAAGCACTATTCTTCACAACTAGGTCTTGATCTTACATCAACCCATTACCAAACGACAAAACTTTGGGGGTAGTCCAATTTGAAAGAAGTTGCAGACGACATTTCAATGTGAGGAAATTTCGAAATTGTATAGCTTTTTGGGTAGAAAACATTGCGGGAAATGAAGAAATTGCTGGTCACAAGCAATTTCTTCATTTTCTACAATGTTTTCCATAGCCAGTTGCTTGTGGGGAGTCAAAAAGAGTCACTGTGTGGTAATGGGTTAAGTTAAAATGACATTTCGCAGATATTTATTCATAGATTTTACTTTTATTTTTATCTGAAAGAGGATATTTTCTTATGAAAATTTAAAGCCAAAATATTGAAATATTGCGTCGTTTACGAGAAATATATATTTTTGTGCTAAGATTAAACAAACTGATGTCCATAACAGTTCAGATTTATATGGAATTTGTCATTTCTGTCTCAACTCTAAAGGCGTATTTTTTCGCTCATAAACAACAACTAAAAACTGATAGTATTTATAAGCGTTAGAATAACCAATCTTTGCATCAAGACATACTTTTACAAAATGAAATTGGAATGTTGTGTCCTTTAATGGTAAATCTTGAAGTCTCATTTTCATTAAAGCTACGAAATATGCATATTTTTCGATGAGTGAACAGCGTATTTTTAACAAAAATCATTACAATGTGTCTCCGGGGTTCTTTGAAGGTATACATGCGCATTAAAGAGTATGAATGCTATATGTAATTACTTTAACTTGAACAAACTTATTTTCATCTCCCAAACGTACATAACAAGAATAATTTATGTTCAAGCATCGCCTACCCATGTTTATCGGGTCTTTTTAGACTCAAATTAAAACGTTTTAAGCATCGGCAGTGGTAAATCCTTCTCTTATTTATAATTGCGTTTATTTTTTTAGTAAATATTTTAAAAAAAATTACTGTGTTATTTTCGTCGTAATTATCATGAAATAAGTGTTTGGTGTCATGACAAAGAACATGTCGTCGGTGTTAATGCAAAACCTCGTATCTCGTTTTTGGGATATTTCAAAGAGTTAGAAAATAATAATAATAATTTTGCCTATACTAAAAGGTTTAACTTGAAATTCTGGCATGCTGTTCACATATAATGTGTCAATAATATAGATATTAAAATTATGCCAAAACCTGCACGGATTGTTTAAATTGGACACTCAAAGTTTAACTTTGAAAATCGAAAAGTTCGACATACGAGGTTATGCATTTACACCGACGATGTAGCCTATTACAAGTATATTTAAGTCTTAAGTAAAACTATCTAGCAATAAGTCGACTCTTTGGTGGTACATGGTTGTTGTCAATTGTAAGCATTATTAATTAACTAAAATATTTTATTAACATTTAGTGTACATAGTCTACATGTATTAAGTTATTTTCTGACATAAACAATTTTAAAATCAATATGAATATGTATGCACAAAAACTTCAACATGTTCAAAAGAATTCTAAACATAAGTGTTCATCGCCATAATAAACAAATTAATATTTATGAACATGTATGTTCAAGTCGTTCACAATTAAACGAGAATCGTTACAGTTGCTTTGGTGTACCAAAACAACTGTAATGCTTCTCGTTTAATTTTGAACGTAATATACTTAGTTTAAATCAAGTAAATTCGACAAAAGTTAGTCCTGTATCATCGCATTTGTTTTAACGATGAATTAAAGCAGTATGTCTACTCGATGGTGGTCTATGTTTGTGGTCTATAGTTAGTATTTATGACATAGCCAGGAGGATGAGACATAAACCGTTGTTTATGACCCACACATTGTGTTTGTTATTTGTATGTGTTATCTTACTGATGAAGCCATTAACATTGCAGAAATACTGGCTACATTAAATTACCTGCTCTTTGTTACTATTTTAACAGGATTTGGCATTCTTTTCTTTGTATTATAGCTTCACAATATTGAGAAGTGCCAAGTTTTCACTTTTCACATATTTTGGTCCATTTTCCCTATTTTTATCAAACAATCCAAAATGATATCGCTGCTTTTGCTGAAAATCGACGATGTGTAGAGCGCATAACAGTTATGTATCATTATAATTATACAGAAGTGAAGAAATATATCCCAAAACACATTTCCATATCATTAATTTTAAGACTCTTTATTCAATACAAAATAAATACAACTTGTCCTTCATAGTAAAGAAATAAGTAATTCTATCAAATTCTGAAAGACAAAGCGTTGCTTATCACTGTAACTTACTTGGTTTGGAACAATATTGATCCAATTGAATCTTATTACTAGAACGTCTTAATATACAACTTAGTAAATAGTGACCTAGTATTTACATCACGTGACGTTTGGTAGACGGATGTCGGGTAATGACGCACGTGGAGATTGATTGGCATGATTCTTGAATATTTTATACAACTGACAGTACTTTGATTCTACTAAATTACCCAGAGTGACTCATTGTGCGTTTACTGTTCTTGTAGAATTTCAGTACACCGAACAAAACTGTGACCATTAATACAATAATTATATATATCGACTGCACATAAGCCTTCTTTTCGTAACATTTAATTTGCGTGTTTTCTTTGGTTTTTGAAACTATCAAGAATCCGAGAAGTCGGCGTAGTTTGTTAATTTGTTTTTTCGTGTCCACGAAGATTTTGTTTTGTTATGACATGACTTCGGAAATTGGGTTGCAGGTTACACTGCAAAATGTCACTCCAGGTTTGATGAAATATTTTTTTATATACGTGTAAAATAAAAAAAACATAATAGAGGTGTTTAGCCCATTTGAACATGAAATAATCCGAACCACATTACTGGAATTATCAGAAAAATCAAAGCATGGTGTTTTGATAAGTTATAAGTCTCTAAATATTTGCATTTCTATGTTATGTTTAATCATCATTTATAAGAATGCAAACAGTTACTGTTTGGTTTTTTTGTTGTCCCTTATAAAAGATTTTTCTAAAAAAAAATATATATATATTCATTCAGATAAATATACAAAAATCATCTCTTCAAAATGGTAAATACTAATAAATCATCTTAGTAGCATATTCTTTAAAAAACAAATTTCGGTTCTTGTGCGACAGCAATTTGTCCTGAAACTGCATATTACATCGATATCATACAATAAATGTATCTAGCTTTTAAATATATTTTGAAATTTTGAAAGAAGCGAAACAGCAATACAATTTGCCTTTAGTCTTATGAAAGCCTTTCCTTTGTAGAATTTTAAAAATAGACTAAATAATTATTTGTATTGAAATAATAACATAAATGAAACAGTTACATTTGTTACGAAACGATATTTCATCATTTGATATTATTTCTACTCGGTCATCACTTCCCTCATACGGCAAAATTGTGGATTGTGCCATTTTAAATGCTGATACGAGTGATAAAATTGGTGTTGATAAGATTTAGGATTTATGTACAATTTAGCAAAGAAAAATAATGAGGCAAAAATAAGAAATGCTGATTATCAGCCAAACGTCTTTTTTCTCAATACTTTCCTTGGATTTTCCTTTTAGTGGCGTCAAACCCCGATCTTGTTAATGAGAGGGTTAACTTATAAAACAGTACCGTAAACGGAGGTGAATAAATACAGCTTGTATACAGTGCGGACACACAAATAAATCTATTAATTCACAAGACATGCAAGCGACGCTACAAAAAACAGAAATGAATTTGTGAAAGAAACAATAAGTCGATGTTATTTTCTTGTTACTCTATAAGTTATACTGTCGTATTTATCCGACATTACCATGTTTAGTTCCACCAGCATTTTAGCGGAGAATCTGCCTAGTCGTCACTGGCCGCGTTGTATTTATCAACACCAACGATATCACCATGATTAGAACATTTATTTTCGACTATGCCAGGTTTCAACTTTTGAGTAAAATTACAATTTATAAACATGTTGTCCCAAAAACATGTTAAATGCTAGAAAACGTCAACTAGATAAGCCCCGAAGCCATTCATATCACAATACAGTATCCATCTCGAATCATACATATATCACAACACCAATTAATATACACACTAATTTACAAATGCAACATCTAAACATACTCACTACATACAATACGAACCGACGTTAATTTCCATGACTACAACATATTAAAAATCAAATGAAATTTTAAATGTAGAACAATATAACAGTACTAACCTTTCATATGAGCGCTCATCCAGCAGTAAAAATTCACTGCGAACAGGTAGACCAGGTCATTAGAACATTTTATGGTGCCATAAGCGCCCCTCCATTTTCTTAACCTATCAATAATACCTCCCACTCTATGCATTATAATACTCAACGCCTGTGGTAGGGCAAACACTCTTTCGTCTAGCTTTGAAGTCTCTTAACATCTTTCTCTGTCTAGATATGAGCAGCACCAGTACAACAAAAACTATGTTTGACTGATTTTGCATTGAGGATATTTTGTTTTGGATCAATGATCAATTCAACCCTTTGGAATGCTGAATTTCTGTCTTTATCGTTTGCAGAAACGTATCTTTTGTCACTATTTCAGCTACATCTCGATACAGTAAAGGATGCTGTAGTTTCACGCTACAATATCACTGGGAACTGTTATCGCGTCATCAGTTAGGGGCGGAGCTGGTTCAGAAATATCCAATAGTGACGCCTCACAGCCAGACACAAACAATACGATATTCATATTCTGAGCTGTATTTACTCTTTAGCTTCCTGAATATTTATACACTCTTTACCATAGGATTCAATTCTAAATTAGTAGTAATTGAAATTCGATGAAAGGGGCCTAAAATGCAAAGGTATCCGCTTTGAGTAAAATAGTAAGTGAGGAAAAATTAATTATCGTCATGTTCTTCCATGTATTTCCTAAACCCTTTTATGTATCAAATGGCGATGGTGACGTAACTGACACTTACGAAAAGGCGAATACCGTTTTACCAAAATAAAAGAAATAAAATACATGTATGTGACAGAAAAATGAGAAAGTGCTGCACAAACATTACACAACCTACAATTTGTAAAATCAAATTGAACTATTTTAAAACAATGCAATCCTTAAAACGTGTAATACGAAGGCGACCAAACGAAGATGAGACTTAAATCACCTCAATAGGGGGTCAAAACAGATAGGAGAGGGTTAAACAAGACATTCTAAATTTGTTATTTCAAGTTCAAACCCTATGTTGTGGGTACTCATTTGAATCGTCACGATCGAGACGATTCCAATGAGTATCAACAACATATGGTTTCGTAAAAAAAGAAATAAATTATTGCAATTTGAAAATCTTACACTCCTTCTAATATGAAGCTCTGCGTTAGTGCTGATAGACTTTGGAGATGTGCAGACAAATATCAGACCGAATATCATGTCAGTTTCCTATAAAGCAACCAACACCATCTCCAATTTCGCAAGCAAATGATTCTACCTCTTGTTCGTAAGGAACAACGTGGATGTAGACTCCTTGGTTCGCGAAGATGCACCATCTCAAGACATAGATTTGTTTGGACGAGAGTTATATCGATTTATTGCCAAGAGAATGTCTGTCTGCTGTCTGAATTATTGATTCTGATTAATTTATGATTAGAATTTCAAGCTCTAACGCTTTCAGATACGAAGACAGCTTCTGTCCTTCGAGTATTAGTAAGTCTATGAAAACCTGGAAAATTTAGAACTCTTTAAAAAATACATTTAAATTCTTTTTAACTAAAACATGTAGTGGAGAGAACTGTGTATCTTATAAAAATAGCTTTGGAAGAAACCAATCTTATGTTATCTACTTTCATTGTTTTAAATGCGGCATTTTTGTACTTAGTTCAAATATTTAGGCTCACAAGTGTGGAAAAGAAGTATGTCTGGGCTTAATAATAAGACTAGTATGTTCCCAAAGATCTGTATCATCGCTTAGAATACACCAGTCTATAACAATTTTTATCTGGAGATTGACAGTGGAAAAAATGCAACACTATTAATTCACCGTGTTACCAAATTTTCGAATACAGATACACAAGTAAACAAGACAAATTCGATGCATACATGAACCGTCCACATGCCGACGAATAAAACTTATAATTGAATCAGGATCTGAAAACCTCTAATAGCATTTGAGACAACATTATGTCCATATTAGCCTGTACATGCGCCCTGTCAGACCAAGATCATGTCTTTCTCTAATTGCCCCCGCATTACAAGTGCAACACGCGTCTCGTAGAGCAGCATGGATGTTGACCAGGCACATGTTTGCCTATATCCATGTTGATCTCAAATCGACAAAGAATCAACACGACTCGTTTTAAGGGTTTTAAGCATAAATAATTTGCAATCAAACTGTTTCGGTTGTACTCTGGTATTTGGTCGTGCATCTTACTCTTGTTTAAAATACCATTCATTGTATTCTTTTCTAATTTGGAACAATGCAATGCAATCCCGTTTAAATATAGAATAGATTGGTGACATAAACAATGAATCTCGCTTATATGCCAGAAGAAACGGTGCGACAAAATGCTATGTTTGCACTGTTATTCACCACAGAATTGGAATATAAAAATAAAAAAAAGACCGGGTAATTTCGTGTCAACCCTTGGTCGAAGGACATGGATTGGTGGACACCGTCCAACACATCACGTTTCATCTTACTTTATTCATTCTTCAGTTTGGAAGTTCTGAAGCAAAATCTTCAGACTATAGTAACTAGGTTAGATTTCGCATAGAAATGTCATTTCTAAATGATGGGATTTCCATTATCTTATTTTCTACTTTAGAAAATGAAACAATATACAAAGTAGTATGAAAAAATATATGCTTAAACGGCAATTTGTCGCGCAAATCTAATGAATATGTGTGCTTTTGTTTTAACAACATCAAGATTTTGTTCACAAATCCAAAACGATTCCATTACCTATTCCCCAAAGCCCATCATCTAGGTATGTAATTTGTTAGATGCCATGTTTATTTAAATCGGGATAATCTACGACGGATCATTATATTTTATTTGGAAGCAGAAATCAAATTTATGTCTCTCGTAAATATTCCTGACAAACAGCAAACCATCAGCAAGCTTCAAAACCATGGTAACTACACCTTATACAAGCTGCAGTTACCATGGTTTTCTAGATTGCTCATGGTACATTGGAGAGATTGGTACATCGCATTCATTTCTAGATCAACATGGCGACTTGCCGACGATCTCCGATGATAAATTCCCCCCATGAGAGCAAGGCTTTTCTGGAGAATCGATGGAATTCCGGGCTGAAAAATGGAATAATTTTATTTGAAACGCACCATGTGAAAATGACATTATTTTTTAGATGCGCTGGCTATAGGGAGGTATTTGATACATGTATTTAAAAATGCATTATACACTGCAGAGACATGACCAGGATTTGCCATTATTTGCCTCTATATAAATGCTTCCCTCAGGCATCTAATTGATGCCGGTTCTACGCCATTGACGTCTGACCGTATAGTTTCTTTTTTAAGGAAGGAACAACATGTTGCAAAAACAATAACTCCCCGACCACCAATGGTTTGGCATTTCAGTAAGACGGAAGCGTTACATTTCCAACAAGCAACTATTGTAACGTTTTGTAACACAGTCCAGTCTATAAGCTTGTAACATTGTTCAAAGTTGCGTTCAGGTAAAATATCCTATATCGCTATATTTCGCATAAACGAGACCGTCGGTTAGTTTATGTGACGTCTATACATAGCCACGCCCCGTCTCCAATTAACCGATAGCGAACACTGAGTCAGATAGGTTCTGTATAGTAGATTCTAAGCGATATAAACATTACTATACAGTCTTTATCTAATACGTAATGTGTCGATTATGAGGTTCAAAAGACACCGGGTTTTCGGGCGACTTCGTAATCGTCCAACGGTATGCGATCTACGTGCGCGTATGCTCGTATGCGGATAAATTATGAAAAGAAAATATTCCGCACTTCATGTTAAGGATTACGGCGTCGCCTGAAGAATGCCGACGTCATGTGAATCCCTATTACGGATATTCTACTTTAAGGTAGGGTGGTCACACTTTTTTCGAAAATATTCCAGCACCCGCAAAATATATACCAGTTTACAGAAAATATCGAGAGAACCGTACAAGTGACTAAATTTTGAAAATCGGACGTTGCGTCGTCGAATAATGCTCCTTCAGATTTTAACAAAAGGGGAGACAATTCTGCCGCATTATGTAATTGTTTATTTTACGCTGAACCTTAAAGCTACTATTTCCCAGATTTGGACCCAAAAATTGTCAAATACAAACGAAATGTACACTTTTTAAGCTTTATATGACATGATTAAATAATTACGACAAACTATTGAAGCAACGACTCATTTTTTCGCAATTTGATACCAAATTCATGAAGCGATGTCGAAAGTAGGTCAAAACAGTAGGACATGCGACTTTCTTAAATGACGTCACAACATACATGATGACGTCATATTGAAATTCAAGTATGAATCTCGTTTGAATCATGGTCCGCGCTGTATGCGCATGCGCAACAATTTAAAAATAATTCTAACCCCATCTGAGACGGGGTTGAATTTAGGTTTAGATTCTCCCTAAATTCAGCTATCTGTCTTGTAATTTCGGCTCATTCTCTGTCTGAATCGCATATTATTAACCATCCCGAGGTGGTCAACACAAAAGTTTTGCATATTTTTTTCAAAAAAATTCATTTTTTGCAATTAGACCATCTGTTACCGTCGCCCTTTAACATACTATATATCATTTTTAAGGTCATAACAAGAGGGACTCAAAACTGCTTACATTTTTAAAATCGGACTTTTAATGAAATAGTTATACCCCTTTTAAGTTTTACAGGATGAACTAATTCTACTAAACAATTCAATTCTTCAATTTCTACCCAACAACAATTGTAACATTATCTTAAATCATCCCCAAACAAGACATTTTTTTCACGATCATATAAAAAAGGTTTTGGGAAACATTGAGGCAAAAGAAGAATATGCTGGTAATCCTTTTCGTAATCTTTTCTGCTGTTCGTTGTACGCATATATATCATTTCCGTGTCATCAACTTTGTCATCTGCAAAAGCTTTCAAATTTCCTTTGGGAAAGGGTTATACGACTAGATATGAACAACACACATCTACGAATTTGATACCATACTTTTACCTCCGATATCAACACCTTTTTACGAAAACAAAATAAGAATTTCAAACAAAAATTAAATTCATTACACTTTAGGTTATCGATTATTAACATGATATCTCTAGTGCGTGAAGAAAAGGCCTTTCAATACAACACCCAAAAAACACCACACTGTTAATCATGTTGATTTTCATTTATTTTCTCCGCAATGTTTTAGTCGCAAAAGGAACTCTTTGATATGTATCAACATCCATTTTGAAACCTGTAGAATCGATCTAATTTTTGGCTTTTTAACCCTTTCCGAACAATACATGGTTAGACCTGGTTTGACGTCCCGAACTGATTTTTGGGAAAAGATGGAGACAAAAGGACATTATTTTCTTTTATACTATTTTTTGCGCCTGTCACAGCTTTTGAGTTTTAATGACCCTAAAGTTTTACTGTTTGGGAAAAAGTTAAATGAATGATTAGGAAGCCCATGAGAAACTCCAATGTTGTAGGTCCTTTTTGGACTATGATTAATTTTGTACTCAAATGCATTAAAAATTCATTCATGAATGCATGTAATATTCTTTCTAACGGCGTAGAAAAAGAATAAACTTCTCTTTTTACACTGTCATTTTCTTAATGGAATTACTGAGATTGTGAAAAGTATATAATGTACGCAATACTTTGAATACTTTTCACAATATTAACAATTCAATTTTGAATATCACAGAGTAAAGAGAGAAGTTTGTATTTTAGCTCAAGAGATCACGAAGTGCTCGAAGTGAGCTATTGTGGTCACTCGCCGGCTGTCCGTCCGTCTGTCCGTCCTCTGAAACATCTTCTACTCCTTAAAGTACAAACGAAATAAGGGCCTTTTTAGTATTTAATGCTTAGAATACACCTTCACGATTACAATGAAACAATTCAGGTTAAAATCCGATGCCTAATTTTGAAGTAATTGAGTCACAAAGTATCGATTTTTTACCTGTAAAATTTTTGTTAATTAAATTTTACCTAAAATTCCGATTGACCTTGATAGGTGCGCGTGACGTCACTCAATGGAGTTTCTGAAAATGGCGACAGGTGATCACAGTTCGGCTTGTTCCGAAACTTCTGATTATTCCGAGGAAAACTTACAATTAGACAAACTCTGCAGAAATGTTCTTTGAGTCACTGTCTTTGTGGGGATAATGATAAAAACCAACTTCTCTATTCTACGTCTATAATGCTACTGAATAATATCCGTTACAAAACATACGTCAATCGAATGCGCGTGAACGTTACGTGACAAAAGGCGGACGCGCGTTAACGTAACCTGACGTTACGTTGTATATTTCCAACATACTCCGGCCCTCGAAATGTGCAATAATGTAACAATTCTTAAATGCAATTATGGAAATAATAATGTACTTGATTTAACCGAAATAATGTTAACACTTTTAGAAGCAATTTGATTGATAAGATTAGTCAGATACGAATTAAATCTTAGTACTAGATCTACACTTCTAACTTAATAGTCCGACTAGCTGATTTATCTGTATTGTTTTAGCAGGAACAGTTCTGATACGTATACGAACAGCAGGGGTCAGGCCATCTTTGTCTGGAAGTAGTTTGTTGCATCTCAGCCTCGAAGTTTTGTATATCGTCAGATCTCCCGCCTCGATTTGTTGAGAAAACTAATGTGTTGTTGACACTCTCTGATTTTGTCTTCTCGCTATGTTTGGGTATGATGGTTTCCGAATTCGACTCTGAATACCCCGTCTGTGCTACGGCAGTTCTCTGGAGAACATTTTGACGTCCAGTTTCTGGTGAGTGGAAATGCTTTGTGACTGTACTTTTCGGCGTGAAGTCTCTAGAGTATGAAAGTACTTTTGTTCCTGATTGGTTATCACATATTGATGTGTGATGTTTCCTTCCACAGTTTCTACATCTGGCTTTAGACGGACATGCGGACACTTTGTGTTTACTAGACAGACAGTTATAACACAGTCTCTTTCTCTTAATCAATTTCATTTTCTCACTTCTCGTTTTTATGTTTGTACAGTCATTTGCTCGATGATGTTCTTCACAATAATGACACGATAGCACTTTGTTAACTCTTTCTCTGTTCTTCTTGGATTTGTTCAGTCTGTGGTTTGTTTGAATCTTTCTCTCTGTGTTAATATGGAACATTGCCGTGGGTGGGTGTGAATACTGACATATATTTTGTCCCGCTCCCAAGACTTAACTTCTTTATGTATTGCAGCGATCAGACTGTCCAGCTTGATTTGTCCGTTACCATTTTCTCGTATTATGTTTTTCCTGGTCTCTACGGGTAGTTTCTTGGTAATAACGGGTACAAGGAGGTCACCATACGACCCGGGGTGTTGACCAAGGGATTCAAGACCTCGGACATACGTTAATAGCTGGTCGTTGAAGGTCTGTAGGCTTTCATAATCGTTGCGTGGTTTTTGAAGACCCAGTAATGACTGCATGTAGGAATTGATGATTTTATGACTTTGTCCGAAACGATCTACTAATAAATTGACTGCTTTACTGTAGTTGATATTCGTCAGGGGTAGACCGGAAATGCAGGAAGCAGCCGAGTCTGTCAGTAAGGAACGCAAGTAGCTGAATTTTTGTACATCAGACAGGGAAGTGTTGTTATGAATAGACGACTCGTAATTGTCCCAGAACGTTTGCCACTGGGTGACATCTCCGTTGAATGAAGGCATCGTAAGTTTTGGAAGTTTATGACAGTTTGATTGTATGTGCGCACTTACTTGCGATGCATTCTCCGTTATCATGTGTGTACTTTCTTCTCCTCTTTGATAGTGGTTTTGATTTACGTTTGTAGATTGCTCATCTCTTTCTCTCTCCTGGATTCTACTCGACATTTTGGTGAGCCGTAGTTCTATGTTGATCGTATTTTCTTCGGACTGTACTAGCTCTTCGACTATATCTTCTGTATCTGGATGATTGACAATTTTCTCATTCAACGTTTTAATAACACCCAACTTCTCCGCTAGAATTTGTATAAGTCGTTTACCTTCTTGAACCGTCAGTTCCTCGTTGAATTTCTCCATATGCATTTGTATCACTCGTCGGTGACCCTCGCGTATAGTGAGTAGCTTCTGTAATTGCATGATTTCTTCGTTTTTCGTCACGGCACCAAAAATGTGGGGATAATGATAAAAACCAACTTCTCTATTCTACGTCTATAATGCTACTGAATAATATCCGTTACAAAACATACGTCATACGAATGCGCGTGAACGTTACGTGACAAAAGGCGGACGCGCGTTAACGTAACCTGACGTTACGTTGTATATTTCCAAGTGTCTTCAATATTTGCTCATAAATAGGATGAATAGGGTGTAGACGGTAATTACCGATACATCACGGAGAATGGAAAAATACCTTCCATTCCTAAAGCCTTTGCGCTTGAATGCGCTAACCTAAAAGGACAAAAATCTTTATTGTAAGAATAGGTAAGATGTTGAAGAAGACATGTGGGCTTTTCTAGGCTTTTCTACCGCAAAAATCCCGCTATTTGAAGCCGATTAAAATGACCTATTTTGAAAACACGATTATCGACTCAAAATTCATCGCAGCGCCTATTAATTGACATAGCTGAATAGATATATTTTTCCTCTTTAATTTGGTATGCGATTTTAGAAAATCCATCAAGAATTGGCTGTGCCAAAGCACTTTGATCACACATACCCTCGGGTCGGTCTAAGGTGACGATCGAGTTTAAATAAAGAAGCGCTGAGTTAACCCGCTTTTTCAAACAAAAAATAACACAAAAAGAAATTGTATAATGTAAAAATATTATCATCATATTGAACTTAAACTATTTATCATTAAGTTAATACAAATTTTTCGGTAATTTGATGTGGTTTGTATGCTAAAATTGCCGTTTGTAAATTACTTGTTTCTATATAGAGTCAGATATAGGTGGTATTTTCAAAGCGAGACTGTGACCACACTACTTAAGGTTTACAGACCCTGAAAAATCACCACTTTCTAGCCACACGAAATGCATCAAACTACACACACTTGTAAATACACTTCACACAAGTTGATTCACCGTGCCGGATTTCAAGATTATGCTTCAAGAAGAAAAAAATACAAATATTATTTTACTCTGTATTCATATGCATTAATTCAAAATTCTAAACCGTACAAAATGCATTAGTTTGTATTTTGAATGGAAATGTAACACGTTTTAGGAATTATTTGCATTTTTCAAATTTCGCCTCTGACTCTTTGGTGCTTTTTATTGGTTGGATACCTTAAGGTATGCAACCCATCATAAGCACTAAAGAGACAATGGCGGATTTTGAAAAGTGCCAGTAATTCCTAAACTGTGTTACATTTTTATTCCAAATATAAACATAAGCATTTTGAACGTTTATAAATTTGAAATAATGCATACTTATGGAAATATTTGACAAAAATGTTCAAAATTACCTCTCTAGTATATGAATGCAGACTAAAATAATATTTGTATTTTTTTTCTTCTTGAAGCATAATCTTGAAATCCGGCACGGTGAATCAACTTATGTGAAGTGTATTTACACGTGAATTTAATTTGGTGCATTTCAAAGAGCTCTAGAAAATGGTGTTTCAATGATGGGTTGTATACCGTAAAACGAAGAACAATCCTTTATACAATGGAGATGGGTATGGTGTGTTCCCTTCTTTCTATTGCAGTTAGTCACCCTGTTTGCCATGACATTCCCTTTGTAGCTATTTTCTGATATTTCAAAATATAAACTAATGCTTCAAAACGGCTCTTCAACTGCCAAAATAATTTGGTTTATTTTTCTTAAAAAACATTAAAGAAATGACGTGCCTACACTGTTCAATTCAAATGCTGCTCCTTTTACGATTGCTACAGGTCATGTAGAAGCGATTGGAGAACAACATGGATCCTGACCAGACTGTGTGTATACGCAGGCTGAAATGGAACTATGTTGGGCTCAAAATCATTAAGGGGCCTTTCTCCAGATCCCAGATCATATGTATATATATTTTTGTAACAGGTTTGATAATGAATAGACACTAAAAGTCCTGGAAATGTCTCATGGTCATTGATACTATGTTTGGAAGCTGTTTTTCGATAAAAAGTGAAAGGTCTCACACAGGCTCTATAATTCCATTGGTTTTGTAAAAAAGATAATGTGGCCGGTCGCGCAACTCTGCATACTCTGATTAACTCTTCTTCGATTGTTTTTCTTATGTCTAGCCTTGGTCCCCTTCAACAATGGATATATGCATTTCCTTCATAAAGAACTACCGTTTAATTACATTGCTAGACGTATTTTTACCATGACGCACGATCCATTTTTGATATTGACAGTACAAAAGGCAAGATGTTTTGCCAGGAGATTAAAATCAAATTCTCGAAGATTGATGGTAACAAATCCATGGTGTACGTCAAGGCTTCAAACCCCATACAAACTTTTTTACTAGATTATAACTCCATAAATATTTCAAATATTCACTCAGAGAATGATATACGGCTACAGACTAATCACTGCTTTTCAACAAAAACCTCGTAACTGCAGCTTAAAACAAGCTGCAGTTACGAGGTTTTTATTGAAAAGCGACGTTATACTTGTGTGGTCTGAGGGCTGGAATTGATTTATTCAAACCTACCTGACAAAAATGTTCATTTTGTTTTAGATAGATGGCTACGCACAGCCACAATAAACCATCTTCTAATTTACGAGCGAAAACTTCGTTATGTGTTTAATTTAAAATAACCTGAAGTTTTTTGGTCGGAGCCAAACGCTTCATCGCTTCATTTGAGTGCAAAATGTGACCTGCAAGAACGCACGGCGACGTTGTCTTTCTTCTAGAGCATTCACTTGAAAGCATTCCTTACAGATATTTATGTGATAGCTTACACATGATGTAAAATATTTTGAATGAGCCAAGTGAAAAAAGTATTTTCATGGTTTTCTTGAGGAAGATATACTTTCACACATTAGTAATTTCTAATACATGTATTCGTATACACGTATTCGTGTACCGTATTATATGCGTTTCATCCCGGATCTTATTTGGAAATATTATTTTCTGTAATGTCGTATCTTTCAGTAACAAGCAAAAATCCATCGCAAATCCGTACGAAGCTGGACAGACATACCTTTGTATTTTGCTTGTCGAATGAATGCAAAATCAGATTCATAGAGCTACCAACTATCTTTGGTGGGAAACGGGAACGCTGGTTATTTCATATCTTGTGGATTTAGGTTTCCATGGTTAGTGGCTAAACAATCGTTTTTATACGCCGTCTCCCAGGGGCGGGCGTATATTGGCGTCATCTTCTCGGTCTGTCCGTCCATCGGTCCGTCCGTCCGTACGTACGTAGGTACATACGTACGCCCACTTTTCTTGTGAGCGCAACTCCTCCCAAGTTTCTGGCTGGACCTTTTAGAAACTTGGTCAATGTTATTACCTCAATTGGTAGATGTGCATGAAGGAACAATTTTATGGTTCATTGATTTTTGCCTGAGTTATGCCCCCTTAAGACTTAGTCTCTGGGGCGGCGTATATTGTGATCATGGCATTCTTGTTAGCATGGTGACTTCATTCGAACAGCAGTCTGTAGTCCGACACATCCGATTCTAATAAAAATACCAGAAGTTGCCGACATTTCTAATTGAAAAGGGGAATAATTTTGAAAGTAAGACTGCAAGAGTTAGAGTCATTGCAAATAGCACTTCTCCTAAATGTACGCTAGAAGTGTATGTAAGTTCAAAGTGGAAAGCAAATACGGTTTAGAATATGGCGTACCAAATGGGCAAAGAGTCTATTTGGAGGGTGCACGCATAAAATTTACGCGTCGAGCGTAAATTTTTGCGTCGACGCGTATATTTATGCGTCGACGCATAAAATTTACGCGAGCAGTTGAAAATTTATGCGTCGACGCATAAATTTTCAACTGCTCGCGTAAATATAAGCGTCGACGCGTATTTTATTTATAAACCAATCAGATCCTTCGTTTAATCTATCAATTTTATGGTATAAAGGGAAAGGTTTCTAACCGCTTCTTCCATTGGCCAGCCTGGGTTTCACATTTTTTACTCCTGCTCGCGTAAATATGTGCGTCGACTCATAAAATTTACGCGAGCAGTTGAAGATATATGCGTCGACGCGTATATTTAACGCGTGCACGCTCTATATAGACTTTTGACCCATTTAGTACGTCATATTAGGAAGTATGATCCGGACAAATGATCCGGCCGGACGCACTCACATACGCAAGCACGCACGTACATTCTGCCAGCGAAACCTACTGTACAGCTATTCGAAGCTCTCCGCATGGCGGGATCGACAAAAAGGGTTTAATTAATGCCATTATGAATGCTAAGAGTCTATTTTGCACTTAATCATTGTGTGAAAAGTCATAAAACAGTTTTACTGCAAATTGAATGAACCTGATTGAAACTATGGACAGTAAATGTTATCTAGTCTGGTCAACGCCATAACACCTTCACGAGTGGCAGGTTAACCCATTCTCAAATGACAAAAATGGATCGGCCCCAAATCAAAAAAAGATATAAAGGTTAAATCAAACAGGCGGTCAGAATGAAAATTCTCCTTGACATGACTGAAGATAATGAGGAAAGGAGAAATGCTGATAAGAAGCATTTCCCTTTCTTCAATATTTTCCTAGTAAGTCTTTGAATTTAAGTGAGCCAAATGCGTCAGTGTTAGTAGGCTGTTTTACACAAAATAGCCACAATTGTAGATATTTGTATCCATATGTTTGGAATTAAATAGAAAAATACTACATTTGGCATTCAAAATTACGAAGAACAATATTTCGCTCTGAAAATGTGAAGAAAGACACTTTGATATTTGATTCCATAGATTGAGCATATGATGCCAAGAATAAACACAAAATCAAAGTCACATGACCGCTGTCCATCACGGTTGTCAATCGCGTGACTCAGAATTTCAGGAAATCTTCAATAATTTTGTTAATACGCAAACAATATTAATTCGGTTTGAAACAGAGAATGTGGAAAGATGCCAGGAATTAGCTGGATGCTGTGTATTCTTGAAAAAATCAGCTGATAAAAAGTTGTTGAAGATTAACCAAAATTTTGGTTGATCTTCAAGGATTTTTTATTAGCCGATTTAAAAAAAACCATCCACCACGTCCATCTAATGCGTGTCGCCCGGCCACCTTCTCTGTATATTATGTTTCGGTCATGGCCAACTTATGCTGTCTGAGTATGGTCTTAGCTCTTCACCTAATCGTTTGAAGTTTTCTGGATGTTTTCAAAAGTAAAAGAAATGTGTAAATCTAGAAAATAAACTTGAATATTTTCCCATTACAGTTCAGATCGTACATACGACAACACGATAATAACACTAAACGTAAAATTATTTGATTAAATATTTGTATATTGGCTATTCTGTCCCAAATAGGTGAAAGCAGAGTGGTTGTGGTAAGATTTAGTATGATTTTTTCTAATAGCACGGACAGGCTAGGTGATTGTTTTGCAACACGAGATTCATGAAACATTTAAACATTAAGCAAAAGCAAGACTTTAAAACAAATAAGTAATTTTCTAAAAGAAAAAGATGCACATCGCCAGTAGTCAAGGACAAATAACTCTGTTTCTAACCATTCGACGGAACAAAATGTTTTGGCAATCCATAGTCATTAATGTTGCTACATGAAAAGATTGTCGCAGTATCTGCATTTGTCGTGTCGCTGTGTGGTTAAGGAGTAAAGATTTAATTTAATGTTATTCCTATATGTGTGACGGGCCTTAATTACCGTTTTATGATACTGCCATCTTGTTAGACCCGATGGAATGTGTCCAAGGCATCGTAAAAACTTCGTCACCATTTAACCCTTTTCCTCGTGACACTTGACGTCATTCATAAAAATAGTTCGGAGGCGAAATTGAGAGAAAAAGGGGTAATATCTGACTATCAAAAATTCAACATTTACCCCAATATACTATGTTAAAACACTACCTTTGAAATAGGTAATTATATCGTGCACAACCCCTTTCTGTTTGGAATAACCTAAACCTTAACCGTTTTCAAAAGGATTAAACGTTAAACATGCTCCGTGATAACGCAGCGATTGACTTTGAAATTGTAATCAGTCCACCAAGTCCAAAAATCCCCTCAACTATATGGCCAATTTTTATAAATTTAGATACTATCTTTCAGTAACACCTAACGACCACCCGTTAGGGGTCATCTTCTGTCACCTTTCTTTGGACCAATCAGATTTTAGCTTTGGAAAAGTTGAAAAAAATTGGCATGCGCATGCGCACTACAGTTCCGTTTCTAACGATAACAAGATTAGTAGCAATGGCCGCCTCCAGTTCGGTGATTTCACTACAAAGACAAAGACTAAAGTCCGTTAATTTTGAGTGCAAAGATATGTCATTTATGAAGTAAATAGTTTTCGGTATATTGTTAAAACTAGCAGTAACAGTTTTATACATGTACTATCATCACGCTTACCCGAAATAAAGCGATGTTAACTTATGAACGTATAAACTATATTGGCAATTTGATTCAACATGACCTCGTATATGTAGATACGTGATTAGCTCAGTGGTAAAGTGTCCGACCTGTATACCGGACGACCAGGGTTCGATTCACATTGGGTACATGTTTTTTTCCTACTTTGTATTTTACATTTTTCAAACTAAACGATTCTAGAAATCACGGATACAATAAAAGCATAATTGGTAATTGTATTTTTATTATATTTTGCAATTTCTAGAATAATTAGGTATGGAAAAATGTAATTTATTTTTTTTTTAAAAAAAATGGGGGATAAAATTTGATACCGGCGTGGGATTCGAACCCTTAACCTCTAGCATTAAATTCGGCAGCTCTACCACTGAGCTAACCAGACAACTGGGTATGAATGTTTTCCAATTGTCAATATATAGTTTATATATGTTCAAAATTAAACACCGCTTTATTTCGGGGTAGCGCAATGATCGTATAAAACTGCTACTGACAGTGTTAAAAATATACCGAAACCTATCTACTTCATTAATAAATGCCATATATTTGCTCTCAAAATTAACGGACTTTGCTCTTTGCTCGGTGTCAAGCGCATGTCTATCAACAGCAGCCATTTTGGTGTTGTTGTCAGGGACAACAGACCTGTGTTTGCAACGAGCGTTTTGATTGATTGGTGTGAAAATAGAAAAAGGACTTTCCCAGGTCACAGAAGATGACCCCTAATGGGTGATCTTCAGATGTAACATTATGAAATAAGATGCACCTGGATTCATTTAGATTGCTAAATGGCATACTTCGAGATTTCGCCATTAAATCTTTGGACGTAGATGCTATAACATTTGGCACATAAAACTTTTCCTGTGCTTTAAGGTATTCCGTCTAGCACAAGATACAAAACACTCCGTGCAACTGCGGGTGGTATCCGTCCCAACGGAAATTGATGAGGATATCCCTCTTCAATTTCTCGTCGTCAATTTCCTTTTTCACGTATGACTATATATGTGTGTACATTTCAACGTTAAATAACCAGGCCCCGGTTTCCCGAAAAAACTTAAATACGTTCTCATGCTCAAATCTGAGCACCGTGCTCAAATCGCACGAAATCCACGTGAACTTCAATCGAATACCCTTCAACGTTGGAGAGTATTCCTTTGAAGTTGAGCATGTTCTCATGAGTATATACTTAAGTTTTTTCGAGAAACCGGGGCCAGGTTTACACCGCCTAAAATTTTTATATTCCCATGTCACCATAACTAAGAATGAGTAGCATGCAGCAAGTTTAGGCTAAGCAAACCTGGATATTTAGCGTTGAAATATGCTAAAACCTGGTGTAAACATGAAGCATCACAGTTCGAGTATGAGTACGACAGAATTAGAACGGACAGATAAATGGTAGCAGGGGGGCATGACATTCTCTTTTTTTCCTCATTTTAACCATTTTAAGCACTAAAAGAAAATAATTGAACTACAAATTCTATTTTGGTCCAACAATCGTGGCCCCACAGACAGATTTCCGTGTGGCGGAATATGCCCGGTCTCAGTAGTTTCCGTACAGCGTTTCGGTAAAGCCTCTTTCCATGATAAGATTTTTATTGTGCATTTCTCAAGTGTTTACGACAGCGTTCTATTGTTTTCTCGGACATGTATCATTCCAGGGAAAATATCAACATTCTTGTGCAAAATTGAATCTGCACATATATAAACGGTCACTGTTAAGATGACTATACAAATTATCACTTCCTTATAGTATGATTAAAAAGATTTAGTATCTATTACACACAATGTCGTTAGCACGTAAACCCTTTATGTACAACCAGATTCCTATTACAAAGTTCCTGCTGACGTAATGACAGTACAGGTAATAAATGCTTGCTTAAAACAAGTTTTGAAAAATAACAAAATCAATAAATGCTAATTGTCGCAGGTATTTTCTTGCTATTACTTACATATTTTCTATTTCGATTCTCATTTGTGTAGTAGTTTTAAAGATCTTTTAGATTGATGTCGTGTTGAAGCATTCTTTATCCTTGTATCAACACTTCAGTCTGTCTGGTTGCTTCTACAAGTAGTGCTAAACTTTAAAATAATGAAAAGAAAAATCACTACAAAACATTGAAGACTTCTTCATAACCGAGGATTTTTTAGTCTAGACTGGTGTTTTTGTCTCTCCAAATGGGCTTGAGTTGTGCAAGCACTGATGTTGTTTGTGCTTTCCTTGCCAGCATCTTTGGTTTTGAGCCTTCAACCGATATGATGGAACCAAGATATTTGAAGGTCTTCACGTGTTCTAATTTGTACCGCTGACTTTAATTTCAGACGTTTAGCCGTAGGGATTGTTTGTCATTATTTTGGTCTTTTCGGCGCTGATCTCCATGTCAAAGATTGAAGCCGCTTTATCGAGATGTTCGACTAGTTTTCGGAGTTAAGCTTCACTTCCTGCAAGGCCGCCCATGTCGTCCGTAAAATAGAGGTTTGTGATGGTTCTTCCTCCGATTGAAACTGTGCCTTCGTGGTCCTCTAAGGCATCTTCCACGATCCTCTCGAGGAAGATATTGAAGAGAGTTGGAGACAGGAGGCAAACTTGGCGTACTCAAACAGTGGTTCGGAACCAGCCTCCTTTACTACCGTTTAAAATGACAGGACTTGAGACCTTGTTGCACAGTTGGTCAATGAGGCATTGGCGAGATTGGCGTTGATGTTGTTTTTCTGCATGGTTGACCATAAGGCGGCGTGCTAAACACTGTCAAATGCCTTCTCGAAGTCAGTAAAATTCATGGTACAGATGTTATTGGTGCTGTAGGTATCTGTCACGGATTACTCTTAAATTGAATATTTGCTCTGTGGTACTTCTATAAGGTCTGAAACCTACTTGTTCTTCAACTATGATGGAATCCGCTTCAGGTTTCAGTCTGTTCATGATAACCTTCAATATTACTTTGCTTGGGTGGCTTATCAAGCTGATGGTACGGTAGTTGTTACAATGCTGGATGTTTCCTTTTTTGGTAGTGTAGTGATGGGGATGGCCAAACCCCGGTATTCCAAATGTTGTTACAAATATTGGTAAGGGCGGTGATCATTGTCTCTCCTCCTGCTTGTACCAGCTCTGCAGGTATGTTGTAGTTCCCTGCTAATTTGCCTTTCTTAAGCGCTTTAACTGCTGCCTCCACTTCTTCTCTCAGAATAGATTGAGATTCTTCTTCTAGTGCTGCAGTGGGGCCATTTAGTACTGTTGAATCTCCATAGAGCTGACGGTTGTAGAGCTCCGAGCAGTATGCTGTACATCTCCCAAGAATTGCCTGGTCTTCTGTGAGGCTTTTTCCAGCTTTGTTTTGTATGCTGGATGGTCGTCCCCTTCTCCAAGTGGTGAGATATTTTGTCACTTGATATGCTTTCTAGGTATTGTTCCTCTGTAAGCACTATTCTATCTCTGTGCATTGCTGTTCGATCAAAACCGTTTGGCTTTCTTCAACGCTGGCCTGACTTTGTTGTTGGCTGTTTTATATTTCTTTCTTCCTTCTGGATCTTTCTTATTTGTATTGAGTTATCTCCTTTTGTTACAATGTACACATTTCCGAGGTATAGATGAGTAACCGAATAAAGAGGAAAGAAATTTAAAGTTGACTCTTTGCATCGTCACAAAAGAGACGTTGTCTAAAAGAAATACCCATGAGGATTGACCCTTATACAACTGTTGTTCAAAAGTTATGGTTATTACGTAAGGTTGTTTGGTAGGTAACCGGTGAAACATACAAACAAATAGAGAAGATGCATGTCAGTAATTTAGAGCAAGACTCCAAAACATTCAATGCTCTTTTGAACACCCCCCCCCCCCCTGTGTTTTAGACTTTCACCTTTGACACAAGAGAGTATTCAGAAAAAAGAGGTCTTTCGTGTGTACCATAGTCTCTTTTTCCTTTTCAAAACACTGCTTGAATTTGGCGATTCGTTTGGTGTTTTTGTAGAATTCACACTTTTCAAACAGTTCTCCAATCGCCACTAACATTCGTACTGAGTCCTGGAATTAAGTTGAATGCAAATTTACAGCAGGAAAGGAGATCTGATATTCGAATAATTGGCCTCCCAGAATCTTCTGTTCATGACATTTTATGAAAGACATATACGTATAGTCGGTTTGTACAAAAGATATTTGTCAGTATACCGGTATGTGAGATACCACCTAAATTATTGTCCGAAGTTCACAAGTATATGTATCTTTTCTTTCATAACGCAAGCACATGTGATTATAAAGGAGTCTGTCTTAGCTGTATATGGTTTTGGCCTTAGATAATCGCGAGGAAGCTTCAGTTAAAGCTATGTAAGTAACGTTTTGGATAGCAATGGAGATTTTGGCCATTGACAAATTTGTAAGTATGCTCATTTGTTTATGAATATCTGGAAATTACTGGCACTATACACTTAGAAACTGGTACAAATGTCACATACAAGTCAAACAAAACCTGTATTAAGTTTCTTGGTGTCGTGTTGCCAACCATTAGAAAGAAAAACATCGAACAATTCTGAATCACATTTTATTAACATTTTATGTGATGAAAATACTGCTATATAGCGGTAAATAAAAAATGACTGTTTATGTTAAAAATTTAGGCCCAGGCATTTACCAATCTGCCACGTTGTTCATTTGTAATGGGGAAATCGAGAGTGGAAAGGGTCCGACTATCTACAATCATTTGAAACCCATTTCTTTACTAAAGCATTATTATGTAAACAGAACTATGGGATTAGAAACTGGGCTAAAGTGATGACAGGAATGGGGAATGGTTTGACAGGTGATATGACTAGACCTAGGCTAGTTAACTACCATTCTGTTGCTCGTCAATTGGCTCAGCATATTCTGTACCATTTTTGAGGACTACCAAACTGTTCTAATTGGAATTTTCTACTTTTTAAACACCCAGCCAACCGTTGTCACGCACTTACAAATATCCAGGATGTGTTAAAGTGACATTTCACATTTATTTCATTTTCTAAAAGTATGTCTTGATGCAAAGATTGTATATTCTAATGCGTAGAAATGCTATCAGTTTTTTAAGTTATTATTTATAAGCGAAAAATACGCCTTCAAAGGTTAGACAGAAATGACAAATTCTATATAAATCTTAACTGTTGTCCACAACAATTTGTTTAATTTTAGCACAAAAATATATAATATTTCTTGTAAACGGTTCAATATTTTGGCTTGCAATTTTCAGAATTTTCATAAGAAAACATGCTCTTTCAGATAGAATAAAAGTTATATTTATGTAAAGATAATTGTGAAATGTCACTTTAAATGATCCCTAGCAGAAGATTTAAGAAGGTAATCAAGTCAGGTGTATGAGTGTATTTTTGGATTTTTAGACGGTGTATAAAACTTTAGACGCACTTCTAAAATTCTTTTGTCATGACAAGGATACAAAGTTAAATGGTTATGCCAAAAAGATGATACAGTATGACTTTTAAATATTGCCTGTACATACCGATACCTCCTGATGATTGTCTTTCCTAAAGTTACTGAACTGTGTCTTCTATTCAAGAAAGTCTTATTAAAGTGTCAATTTATAACTTCAGACTACAGCTTATAGAAATTAAAAATGTGAAAGCTCCACTCATTGACCAACTCCAGACTGAAGATGGGCAGTGTAAAATTAGTATTCAAGACAAACCTTGTGGTAGACGGAAAACAGAACATCGACAGTATTAAGGTGAAATTCACTGACAAAATATCAGGGATTGTAGACACTATGTTTCTAGAAGATGGTGGCAATATTACTTATGCATTTGGTATCCTATCCCGTAGGAGCATGCGGAAATGACAAATTGGACATACTAATCAGGCATTATGGTAGAGAGAAGAATTAAAACCAACAAACAAACATCCTCTGGTGACTGAAAAGCCTATTATTGATCAAAATGCAACAAGAAGAGAATGGGTTATGATGAAAAATTAAGTCTTTCAAGAAGTTAATCAAAGGAATAGTATGTCTACCCTATACCACCTGATTGTAAAAAAAGCCAGTTTCCTTACATTCTAACACATGCAGCAGCATAACATCCCCTTTCCACACCTCAGACTGTTACATGGGTTTAAGTGCCCAAAACAGTGTGAAAATTTGCCTTGCGAAATAGACTGGGTGCCACAACTGTTGACAATTCATTGGTGGTGAAAATTGAGGGTGGTTTAGTTGATTTTGTTCCGACCTTGAATGAATGAAGATATTTACATTTAAATCTGCTGATGTTTTCTTTAAATTTAGTGTTTCAATTTTAAAACTTGTAGATATATAAAAACAACAACCTATTCATACTTTTCTACTCAATTTGTAAATTGATGATATGAAAAAAATCAACAATGATAACTTCGATAAAGTGGTAGATACGGACCAACCTTATAAGAGGCTTATTATCATTCGACTTACCGAATACTTATAGAAGAGTTTTATTTACCAGAACAAGGGAGAGTGCAAGGAACAATGCCGAAGACGATGGTTTAGTTGAGGCATGCGAAGGTGCTTCGACTGTCGTGAAAGGTGGAAATGTAACGTGCATGGTAATGATACGTGAAAAATATTTACAGGCAACATTTCAGTTTATTATAATCCGTTGTACAAAACAGATAATTTGAAGGATAAAATTAAGCGAAGTCAAAGTAGAGCGGACTCTTTTTGGACAACCAGTTATCCTTTCGGAACAACACGCAATCAGTCTAGGGAACATCCTACATTATCCTTTTGGACCTGTTTCTTGGTCCTTAGCCACAACAGATGGGCGTCCAGTGAGGACAGACAAAGCAAAGGCCATGCATCGTTTAGAAGCTGGCGTTGACCATCCAGAACGGCCGGAACCCGGTCAACTTGTATACATACTTGACGACACGTTTGAGGAGTTAGATCAAAAATATTCAAAAGCCTTCCGAAAACTAAACGCACCGATTTTTGACTGACTTCCACATATATAGAAGATACTATGAAGGCAACAGGAAAGTCTGACACGTTCCTAACAAAAGGAAATAAAACCAAGTTACCAAAATATTGGAAAGTATTCATGTGAAACAGCACTAACAAAAGGCAGCGGATTGAACTTCTCGTAATAGAATGGTCTGACTACAAATACGTCCCAAAGCTCAAGCGTGGAAGTTTTCTTTGTGAGAGGTGAAAAGTGTAAAAGTTTATGATGTAAAGAAGATTTGACGACAGCGTCTGTCCCAGTAAATGAGTCGCATCTCAAGAGGAAGCTGGCACGAGGATTATGCTTCACCACAGACATGCCTCTGAAGGAGACACCAACAGAACTATAATAATATTATCTCCTGACACCGATGTTTTAGTTCTGTTACATACATGTACAAATGTACAAGAACTAAATACCAATAACAGACCAGTAATGTAAGACACAAGTATAGGAAACAAACGACGCACTTTGAAGGTACATGATATCATTCGAAACCACGGAAGTGATGAGTCTAAGGCACTCATCGGCCATCATGCATGCGTGAGTTGAGATTCTACCAGTGCATTTTTTCGACAAGGCAAACTAATGCATCTGAAGCTGGTAGATCACAACAGACTTCAATTTGTTGCATTTGACATTAATTTAAATATCTTTAATGTAAATTATTCTTGTTTAGAGTCATTGTTTTAGAAGAAAGATAAAGTTTATGTGTATGTAATGAAAGAAGAGAAGTCAACGTTCCTCCGGTACTTTTTGTTGTAATATTTGTAGCTTTTTCGATTTGTAATGTCAATGAAATCATCCTTCCAAACACGTATTTTGGTGCCGTTAATATCAATTCATCAATGTTTCCATGTTTTATTGTCTTGATGGTGTTCGAGTAAATTCCAAATCTTCTGTACAAAAAACAAGTAGAAACATTAAACTGATTCTTCAATTTACAAGTTTAGGTCACGTGTACGGACGACATGGAAAACGTGCAATAACGCAAATCCACAAGTCTATTCTAGAATATATCTTATTGTGTGCGTTAACACTAAATCATAAGCCCCGTTTTAAATTCTGACTTTATAGCCAGACTCCACGCTAAGGCGTATTGATTTCAAAGAATCTTTGACGGGCATTAAAACTATTCTTTTGACTTTCATAAGATTTTCGACATTCGAAAAGTCAAGAAATCTAGTCAAAGGTGGAAACTTTGCCCGAAGGCATGGTTATATCTGTGAGGACCACCCTTTGCTGAACCTCAAAGAGTTTGTTTATGTCATGCTAAAGAATTGGATCCAATTGTAAAAAAAAACTTAACAGAAATTTTACAGAAAGGTCTGAACATGATCACGAATTGATCTACAAACAACTGGTAGTAGTAGAGAATGAGAATAAGAAAATGAAGAAAAATGATGATAATTTTTGTTAAAATTCGACGATCGATTCCCAACGGGTTTCCCTTTGTGGAAGGCGAGACTGATCATATGAATGGTTTGGAGTAATACCTGGTTATCACGATAAACTATCAGAAATAAAGTACTTATTTCAAATCGTTGGTTTCTTTCGACTTTCAGAAATAGATATATCTTTTTTGTTAAACAAAACAGTTGGTTTATGTGAACTTTCAATTTCAGTTTTACAAGTATAGATACATGTATATAGTCCCAAACATTACATTACAATATTCACATTTACGAACGACAAAGTGGATAATTACGTTACGCAAAAATTTTAGAATATTGCCAATAATTCTGGTTATACCTGAATGGTTTGAATTCGGTCTCAACAGAGGTGGAAATACGCTATGAATTAGCGTGATGTAGTTAAAATAAAAGTTTGTAGATGGTCAATGTCTTTATTTGATGTGTTTCTATGAATTCTATAAAAAATCTCCACAACTTTACATATTACAGAAATAGTTTATTTTAGAGTAAAATGGTTTACGCTAACAATCAGCCTAGGTTAAAGTTTACGGTGACATTTCGAACCACAATTGATAGGTGTAAAATCGAAGCATCAACTACAGTTATGAAAATGCTTCAGTGTCATTTAGTAGAGCAATGATTGACGTTAAGTATTCTGACTTTGTCATACAATTCCATTGATCTATAATATATCGCTGCACAGGATTCTATCTATACAGGGTGGTCCTTATCTGTCAGCTGATATTTTATCCACGAGGTAACACCTATGCGATATTCTTATTTGATAAACTATGCGTTTTTAAAGAATATTACGTCAATGCGTCATAAAATTGTATTTTGGGATAAATGATATACATGAACGACGTGCATTATATTTTTAAACGCATTGAGACCTGTATACACGGCTCGTGTTTTTTCCCGTTACAAATCACAGCGATAACATGACGGAAATATTTTGCAAAATTGTTGCTTTGAAACATGTAACTGTTTGAAGAACAGCTAAGGCAGCTTGAAATGAATTATTAAGCCAGCAATGCATTAGTTTTAAAAGCTTATGTCTTGTGGAAGACCACGCTTTCGAGAATACGTAACAAACGTTCCAGATTTGAATAATACATGTACGTGTAATTTGTAAAGGTAGTAACTGTTTTAATGCAAAAATATGACGATTGAAAAGAATTTTTAATCAAAGTACTGAAAGTACTGTTAGAGAGCATGTTTGACACAACATGAAATCTTGTGACAATATTGCATGGTAACATAATTATTCATGCAAAACAATCCATGAATATAGGTGGAGCTGTATTAACAAAACATTTTAATCCAACAGCAAAATTTTAGACTGTCCCGAATCCAAAGATGTTGCAGACGACAATTTTAATTGAATGAAATTTTACATGTTTCTGTCTTTCTATATAGAAAACATTGTGGGAAATGAAGAATTTGCTTGTCATAAGCAGTTTCTTCATTTTCCACATTATTTTCTGAGGCTATTTTCCCGTGGGTGTCAAAAAGAGTCACTGTGTGGTAATGGGTTGAAAGAAAGCCCACCAAAACGTCACCAAAACATGACTTCATTCAAAAGGTTGCATAATGAGGAACTGTCCATCATAGTTTCTTACAAATTCAACCATAAATGGAGGAATGTGTTAAAAATGTATTGACAATAAAGTGAAGCCTCTTTTTCTGTGATGCAATATTGTATCACCAAACCTATCACCATTTTCTTCTTTTACCTCAATATTTTCCAAAGCTTGCTCTTACAGACATGGCGAAGAACCAGAAATCTTTGTCAGACATTCGGTCTGACAGTTTCAAATAATCCATGACTGCTCTTATAGATACATTAAAACAAAGTTTTGTTTGGGAAAGGATAAGTTCAAATCAATTCATTCATAAATGTGTGAGAAGATGAGTTAATAGGAAATTTACTCTAATGCCCCCTTTATCCATGACACAACATACTATCACCAAACAGCGCAAGCTTTACAATAAATACACTCAGATAGACACCCACTAGTAGAATTTCTGTCTGCGGAATGTGATTCTATTTTTGGACCATTTGCACTGTCCAAAATTTAGGCTACATGACTTGACCGCATGACCTGCATGACCCAATTGTGAATGGCAAATTACTACTCAGATCTCTTTTTTATTTAAGACTTGTTTAATACTTAATTTTTTGCTTAGATCATACATGCCATCTATTTTATATTATGACACATTTGACACGTAGACTATTCTATTTGTCATTTAGATCTTTTTGACTTGTTTGGGAGGAACTATTTTCGTTGTGCGGTTTGTAAAGTACATCTAAAGTACATTAAAGCATGATAAAATAAGAGAGCCATGCTCTCTAAAAATTGAATTGAAGCAAGACATGTCCTTAACTTTCTGTATTTAAAGAAATTAATCAAAAGACATTTTAATAGCATTTGGGACTCTTAAAAATAAAATATTCTAATAACCAGACATACTTCAAAAGAATATTTTTATACTGAATTATTATTGCAAATAAAAGAGATTTTACAAATCGATGCTTTTCTATAAAAAAAAAACTCGTAACTGCAGCTGGTTTTAAGCTGCTGTTGCGAGGGTTTTTTATTGAAAAAATCATAAAGTACACACAATGTAGTGAACGTATGTAACACACATGACGTCACAATTTCAAAATGACGTCACACAGTTTACTTAACAACCTCCTTTTTTTTTAGAAATACAGACGTTGTCGCCAGTGAGTTTCTTGTTGTTTTTTTAAACGAGCTTTAATAGAAATCATTTCAGATTCATACATATATAATAGTATTGTTCTCCTGATTGATGTTATGTGAAACTTGTTTAGCCTATAACAGTTATAATACAGCAATCGCGAATTTCAGATATGAAGCAGTGTATTTTTGTTTCATTTTTTCAAAATATTTTTGTTCAAAAAGAATTTTGTCCCAAATACACCGACAAAACTAGTATTCATTTCTTTATTTCTACCGGGATTCGTCCTAATTGATTTATCAGCGTCGAGTAAATATCGCTGAAATTTTATTTTAAATTTTAAGAGAAATTAAAAGAAACTGTGTCTGAAAAACCCATCGTAGCCTAAATATCGCGCCACGAAAAGAAAATACGCAGAGCTATTGTGTTTCTGACTTTAAAAGAATAGATAAAGTTGTTGATGTGAAAGAAATTGAAGTCGGTGCTGACTTATTAGTATCATTATATAATCTGGCGAATAGAAGGGCATCAACTCTCCTTATAGACATGTTTAGCATCAGCGAAAAGATTCGACTCGCAGTATGAGCAGAGTCGATGCTTTTTTGGTACGTTTTATAAATATCCTTCTTTTGTCATAACACGGCAAATATCATTTCATCAGACCCAAGCAATAATAAAATAATAATGTGCAGGTTTTATAGGTCTTTTTAAAGCATTCGGTGTTTATATAAGCCCAATCTGGTTAAACCGAGCCTACTTCCTTCAGTAGTAAAACCGAGACTTCAAAAGAGGCTTATCTGCTTTAATTATCACCGGGTACCGTTATTCGGCCAATAAACGAAGGTTTGTGGCCATTTTTATTATTGCAAGCAGGACAAACTAGCGAAACCAAGCTCGCGCAAGGACCATTGAATTACGATACTGTAAACAAGCGTTAAAGATAAGAGGGCATTGATTTGTTTCTGAAGACTGATTGATAAAACAAAAGGATACACAAAGACATGTGCATCGCGATCAATGGTGGTGGTCCCAACGAACATTGAAGGAATGAAATCGTAGAATGATACACCTCTCCATGGAAGAAAGATTTCTTTTTTCTCTAAGAAATGTCAAAAGATGTAAAATTGTAGTATTTTAATTGCGAATTTTGTGGGTATTTTTTCTTCGAAATCAATGTCAATTGCATCGTTATGTTAGTAACATATTTCTTAAAGCTATGCATGCCCTCAAATTTAACAAAAACCGCCACATTTGCTATGCTAGCCGTTGTGAATTTAAGGTACTTGTATTCCGTCCATCATTAAATACCAAACCCCTCCTGCAAATTCCTGCAAATTCAGGTGTATTCGATGGTAAAGGAAATGGCAAAGGAAATTGACAAGCGTCACGCATTAGATGGACATTGTTGATTTTTGAAAAATCAACTGATAAAAGGTTATTGAAGATAAACCAAAATTTTGGTTTATCTTCAATAACTTTTTTAATCACTTGATTTTTTTTAAAAAAAAAAATCTACCACGCCCATGTTATTTTTGTCATTTTTCCACATTCTCTGCTTCAAACCGAATTCAATATGGTCAAGTATTAAAAAAGACATTGAAGATTATCGGAAATTCTGAGTCACGTGATTATACACCGTGTATAGCTCATGAATTTCCAGGGTTCTTCCGTGTCAACGAAATTTCCGTTGTCCCGTATGACACCCGATGCATGATTTGTTTTATGGTGTACCAAACGGGTCAAAAGTCTATTTAGAGCGTGCACACATAAAATATACGCGTCGACGCCTAAAATTTACGCGAGCAGTTGCAAATTTATGCGTCGACGCGTAAATTTTCAACTGCTAGCGTAAATATACGCGTCGACGCGTATTTATCTATCAACCAATTAGGGTTGAAACCTTCGTTTCACCCAATTTAATGGTATAAAGGGAAAGGTTTCTAACCACCTCTCCCATTGGCCAGCCTCGGTTTCACATTTTTTACTCCTGCGCGTAAAATTTACGCGTCGACGCATATATTTTCAACTGCTCGCGTAAATTTTATGCGTGCACGCTCTATATAGACTTTTGACCCATTTAGTACGTCATATTGTTTGGTATCTCATGACGGTTGGAATACAGGCTTATTTATCTACGTAACATATTAAGCTAAGGGATGTCCGAACAGACACAGATGCCTGGTACATCGCAATATCATTGATATGTTGGTGCAATCAGAAAGGAATCATACCGCGATTACTATGTTGTTCGCTTTTTGTCGACAAGGTTGTCACAATAATTACTATATGGTAATGAAAAACTATAATTTAGAAGGTTTACAAGAACTTGCCAATATTATCTGGACAGGAACCATCAACCATGAAAGGTTGTTCCACGAATAAGACATTTCGTGTATTTGTTTGGCTTGTTTGTATTTCTGTCTAATGAGAATGGTCCTCTTTTAACCCTTTCCCAAACGGCAAAATTTTAGGGTGATCCACTTCAAAACATGCCACAAATGGCAAATTGGATGTTATTAAAGATAGGATTTGTGTAAAACATGGCACAGAAAATATTGAGACAAAAGGAGAAACTGCTGGTTATCAGCAGTTTCTTCTTTTGTTTCAATGTTTTCCCAAGCCTTTTCTATTAGGGACGTCAAAACAAGGTCTTGTTTCGGAAACGGTTAAACGAAAATGTTTCCATTGTTTCTCAAACCCGATGTTATGAATACTCGTTGGAATAGTCTCACTGACACGATGTCGTTCATTGTTTCAGAATACCTCTGTTGTGGGCACTCATTGAAATCGTCTTGTCAAGATGATTGAATATACACCTCATTTGGGTTTGGCTTTAACCCCTTCCCAAACAAGACCTGATTTTGACGCAATAGAAAAGGCTTTGGAAAACATTGAAGCAAAAGAAGAAAATGCTGATAATCAGCATTTTCTCCTTTTGCCTCAATATTTTCTGAACTATAATATACACAAATTCTATCTGTATTTATGTTCATTTTGTCATCTGCGACAGCTTTTGAACTCGGCGACCCTAATTTTTTGCCGTTTGGAAAAGGGTTAATTAAACATGAGTCGAATCCTTCTAAATATTACTATGGTACTCAACAATATGCCAAAAAAACTTTTTAACTGTAAAGGTAGGTTCACACTAACGAATTTTCCTTACGAATCCTTACGAATTGGACATTCGTATGCCATCCGTGAACATTCGTAAACAATACGCTGGCATCCGTAAATAACTCGAAAGAATAAAATGCTTTATTTCTCAATGTCAGCTGCTTGATGATGATATGGAGATTATATCTTATTATTTACAACCAAAAATATAATAGACATAGTAAAGAAATCGTGCATATTCATAGATTTCGTTTTGAGTGGCCCATTCGGAAAGTTCTATCGTATATAACCGCAAGTATTCGTAAACAACTCTTATGCATTCGTAAACTACTCGCAATGAATCGGTGATATTCTTAGTGATTCGTGCTCATACGGGGACATTTTTTGACATGTTGAAAATTTTCTCACGAATGTCCACGGATTAAATGTTCCGTTATTCAATCGTAATTGACTCTTAGTTAATCGCAAATCATCCGTAAGTGATTCACGAATATAATACGGCAAGTTTACGAATATAAACGAGCCGGGATGTTTAAAAAAGGGCAAATATATTATGAGATTCCGAGAATGATACTAAAACAGATCAGGCTTCCCAAAGGGCCTGATGAGGGTTATGTTTGATGGAGAAGCTGCGAGAGGACAGTGTGGGTCCTGGTCAGACCTTGTGAATATGCAGAGGCATAAGATGATAAATATTTATTTCACATGATATAAGTACACTTTTTCGAAATCATTGCTCATATACTATACTTCGATTCAAAATTGATGACAAATATAATCTATGATAGAGGAAATACTATTTAATGTTTAGCTAAACGTCAAACGATTTCCAATTGGATTTGCAATAAAATGAGGACTAAGAGCCCCTTTTTTATATGTGTTTATATGCACTGGGCTCATTTTTTTTTATCCCATCACAAATAATGACGATAAGTCCTTCAAACGTTGTTCGGTGTTCAGGAAATATTAATTTATTATCCACGAATATAAGATTGAAAAAGTAAAAAAAAAGTAAACGTGCATCGGAGAAAAACTTTGAATAAAGCATTCATAAATATATGCATGGGGTCATAAATGACCCAATACGGTAGTATGAGGGTTATTCCGGTAGAAGCAATCAAGTTTCCTTTCCCAAACGGCAAGATTTTTTGTTGTTTCGATTTGAAAGGAGTTACAGACAAAAATATTATTGATTTTAGAAGTGTAAACTTTGTATGGTATTGAATAGAAAATTCTGAGTGAACAGAAGGAATTGCATTGCTGATTATCAGCAATTTATTCTTTTCTCTCAATATTTTCCCAAACCATGGGACGTCAAAACTAGGTCTTGTTTGAGAAAGGGTTAATGGTTTTGAAGAAATTGTTGGTAAAACGCAAGGTTATTTGTTCGCAAGTCATATATCGTCTTGTCGAATGTCAGATTTTCAAAAACGAGGTTGTCTTTCTTACAACAACAACAACAGTAACAAAATAATAACAAATGACTCGTAAACATTCGTAACTAAGTCGGCAATACTCCTATTGATTCGTAAATAATCCGTAAACAGTCCGTAAACTAGTCGTAGAAATACGTAAACCGTCCGTTAAATTCGCTCAAATCGTAACAAAACGTGAACTTATCGGCAATGTGATTACGAATGTCCAATTCGTAAGGAATCGTAAGAAAATTCGTCAATGTGAACCCACCTTAAACAATTATTCTGAAGTTCTCTTGGAAATGGTATCAATGGAAGTTTGCCAAAACAATTGTGTTGGTCTGAGTTCGTCTATTAATCCACGAACTTAAAACTTAATCTATAATTTCTTTACCATAAATCAGTAGAAAGAAACGAGATGTCTAAGTATAAGTATCATAATACCCTTGATATTTATCTGATTAACGGAGATTAACTAAATAACTAGATATTAGTCTATATGTTTATTTTAATTTACAAAATACCTAGATGGTAGCCGGAATAAGGTTTAGTAAAGATAAGCGTTAATTACAAGTGTAATCGTAAATACAGTCGACACTCGTTGTGTCGAAGTCAGAGGGGGCCATCAAAATACCTCGACATATCCGGAGTTCGACTGATCCGATTTTGATTATTTCGATGAAAACAATATTGAACCATTTTTGATGGGCATCATATGTGTCCATGATTGAAATATAGTAGGAAAAGGAAAGAAATTGCTCTAAACGAGCAATTTCTATCCTTTTCCTTCTAAATTTCAATTGCTGTATTTGTTTCGGAATTCATTTTGATATCCATATGTTGAGGATAGGACATGACTTTCACTTCGACTTAACCCTTTCCCAAACAAGACCTGGTTTTGACCTCCCTACTAGATAAGGCTTGGGAAAACATTGAAACAAAAGAAGAAACTGCTGATAACCAGCAGTTTCTCCTTTTGTCTCAATATTTTCTATCCCATGTTTTACACAAATTATATCTTTAATAACTTCGATTTTGTCATTTTTGGTACTTTTTGAAGTGGATCACCCTAAAATTTTGTCGTTTGGGAAAGGGTTAAGCGGAATTTCGACTCATCTGATGTCGAGATAACGAGTGTCGACTGTATCTCTGTTTTCAGGGGGGAAAAGTCGGTAGATGGAGGAAGTCGTGAAGAAGGTAACAATGAAATTTAGATGTCCCAATAGGGGATTGTCAAGCAAATAACGCGCATGCGCACAAACCGTAATTCAGCTATCGGTTTCCTTTGAGGGGGCAAGTCGATAATCATTCTATAATGGGATAATAAGCGTGACGGATTAATCTGCTACTGTGATTCGTTAAATCGAAAAAATGGGCGGACACGATCATTGTTGCGTGTATGGGTGTGATCATAGACGGACTAAACATGTCAAATAATTGTAGATTCTTCACTTTTCAAAAAAAAAAAATCGGCATTAAAAATGCGTTGGGTATGCGTCGGGTAGACAGAACTTGAGTTTAAAAACACTTACAAATAACGTGAAAGTTTGTGGATGCCACTTTATTTTGGGAAAGCCAGACAGAACTGATAAAAACAATCCTGACTATGTACCAAATAGAAATATACTGTTATATATATTCAAAATAAATGCCAAATGAATACGTTCGTTTCCCTTCTTATTCGAAAAACAAGGAACCTGATCAGTAAGATTAATGCTTAAATTGCGCTCCGACTGGGATGTTTAGCATTATTGATCAATATTTGGTTTTGAAATAATGATACCGATGACCTGTCTCATTAACGTATTGCTATTAATTTCGGTTTTTTCCTTCAAAATTCGTTCAATGACAATTTCGTCTGATTTGTCACATGTCTGGTTGGTGTCCAAAATTATCATTTTTACAGCTTGATTAACCCTTTCCCAAACAAGACCTGGTTTTGACGCCCCTAATAGAAAAGGCTTGGGAAAACATTGAAACAAAAGAAGAAACTGCTGATGCAGTTTCTCCTTTTGTCTCAATATTTTCTATGTTTTACACAAATCCTATCTTTAATAACATCCGTTTGTCATATGTGGCAGTTTCTGAAGTGCATCGTCCTAAAAATTTGCCGTTTGGGAAAGGGTTAAAGGTTAAAGTACATTTCGATTGTCAATATTGATGGGATCAGTATTGTCTATGCAAAGGGTTTTGCAGAAAGGCCTACTGGTATATCACGCGTTTGACAGTCTCGTCGGTACATTACTTTAATATCGCCTTATCAGTATATCACAATCAACGTTATCGGCTTTTCAACAGCAACAAAAAACCCTGTCATCCCAGAACCCTTTCCTCACCGATATGTTCCAAAGAAACGTGCCAATGCGAATATTAAATCTTGAGAAAAAAAAGGAAGAAAAGAAGGCTCGTTAGAACAGGGGCCGGTCGGTCATCGATCAAACCATCGTTTATAACGCTGAGGCAAAGGGGAAACGCTTACCATCATCGTTTTATTCTTTTGTCAGAATGTTTTCACAAGTCAGGGACAGGCGTACAATCACAACTAGGCTTAGCAAATATTATGCATAATACCAAGTGGGGTTAGTTCATAGTGGCGGATCCAGAGTCGTTTCGGGGGGTCAAATGCCCCCACACCCTGTAGTGTAATTTATTAATTTTTCTTAAAACTTGTTTCACTATTTCTAAGACAGCAAATATTGAGACTGTTCTGATCGAATACAGTTGAACACGACACCGAGTTTTGACGTCCCTAGTCGAGAAAACCTTGGGAAATATTGAAGCAAAAGAAAATAATGCATTAATGCTGATCATCAGAAGTTCCGCATTGGGCAATATTTTCTGCGCTCAAACATTTCATGTTTTACTTTAAAAAATCAAATAATTTATAGCCTGTACATTTGTAACTCGTTTTAAAAATTGTGCCAGCCTTAAATTCAGTCGTTGGAGAAAGGATAAAATCTCTCTGAGAAATCGCCATTAATGGCAAAAACACCGTAAATGTTCTTTGATAATTCGTTGTTACAATGTTCTGCCTTCTCAATAACGAAATATCGTTGGCTGAATGGTTAGGAATATGCCAATCACCGGTGTTATTGCAAAACCTCGTAACTGCAGTTTGATTTAAGATGTAATTACAAGGTTTTACAATACCAGGGGAGATATAGGAGTCGATATATACCGGCTATTGATCCCATCAAAATGTATTCGCAGACAAGTGAACGGGCTTCGTGGTCATTACGAAAATATGACAATAGAGATAAAACAAGAAACTGATAAAAATAATGAATCATTTATTTTAAATTTTGACTGATTTTGACATCTAGGGGTCTAGGTGATTCAGCTCGCGCACAATTTAATGTATAATCAAGCTCAAATGTGTAAATAAACATTGTTTTCAACCGTATCTTCTACAAACAAAATAGAGCGCTAATTTGCCCGAAGTAATTAGTGCCCCCTCAGGAACACTGGACGTGTATTTCTAATTTTCTTTGTGAAGAGTTTCGCAAGGGGAATAACTCTTTGACAAACCTCTATTGACCAAACGCCGACAGTCAATCAAAAACATCGATTAGCCAATGGGCGATCAGAAAAATGTCATGCCCCAATTGTTCGATTGTATCGATTTATCGACTGACAATCAAAACAATCGACATGCCAATTGCAAAGAATTTTGTGCTAACAATAGACTAGGTTTACCGTATGTTTTGATAAACCGTCGGTGTTGTTATAAAATCTCGTAACTACGGCTTAAATTAAGCCGTTGTTACGAAATTTTATAACAACACCTACGAAATACTATTTTGTTTGTCCGAATTTACTTCACGATTAACCGGATAAAAGCGTTCCTTATAAACGAACACATGTCCATTGTTTGTATTAAATTCTATGTTGGGCGGAGCGATCTGTCGATTGGCGTTTGGTCAATTGTCTTTCTGTATCAACACGATGGTTAATCACGTGATGCAACAATTTCAGAAAATCTTCAATAATTTTGTTAATACGGGACCGATTTGAATTCGGTTTGAAGCAGAGAAGGTAGACAGACGTCACGCAGTAGATGAACGTGTTGGATTTTTTGAAAATCAACCGATAAAAAAGTTATTGAAGATAAATCAAAATTTTGGTTTATCTTTGATACTTTTTCATCCGTTGATTATTCAAAAAATCACCACGTACAGCTATTTTCTGACATTTTCCAAACTTCCCTGCTTCAAACCGAATTCAAATTGGTCAAGTATTGACAAAAATATTGGCGATTATCTGAAATTCTGAGTCACGTGATTAACCATCGCGATCAATGTTGGTAAATGCCATAACTACCCCTTTCAAGACCCCGGCTCTATTACATAGTTGAAAAGCAATCGAAGACATCAACATTTCAATCAAATTCAATACATTTTAAGTGACATTTCACATTTATTTCATTTTTTAAAAGTATGTCTTGATGCAAAAATTGTTTATTCCAATGCGTAGAAATGCTATCAGGTTTTAGAAGTTGTTATTTATAAGCGAAAAATACGCCTTTAAAGTTGAGACAAAAATGACAAATTCTATATAAATCTGAACTGTTGTCCACAACAATTTGTTTAATTTTAGCATAAAAATATATATTTCTCGTAAACGGTTCAATATTTTGGCTTGAAATTTTCAGAACTTTCATAAGAAATGATGCTCTTTCAGCTAGAATAAAAGTAAAATTTATGTAAAAATAATTCTGAAATGTCACTTTAATTTGCTTTGTCAGCTTGAACAATTCGAGCCAGGACTACGATAGTCAGATTGTTATGCTTTCAAAAGACGTTTTAGATGATACAGATGATAGCCTAAAACACAAAATCCAAAAAAGGAGTAGATGCATGTATCATGACATGTATTGAGGTACTTCATGCGTGTTTTCTCGAAAAGCATTAGCTATTGTCCCACACAATAGCAAAGATCACACTAAATACCTGACCACCGATGGGAAAAAGCAGCGTGCTTGATGCCCAAATGCGTTCAAAAACGAAGACGTTGTAGACGAAATTTTGAAGTAACGTTTGTTGTTTGTTTGTGTGTATTTGTTTTGTGTGTGTGTGTTTTTTTTTTTGTGTGTGTGTGTGTGTGTGTAGGGGGGGGGGTATTTGTGATAAAAAATATTGGGGTAAATGAAGAAATTGCACAAGCAATTTTTTTTTCAAAGCCTCCACCTTGTGTGGAATAAAAATAGTCATTTTCGGAATGGGTTATACCCTCCTTCCTGAAGGGAAAATAATTATAATAGAAGTCAAAAATGTAAAACATCGAATAAATCTGTTTCGCCAGAATGCAAACATCTTCAACCGAATCGATATCACAAAAGATAACCACCAATAACACGCGTTTCAACGACGGCCAATACTGCATTTTCTTATTTTCGATACTTGTAAACAAGAAAAATAAAACAGAAAAAATGTAATTGAATCGAGCCGAATTAAAGAAAAATGTAATACATCAAATAAGTGCTGAGTATATGGAGATTTCTTTTCATATAATTCTGAAGATGATTAATATTCATTTTATAAGAAAGGGTAAATTTACAACAACAATCCGGTGCACCAAATATTATATCGAGAAACAACAACAGCAACAACAACAACAAAAACAAACAAAAAAAAAAAAAAAAAAAAAAAAAAAAAAAAAAAAAAAAAAAAAAACCAACAAACAAACAAAAAAAAAAAAACCAAAAAAAAAAAAACTCTAACGTCAGGCATAACTTTTAATGTCATACCTCATAATTTTACAGGCAAATTGTCAATATATTCTACAATATGCAACATATTCAAATTTGGAACCACCAAACATTGTCTGTGTCTGTTAAAGGGAACCTCGTGTAAAAAAATCTCAATATACTGTATTGTTTGACCGGCGCCATATTGACTCCGAATTATTTGACCCAAAATGTATTTTTATATTTAAATTTCTAAAGCATCACTGAATTTTGATGCATTTTATAGCGTAATTTTGAGCTAATTAAAGCTATGTATCATTTAAAGGGACTCTTTTATGACGTATAGCTGCAATCAAGCGAAATCTGTTTGATTCTATGTTTTTTGAATGGGATCCTTTTTCTCAGAGAGGTTTTAATTAAAAAGAGCTTATAATTTAATTTTGATCGAGATTTGCATATTTCCGATTTCATTGGTTTTTAAGTTCGTGCCACCAAAGGCGTTCTCCATTTAGACTTAAGTGTAAATGAATGTTTCATTTACAATAATTCTCACTTCATTTCAGCATCACGTTTATGGCCCAATGAAATGGTTTTATGTGGAAAATCGCCCAATAGGAAATGTTGGTTTAGTTTTATGGACCCATGAAATATGCGCACTCAGATGGTATATTTGTATCGCCCATGTCTCTAACTTAAGGTATTGATGATAAAAATTGAAAGTTTGAAACTCTAGTTTACATCAATGGGTTTTAAATTGAATTCTTTCCTGATATAAGTCTTTGATTTAGCCCTGTTGCTCGATTTAATTTAAGAGATAATGTAAAAGAATTTACAATGTGATTTCTTCGTTTATAACTTATCAAAAGATGCACTCGTACATGTACAAAATTGTGCAATTAACATGTGGGCAACTTTGCACAATACTTTTATGACAAAATTAGGGTTATCTCTGTTTCCTTTTTTAATTTAATAAAACTTTGGACTGGAGAACCCATAAAAAAGGTTTATATGAACATTTATTCGTAATTCAATTTAAAGATTTGAAGAAACCATTTGAATGTTGGAAAAAATCAATATTATAATAGAGAACGATTTTTTTCAGTTAACAGTGACGTTATCCATAGATGTTGTTATAAAATCTCGTAACTACGGCTTGGATCAATATTTATTATAGTATATGCAAGATATGGAGATGTCCATTTAGTAAAAAAGACATAACATTCCGATTTCATTCTTTTAAAGTATATCTTGATGCAAAGATTTGTTATTCTAATGCTTAGAAATGCTAGATTTATCAGTTTTTTTTTAAGTCGCTGTTTATAAGCAAAAAATACGCCTTTATAGTTAAGACAGAAATGACAAATTCCATATAAATTTGAACTACACTGTTGTGGACATCAATTTGTTTAATTTTAGCACAAAAATATAATTATATATTATATTTCTCGTACACGGCGCAATATTTCTGCTTGAACTTTACAGAATTTTCATTAGAAAAGATGCTCTTTCAGATAAATAAAAGTAAAATTTATGAATAGATTATCTGTGAACTTTTATACGAAGGCTATCAAGCTGTATATGATATTGTTAAACAGTTTGATTTGAATATATGATTTTAAATTTCAATTCTCCGGACAAAAGCATCTTGAATTAACTTTGACAAATTAATTTGACTGATCTTATTAGAGTTATTGACCATAAAAACAATGTTATGCATACGAATATAATTATTTCTTTTAAGATAATTTTTCCGTAATACAGAATATGCATCCCAGATAAATATGAAATAGAACTCATCTTCAATTTCATTCGAATTACATATCTGACAAATTCTTTGATTTATTTCAATTCTATTTTAACCATGTCTTCCGTAGATCTACATGACTCTCTCCTTACATAATACTCTCAAACAAACAAACAAACAAACAAACAAACAAAAAACATCAAAAAATAATAAATAAATAGATAAAGTAAAACACAATAAAGATAATGAGAAGAATAAAATATCATACAGGGGCCGTATTCACCAAAATTTCTTATTCAATTGCCAAATTACATTACAAGCTATCTGATTGGACGAGACGTATGTCTTGGCCAATCAGATGGATGGTTGTGTAATTTTTAAGATAAACTTGGAATTAGGCTAGTTGGTAAATAACGTACCAAGATCCATACACAACAATAGATACATTAAAATTTTGTTGTCCATAAATGTTAAATGATAGAAATGTTTACGATAAAGTTGATGTGATTACAAAATGTTTGATTGGCGAGTGGTTCTTCTATTCAATTTATAAATACTCGTTTTATTATAAACATTTTGTATATCCTGCAATATATCCATGTTTATAAATGAATGAAACAAGTATTTAAAACATTTTTTGAAAAAAAACTTCTTCTAGTAACCACAATTACTAGGTTAACTATTCTTGGAAATAAAAGTGCTTTGATATTTGCTTCATAATAGTTACTGTTTGAATTTACGGAGTGAAATTAAAGTGACATTTCAGAATTTTTTGTCATAAATTTTACTTTTATTTTCATCTGAAAGAGCATATTTTCTTACGAAAATTCTGAAAATTTAAAGGCCAAAATATTGAACCCTTTACGAGAAATATATATTTTTGTGCTAAAATTAAACAAATTGTTGTGGACAACAGTTCAGATTTATGTGGAATTTGTCGATTCTGTCTCAACTTTAAAGGCGTTTTTCTCGCTTATCAGCAGCAACTTAAAAAAACAATATCATCTATACTCTTTAGAATAACCAATCTTGGCATCAAGACATACTTTAAAAAATTGTAATTGGAATGAAATGTCCCTTTAAATATCACTGTAAATTTGAAATAGACAAATATAATGAAATATATATATAAAAGAGAATAGAGACGAACAATCCGTGACAACGAAATAATAATACGAATCAGCAAATAAAGCTAAGTGACTGAACGTGGTAGTAAAATAAAAGTCCCAAAACAAGCGAAAATGTCGCCTTTTTTACTTAGTCATTTATAAATTGAAATAAGATGAACTTGACATTTAATAAATACAAATATCCCGGTATATATATTCTAGGCTTTTTGGCAGGACAAGAGTACGACCAGCCTACACATGTGTACAGTCTTTCCCCATTTACCTGACAATATTTAAACAAACGATTCACCCCACAGTATCTTTTCAATATCATAAAATGCTAAAGAAAGGTTTATTACATACAGTCAAAACTGTGTTAGCGGCCACCTGTGTATAGCAGCCAAACTGTCGTATGCAGCCACTCCAGGTCCTCCCATGCAATTTTACTCTTTAAAGTAACTGTGAATAGCAATATACTGTCTAATGTGGTCAGTGGCCACCTTTAATTGTCCCAATTGCTCTTTACCTATATCCCCTTAAGCAGCCATGCTCAACTAATTGGTGGCAGGTAATGTGTGAAATATTGATAATGCATCTAGCAATTTGCCTAATCATGTGTATAAACCATGAAAAGGTGTGATAAACAGTTAAATGTCATATAAAAGTGTACCCTTTTTACTTTACAACATTTGCCTTTACTTCATATGAATAAGGCCAGTCATACAAGTAGACATTTACATTCAGCCTTCAGAATATTTATTTTGTGTTAAGCAGCCAACTGTCGTATGTGGCCAGTTTTGATGTGTCCCTTGGCTGGCTGCATATGACAGTTTCGACTGTATATAAAACAAGTACGCTTTTTATTACAAATAGTTAAACAAGGGTTATTTATATGTAAATAAGTATTACTACATATGCTAAAATGTTTATTGCCTCAAACTTACAGGCATGAATTCCAAATATATTTTCATATTTGATTAATTTGTTATTAGCTCGGTAGTTACTGAATGGGTGATAAACTAAACCTAACAATTATCCCCCACATCAATTATTTGCCTTTCATTTAGGAAAATGTCGAAACATGTTGAATTTTTTCTACGTGTATCAATAACCAATTTTTACAAAAACAAGCATTAGTACGTGAACTATCACGTGTTCTTTCTATTTTTGATCGATTCGTGATCAATTTAAAAAGCAGACTCATAGGAAGCAATTTATTTTGGGAGGCGCAAGCCCCTGTCCGGGCCAGTGTCTGAATATTTGAGGGGCTAAATGGGAGTTTTCCTTAATTCTCAGTGTGAAATAAGGAAGAGTCGGCATTTGTGGCCAACCCTGGGGAGACCTGTTCCTACGGGCATCAAAAGTAAGTGAATCAGTGAAAGACAAAGTCAAGAGCTTCCGAAGCAACCTTTGCCTTCTATGTAGTGTGATGGGTAATAAATTTTTATTTGTTACACTTGTATACAAAATATGTATTCTTACAAATATCAATTAAAGACATTTATGGATGCTAAAGTAGATATTACTACAATTACTAAAACCTTTATTATCTCAGACTTACCTGCATATATTCCACATACACCAAACACCACTAGCTCTTGCGCAGATCGATCAATAAATGAACAATATTGCATTTGGGACTGATTTGTTGTTGATCATTAAAGTGTGCAGCAAAATAATCCCTTCATAAAAGAAGAATTATTATGCTGTCCAAAGAATGCAACTCTAGTCGACAAAATCAATGGTGACGAATAAAAACAAAACAAGGTCTCGTTTCGTAAAAGGTTAAAGTGTGCAACAGAATCTTTATTACTTGCATCGTAATTTCTCGTCTTGTTGCTAGGGTGTATGTTGCATAATGTCTGGATATTTAAACAATTGATGGGCATGCATTTTAACTAATAATTTATCGACAGTTTTGTCGTTAGGATTCAGCATTGATCATACCCCACGTGGCCATATCTTATTTTGAAATAGTCTGCTTGCATTCGGGGGATTGCATACAAATAATGTAATTGTATGTTATTTTTGTTGTTTTATGTTGTTTTAATTTTTTGCGCTGACCCTTTGAATTCTTTCTGCAAAACAACAATATTTTAATCAAGTGGGGTAAGATTTATATTGTATTAAGAATGAAAAATATAATTACTTTTATCAGATTCTTTCATGCTAAATAGTGTTCAGCCGTTTAATAATGAAATAATATTAATGCATGTACATGTACTAGTAATGACAATTTTCAAAAGATGATATATTCCTGTGATATTTGCTATTTCCTTGTATAAAGTGGCATAATTATCACATATATTTTTCATAAATATCACTTTATTTTTTATCCGAAAGAGCGTATTTTTTCATGAATAATCTGAAAATTTCAAGCCAAAATACTACGCCGTTCATGTGAAATGTATATTTTTTCTTGTTAAAATCAAACACATTAATGTGGACATCAGCTCAGATTTATATGGAATTTGTTAGTTCCGTCTCAACTTCAAAAGCGTATTTTCCGCTTATAAACAACAACAACTTCAAAAACTGATATCATTTATACGCATTAGAATAACCAATTTTTGCACCAAGACATACTTTAAAAAATGAAATTTGATTGTTATGTTCCTTTAACATACTTTTTTGTTCAGACACTATATTGTTCAAGATATAAGCCATGCACTACTGTGGTATATCGTTAATTTAACCGCGGTTCTGAGGTAGGTGACACGAGAAACAATCCTAGAGGGCGATAACTTACACGAAGTTAAATGGTCTGTGTTAATTACTACATCAGTGCATTCATAAGTATGATAAAATCATTGCATTCTATTCCAGCACTTCTAACATGATACCACTCTCTTGCACACGGTTCATTCATTACATTCACCTCTGTAGTTGCTTCAGAGGGTATTGCGTCATCATCTGCTAGATTACGTCATTTTATATCACATCAAAATGGCAATAACAAATAATTTTTCTTTTCCGAAGTCCAAAATATATCACACTCCACGTTCCTTAAAATTTGGTATCATTTTCCAACGATAATAATTTAAAAAATTTAAATTGATGTTATTCATTCAAGGGCGCAGTAATTTTTCTGTACATTTCATTGTGATAGGGAACGATTTTATCCAGCACACGTGACGTAATTTCGAACAAACAATAGTATGTCGTAAGTGTTGTTATAAAATCTCGCAATTAGGGCTTGATTTAAGCCGAAGATACGAGATTTTATTACAAAACCGACGGTTTATCAAAACAAAACAATAAATCGAGTCTATTTTTAGCACAAAATTCATTGAGATTGGTAAAGAGGCTTGAGAAAATAGTTCCATTGTATATGGGTAAATTCATCAGTTATAATGCCTTTCAAATATACCCGGAATCATAATTTCTTTGTCTACTTTATTATGTAACATAATGAAACAGTTAAACAGTAATAATACACGTTTTCCTCGGTTTGACTAGATTATTGTCAAACATGGCGTCAGCCCGTTGCAGAGCACTCTCTTGCACACGGTTCATTCATTACATTCACCTCTGTGGTTGCCTCAGAGAGTATTGCGTCATCATCTGCTAGATTACGTCACTTTCTATCACATCAAAACGGCAATAACAAATAATTTTTCTTTTCCAAAGTCCAAAATATGTCATACTTCACGTTGCTTAAAATTTAATATCATTTTCCAACGAAAATAATTTAATTTTTTTAGATTGATGTCATTCATTCAAATTTTCTGTACGTTTCATTCTCATAGGGAACGATTTTATCCAGCTAACCGTGACGTATTTCGGACAAACAATAGTATTTCGTAAGTGTTGTTTTAAAATCTCACAACTACGACTTGATTCAAGCCGTAGATACGATATTATATAACAACACCGACGATCTATCAAAACAAAACGTAAACCTAGTCTATTTTTAGCACAAAATTCCTGTCATTGGTAAGGAGGCTTGAGAAAATAGTTCCATTGTATATGGGTTATTTCATCAGTTATAGTGCCTTTCAAATGTAACCAGAATCATCATTTCTTTGTCTACTTTATTATGTTACACATGAATCAGTTAAACAGCAATAATACATGTTTTCCTCGGTTTGACAAGATTCTTGTCATTCATACGCCCAGGCCGTTGCAGAGATGTATGTGAGAGTAACGAACGACAACTCTGCTCGGAGATTGGTTGCAGAGATGTATGTGAGAGTAACGGACGACAACTCTGCTCGGAGATTGACATGATACACAGTTCTATTTTCAATTTACTCTTTTCTCAGAAACAAATTGGTGACGTCACCATTCTTTGATGACGTCATATATTATAGTCATGACGTCATATCTCTATATTGGATCCATGTGTCATGCTAGAATTACAGAACTAATATTTTATATTGTCGGTGTTATTCCAGAACCCCGTAACTCCAGCTTGATTAAAACTAGATACACGAGGTTCTGCAATAACATGGATGTAATTCGGATGTTTCATAAGAAAATCTTAAGATTCATGGTTGAATATCCACTAACACATGTTACTGTGTAAAATGTGACCAATTTCATCGTGTGATGAACATACACGTAGCGCACATAAAAACGTGACAAGTCACCGGATATGGACATGTTCATGAATAAAAACGCATATTTTTTCATTTGCCGTAATTGGCGGTCAAAATGATAATAAACAGTATACATTTCACTAACATTGTAATAGGAATAGAAAAATAACGACAAATTTCATTGGAGCGTTTCTTTTGGACGTCAGTTTATGTCATGTTGTTAACCATTTTTTCGAAGGATAAAAACTTGTACCGTTTCAATTCAAAGATTATTTCAAACGACAAATTATATGTTGATAAATACAAGGCAAATGTATACTATGACAAGGACAAAATCGGAAAAACTTAATGCTGATTATCAGTATCTTCTTTGCTTCAGTGTTTTTTGTTGTTTTATTTTCAAATGTTTTCTATCTACGACTTCTGACCATCTTTTGCATGGTAAAAAAGGTTAAGCATGTAACGCATTTAGTCCAGGCCTCGGTTTCTCGAAAAAAACTTAAGTAGATCTATACACTCATGAGAACATGCTCAACTTCAAAGGAATACTCTCCAACGTTGAAGGGTATTCCATTGAAGTTCACGTGGATTTCGTGCGACTTGAGCACGGTGCTCAGATTTGAGCATGAGAACGTACTTAAGATTTTCGAGAAACCGGGGTCAGGAGTGAATGTCGCGTTTTATTGTGTGGACATGTAGGACACGTAAAAACACACGTTTATATGCAACTGTGGTGCTTTTCAGTGACGTCACTTTGAAAGAGACTGCATAAGTGGCATTGTATTTAAGGTATATGACCCATCATTAAAAACTCCACTTTCTAGCCATGGAACATGCATCAAATTACACACTCTTGTAAATGCACTTCAAATAAGTTGATTCACCGTGCTGGATTTCAAGATGATGCTTCAAGAAGAAAATGATTTACAAATATCTTTTTACTTTATATTCATATGCAAGGGAGGTAATTTATAACATTTTTGTCAAATATTTCCATAATTATGCATTAATTCAAAATTCTAAACCGCTCAAAATGCTTATGTTCGTATTTGGATTGGAATTGTAACACAGTTTAGGATTTACTGGCACTTTTCAAATTTCGCCTCTGGCTCTTTGGTGCTAATGATGGGTTGTATACGTTAATAATGAAGAAACGTACCAGGGACTTATTATCGAATATTTAGAACAGTAGATCTAGATATAGTATATGATATATGTAAAATTAAGTTTCCTTAATTTCATTTAAACAGGCAAAGGGTTACCCACCTTTTCAATCGAACTGCAGCATGAATCACGTGACTTTGGGTCATTGGGAGTTCTAGGCATTCTGCTTTTTTATGTCGCGCGATGATAAGATAATGTGTAATACTTCTGAAACATTCATTTTTTCTTGCAAAACGTAGATAGATGTGCTGGCATTTCGGAGTTATCTTCCTTTCCGAATAGCGCGTGATATGATTGTATAACAAGAAGATTTAACAATATTTAAGCTGATGATTCATTGCGCAAAGAATGATTTGTATTCTATTGTCAGATAAATATATGTATTTCATTACAACATATTCAATTCGTCAGGCCGATTCGAAATTTTACCGCTCTAATACGCATTATAGACTCCATAAATAATCCCTGAGACAAGGTTTCAACTTCGGTGGTCCATTTAAAGGCTGCTTTTACATTTAACGACCTATTTATGATGCTTTAACAAAACCTCATACTCTCAACTCGGGAAACCAAAGTGAAGCAGGCGAGTTTTGTATTAAGCAGAACATTAGTATATGACTTGTTTATTTGATTTGATGGTTGGAGGCGATAACCCTTCTATATTTTGTCGAGTCAGAACAAATTACGGGGTGGTTGAATGAAATAAATTCGGACAACCAAATAAGTATCGATAATGAGCTTCATTTGACAGTCTTAACCGAAGAACCAAAGGTGGGGCGTCGAAGCAACGATTTCTGAATTCTGATAACAGTGCTTTGCCATTGCACTAATTGTATTCATAACACATTTATATTGATGCGCATGTCTTGGGAATTTGTCAGTCGGGATCTGAGAGAAGGCTTTTATGGCACTAGAGACCAACATAATTATTCCAAATAAGCATTTGTATACAGACAGTCTGATCAAAATTCGTTTTGTTCTCAATTAGCTACTTCCTGACGCTCAGCAACTGTTAGAAAGAAGTAGAGGGTCCCCATAAATGCTCTGTCGTGCTATGTACAATTAACGCAATAAATGCAATAGATTATCATGAAAGTCGACAGAGGTCAGTCTCGAAGTTTGACCTACTCTCTACACAGAGTGTGCTGCTCATATAAATCGATTCAAACTCTGTCGTAATGCTATCAAAACTGAACTTTTACTATATTGTGACGTATTTACTATATTATGACGTCAATTACTGCATCATTCACTGCAATTAATTTGGCTTGGCTTTATCCAATACAACGGTTACAGTGAGCGAAGATATTTATCCAATGAAATCGAATTTTCAGATTTACGTCAGTTCTAGTTTTGGTCAATGACGATAAGATGAAGTTTCAACCAATGAAAATTTGTATCAAATTTTTAAATGTTTATGCCATTTATAGCCTACTGTTGATGATGAATCTCGAAGTTTCGAGATTGGACGGGATTTGCTATCGCAATCATAATGACATAGTGATGGTAAAGAGTAAGTTTGACCAAGTTACATGTTTTTTGAGTTTTCCCTTTTCACGTGAGGCGTCAAACTATCTCAGTGGTTGGTGGCTCGCACTTAAGCCGGTGTGTGACTCATGTCAGAGCGGCAATAAATATCTGCTTAAGGACAGATCCTCCAGTTGTTACTGCGCAACTTACTGCGCATATCCTAAATAACGAAATAAAGCTGTTTCAGTAATTGAGGTTTTCAGCAAATGTATTTCTTACATAATAGTTAATGTTTGGTTGATAAATGACAAGACCCTTTTCGGTTATTTCAATTTTCTCTGTTTGGTCAATTAAAGTGTAATAGTACTCGGATGGTACATTTCGCTTTCTGTTACGCGTTCAAAATGTGGCGTTTGCGATAGGAAACGGAGCAACAAAAGCAAAGTGGTGTCTTTATGAGCTTGTCCGCTTCAGATGGACACAAAAGATGACACGTTTTATTATCTAAAGCTGGTAATAAGGAAGAGAATGGATAAAATTAATGAAACAATTTCGGACAGAGCTGTAAAAAGTTAACCAAATTTTACTTATAACTAAGAAAAACGCTTGGTTTGATATATTTTTCATTTTTTGTTTTTGTAGGTATGACCAAGCACTATGTCTATACCTAAAAAGAAAAAAATTCTTACCGCTGGAATATTTTTTATTATCAGAAACGTTGCGAAAAAAGAGCAATTTCAGCTACTTTTGAAAGAATGTTTTACTAAAAATTTCAAAATCATCACTAAATTTTCCCAAATTGATACTCATTTAGACAGAATAAAACATATTGAACACAATAAAGACTTATTTATGTAATCCTAGTCATTTCGAACACCTTTTTGTGGGTATTTAAGTGACACCTCATTTTTGCAATTTTAGACTAGAGTAGTCTCCCTTGAAATTCAATAACTTTTTAATTCGCTTGGTGACCTATAGTTTTTAAGTCATTTTTTTACTTCTCGTATATTTAAATATCAGTACAGAAAAAATAAAAAAAATCTTACCGTGGGAAATAAATGGAGGATCTGTCCTTAAAGGAGATGGTTTATCGACCAACATGGAGGGCGAAATTTGCTGTTTGAGATTTTTTATCTTTTTACTTTTGTTATACGTTGAGATATAGTTGCATAATCATAAATTTTACAATGCTTGTTATGGAAAGTAAATTCTATTGCCGCCGTTTATTGCATCCACAAGGAAATGCAAACTCAGAAATAGGTTCTTCCAGTTGGCGCAAACATTTTCTTCTTTGTGAACCTTATTCTCCGGCGTAAAAAATGTTCCCTATAAGGCAATGCCTTGCTGCATCTACACAAATGCCCTCAATAGACATTGTGTCAAATGTTGTGTCTGCTTCTCATTGCCTATAGTTTTTTTTTTGTATATCGCGTATGCTATGTTGCAACTGCATATCAGTTCAACTCGATCAAGTTGGATCAAACGATCAAGTACAGTTCGAACCGATCTGATCGGCAGTAGAAAATAGGTGCAACCATCTGATTCGTATTATTTAGTTTTGCTACATAGTTACGCATGTAAGTTAAATTTTATGAATTCTTTCCAAGAATAAGAACTTTGCTGGTATTTTATAACATGGAGTCACTCATTGTAGATGTAATGATATACATGTATGTGTGGATATATCAATCGGTCACAATTGCACATGTCCTAATAAACTATATAGCGTAAACCGTACAATTATAGAACCAATGTCCATACATTGATGATCTTTGTCATACAGTGGATGATAAAAACAAAGATACGAACAAAAGAATTCCCACGTGATGGCACAAACAAAGCTACAATCGTATATTGGACAATATCACATGATCTTTGTTGACCGTAGACCAATGGTGACAGCAACATATGGCTTTTAGTTGCAATACAAAATTCTCTATCGCTGAAGGCCTTTCTTCAAATCATCAGCTTTATTTGTATGCAAATATTTGCTTGCAATAACCTCATTAATGTTCAAAAACAGAACACATGCTTGCTTTAGAATTAAACCCATAATGCTCTCGTTGCAGCGGGGAGGATCGAATGCTCAATTGACTCAAAGAACATCGTAACTACAGCTTGAATAAGCTGTAGTTACGATGTTTTTGGAGTCCATCGACGGAAACTTTCAGCCCAGTCTGGGAATCCCCCACGTTGTAGTAATCCATACGTGTAACTTAAACTTATAACGACAGTTTTATTTCTATTAGTCCAATAATAATGTAGCAATAGGGATCCCTACATAGATATCATCGCTTGTCTTCATAAATTATTCTTAAAGACCTGACAGTTATGAGAGACCAGTCAAAATTGATGCTATGGGAAGGGAGTCCTTGACATTATCGCCAATTCCTTTGAGCGTTCCTTGCATTACCATTGTGGCCGGCTTGAATGGGGAAGTCAATTCGTATCTAGATGAATACATATAAAGGAAAGGCTCTAAAATGATAGAAACGTATAATGACAATTGACCTAGTTTCAGTAGAATAGTTCATCTTACAATATAATTCGCAAAATAAATGATATCAATGTCGCTACTTTTCAACAAAGACCTCGTAAATGCAGCTTGTTCTACGTTTATTTTTTTGTTGAAAAACAACGATGTGCTCGTAATTGTGCTACGTTTCTATTTGACAAAACATGGAAAGAGACTTTTTGACCTTGCTTCATATAATTTGCTTTTTACATGAAGTTTAAAATTATATACCGGTATTTTACTGCAAACGGATAACTACAAGTTAAAGGGAATAAGGTGAAGTTTATTAATTTCAAAGACTTAGGAATGGCACTTATCAATATTAGAAAGATAGTCGTCTAATGTGTTTTTCAGAAATTTCGAAAGGAATGGGTATTATGTACATGTACATGTATATTGAATATGGTTTTTCGGGGCTTTTTCGCCTATTTCATAGGGGCCCATAAAGGGCCCTATTCCCAAAGCAAAAGGCCCCAAATTTTTTCCCAATTTAGAAACAAATTCCCAAACCAATGCTTAAAAGATCTTCAAAACCCACTAAATATAATACTCGAATACCTTTGTAAAGAAGTTAGTGCCTGGAAAACAAGGAAATTAGACATTTAAGCCTGTTTTATGTTTTAGCTCTCCTAAATGATAAAAAATACCAGTTTTTTCATTACTTGATTTTTCCCAAAATCAGTGTTTTGTCGATCAAATTTTCCCAATTTTTGGTCAGGGCGCTTTCCCAAAATGCCCGGAAAAAGCCCTGTTTTTTTTTGTATGAGATAGATTAATTGATTTTCTTCTGCTATGTTTTTCCAGTCTTCTGCTAGACGTAGAGCGGTTTTTCCGCGACAAAACAAAGCTCCAACCAGACACGAGTCCTTGCTATAATGAGAGCACACTTGTTTACAAAATAGTTTATGGCCAATAAAGTCTCTGAACCTGGGGTCGACATGCAGACTTTTCGCCTTCAATCCTTTCAATATCAGTCTAATGTTCTAGATTGAACAGAAAAGGCAAAATTTCTTCCAGAGCTTTAATTCTTATCAAGAAAAGAAACAAAAGGTGGCATGTTCATTGCAGTGTTGTCGATTCTTAGTAGAAATTGTTGTTTTCACATATTTAAGTAAGAATTTTACATATTTCATTTGTGTTTGAGACGCAAGTCAAAGTCTTTCTTGTATCAATATATGTTTCGATTGTCTATGCGTTTGCTCCCTGATTGCTCATATAAATTGGATCAATTCGCTTGTTCTTCCTAGGGCAGATTATCTAATTTTTGTCAAAGAACTACGATGTTCAGAGGAAAGGATGAAATGGCGGGTTAACAAAAATTAACCATTACTGGATTATGGTCCATATTCCAGCTATAAAAATACTGGAAAACGTATAAAAGATAAAAACCATGGTAAAAACCATGGTAAAACGTAACCTCGGATGCAGGTTATGGAAATGTTTATGACTCTGCTTTGTACCAAATACGATCGGAATAAGATGACTTTTATTTCTTGTAAAAGAAACATAAAATTTAGCTATACTGGCAGGCATTGCTTTCTTGCAAATAACGTTCCTGGATAATACCTTGTATATTGCTTTGTCAACATCACCCGCAGGATATAGAATGTCAATGAGTTTATTTGTGTGAATATATTTGTGAAATATGTTGTGATATTTAAGTATGTTTACAAATGAACATCAATCGGGTACAGCGATGGGTTTAGCTCCCTTAAGCTTATCCGAAAGCCGTGTAATAAACCTAAATGGAGCATATCGTTTTAGTGCATTATGGATAAATTGTTTTGGCTGTATGATAATATTGTATATTCGAATATTGAAAAGTAGAATAAATCATTGTAAATAGTGATGGATTCGTGTGCATTTTTGCTTGTCTGGATTTATTTATCATGCGCGTAAACAATGGAAAATAATAAAGAGAAAAACAGAAAGACAAAAACATAAAGCAATGGTAAGGATTTATTTCATTATAAATTATTGTTTACTTCCAATCTGTATTCTTTGTCTTGTGAGGTATGGGCTTTTCTAGCATTAGTTTGTACTGTAAATGTTCGATATTAAGTCAAATGGTGAGCTATTTTGGGCGAAAAGGGCGTATCCATCGCGCCACGTTGTAACATGCCGGTATCGCACACACGCGGATAATACTCCCCGAATAGCAACGAATTTTGTGGTAAAAATAGATTTGTTTTACCGTTATGTTTCGATAAACGTCGGTGCTGTTATAAAATCTCGTAACTACGGCTTGATTCAAGCCGTAGTTACGAAATTTTATAACAGCACCTTCGAATTATTATGGTTTGTCTGACGTTATGTCACGGTTACTGGATAAAATCGTTCCCTATTGGTATTGACCCTTTCTCAAGCAACGTTGTTTTCGACTGTTTGAATTAAAGATGGGTACATCAAGAAGTGCATATATGTATGCATATGTACCAAACGTTATAGAAAACATTGTAAAGAGGGAAAAATTCTCACTTTTTTCTGTAATCACGTTTTATGAGTAATGAAATTTTTACTGTCAATATTTATTAATATTTTTATTCAGTTTATCGTTAATATTATATATATAATAGCAATTATTGTCCAAATCGTTAGTAAACTATTGGAAACAAAACTTAATGTTGCAATGGTATCATTTTAAAGTAGCCAAATAATGCAAGATGTGTAGTTTAAGAATCATTGAACGCATTTGGTTCGATAAATACTCCATATATCTAATTATATATGGATATTTGATAAATAAATTGTTTGCAACACACATCCCCATGTACATCTTAATTATTTTCAATGAAGTGCATTTTGTTACCTCATGCTCAGAAAATATTGAGGAGAAACTGCTGTTTATCAGCAGTTTCTTCTTTTGCCTCAATATTTCCCAAGCCTATTCTATTGAAGACGTCAAAACCAGGTCTTGTTTGTGAAAATAGAGTCTACTGGAAAGGTTCTTATTTTCAAAGAAATGAAACAAATGAGAATTTTGATTTCTTATTGGAACATAGTTCTCGCATGTATTGCTTATTCATCTACGCACCCATAAATGTACTTATTTCCCTCTTTCGGAAAAAAGATGATAATTGGTAAATAGGAAAAAATCACAAAGACATCATTTTTATGCACGTATTTGATCAATCAACATCATACCAAATCAAATGCCAAACAATTAAAATATTTGTAATTCAAAATTAATAAATTTTCTTGTATTTTTTTTTTCTTCAGTGGCTATTTAAATGCTTTTCAGATGCCCTCCTTTCAGACTATGATAAAAAATCAACAATCACATTTATGCTTGGGTCCGTAACTTATAGAAGCCACAGCAGCTTGATACATACTTTATTGTGGTTTTGTACGATTTTACATTGAAAAATAAGTTTTACATCGTTTCATTTAGCTTTCCCCTTGACCATCGCTTCAACTTTTTAAGAAATAGGGCCTGATATTGACTACCCGAAAATGGGAGACTTTGGAAAACATAGAGGGAAAGGAGAAAATGCTGACTATAACATATGCCCCTATTACACACGTTTTATGTATTTTGTTTACATTTATTTTGCGGTCAGCAACATAATGAACAAATCCAGACTACACAGAGGGAGAACTTTCTGATTACAAGCATTGTCTTCTTTTGCTTCAAAATTTCCCAAGCATTTTCTATCGAGGGTGGCAAAAGCAGGTTTTGTTTTTGAAATTAGTTGAAGTTTGTGTTAGAGTTTCATTTCATTAGTACGACAGTACTTGGCTAAAAAAATCAAAATGTAAATGCCAAGGAGAGCTCGTATAGTATTAAAAAAGTACGAATAATGATTTATTCCGCCATCATCAATCTAAAACAACTCTAATAGCAACAGAATTTAACACTTTAAAGAGACATTAAAAGATTGGCATACGACGAAAGGTAAATGATTTTTAAAAAATCAAATATTTTAGATTAAGACTCCATTTCTTCTTTTCCGCTTGAATTCCCCGGTAGATGTCTCCGACTGTGGACGTCAAAATCAGGTTTGGATTGAGAAAGATTAAACGTTTACCCTTTATCAAATGGATTGTTTTTATACTTGTCTGTATTCAACATTGCTGCAGACGAAAAATTCAAGCGAATGAAATTTTATTCTATTTTTGGTCTTTCAGTGTAGAAAACATTGTGGAAAATTTTCTTTATCTTGTGGTGCGCCAAAAGGCGTCATTGTGTGGTAATTGGTAAAGCATAAAGTGTGCAGTCAATATAGCAATACTCTAGTTATATGACACACTGATTTGCATCTAATTAGAATAATTTATGAGTAGTTGATTAACCCTTTCACTTATCAATAACTGGTTCTGACGCCCCCCCCTTTTTTTTTTAAAAAAAGCCATGGGAACAAGAAGAGAATAAGCAAGAAGAGAATTTCATTTTTTAAAATATGTCTTGATGCAACGATTGGTTATTGTAATACGTAGAAATGTTCAGTTTTTTAAGTTGTTATTTATGAGCGAAAAATATGCCTTTAAAGATGAGACAGAAATGACAAATTTCCACAACAATTTATTTAATTTTTGCACAAAAATATATATTTTTCTGGTGAACGGTTCAATACTTTTTCTTTAAATTTTCAGAATTATTATAAGAAAATATGCTCTTTCAGATAAAAATAAAAGTAAAATTATGAAAAAATAAATGGTAAATGTGAAATGTCACTTTAATGTTGTCTTATTCCGGAGTTAATACCGGTAAAACATTTCTCCTTTTTGTGTCACAGTGTCTTATTTTGGCGTCTTTATGTGGTATTTAATTGATACTCTGGTGTAGAAAGTAAAGAAAATACGGAGGAAAGCAAAGCTTGTAGTCTAATGATACATGTATGCTTTTCGGTTTGTTTAATTTTTTTCTAATGTACGATTGCTAATGAAGGTCATCGGTGCTGGTCAATATGACATTGCAGAATTTCACGAAATAGCGTTTAGACAGATTACCTTCTCTGATAGTTCTTTATTCTGGCTTAGCTAGCCGAAAATAAAGTGTACACAAAACGCATGCCTAATGTATCAGGGGAGGTTGGATGGTGGTCTCCATACTGCTGGGGTGAGTCTTGCGGGCATCTCCCAGATTTTTGTTGAAAAAGTAATGTAGATGCTTATGAAATACATACAAAATGCCCACCTGGAGCCACGAATGACCATGGTCATTCGTGGCTCCTGGTGGGTATTTGGTGATTGGTATGTAAACTAATGGCAATTCAGGTATTTATTTCTAGGGAAACAAAAACAAAAATCAACATTTTTAAATTGTTTGCGATGTGTACGTATTTGCGTCTTTGTGTACGGGTTGCTACGCCTATGCTTTATAATATGGTGATACAACTTACACAAGGAATTTCTCGGTAATCATACAACATTACACAAACAAAAATGTCTTGCACACTCTTGGCGTCACAAAATTGTAGAAATCAACCCTTTCCCAAACAAGATCTGGTTTTGACGTCCCTAATAGAAAAGGCTTGGGAAAACATTGAAACAAAAGAAGAAACTGCTGATAACCAGCAGTTTCTCCTTTTGTTTCAATATGTTCAATATTTTCTATGTCATATTTTACACAAATCATGTCTTTTATATCGTCCTTTTTTCGTCTGCAGCAGCTTTCAAATTGGATCACCCTACATTTTTGTCGTTTGGTAAAGGGTTAAGGTATACAGCCATTATTAAAACAACACTTTCTAGCCATATGAAATGCATCATTACACAAACTTGTAAATGCACCTCACATAAGTTGATTCACCGTGCCGGATTTCAAGATTATGATTTAAGAAGAAAATTATTTACAAATATCAATTTACCCTATATTCATATGCAAGGGGGTAATTTTGAACATTTGTCAAATATTTCCATAAGTATGCATTATTTGAAAATTCTGAACCGTTCAAAATTCTTATATTTGTTTGAAGGGAAATTTAACATGGGTTAGGAATAAATGGCTCTTTTCAAATCTCGCCTCTGGCTCTGTAGTGCTAATGATGGGTTGCATCATTCATAATTCATATGCACCAATTTTCTGGAAATCCGACAGTTTCTTAAGAATGACCACAGTAAGAGTTTCTTAACAATAACATTTTTTAAGACAAGATACTCTGAACATCTTCCTAATTATGATCAGACTGATGTCTATTTTATACCATAGCGGTGGGGCAGTAGCTGTGCCAATGGTACTTTTTATGCAATTTATTCCTCTTGCTGAAATAAACTTTAGATACAGAGACATGTTGTCGAGATAAACAATAAAATGTACACTCTATGTGACGGTACAGATGGTAAAACATTTTAAGAACTATTCTTGTTCCCAGATATATAGTCTGTTCAAGATATAAGGGAACATGTTTACAAAATTTACCTTCGTAAAAAATTAACATCGATTTCAAAACAACTGTAATTATGATGTGATGGTTCGAATCTTGCAGGTATATTCGAACCAACTCACGCAAAAATGTATTGAAAATTATTATTAAAAATCATTGAATGTTTAATATTATTGAATTATAAATCACACTATACAATCTTTTGAAATAGTTACATTTAATGAATAAGTAGACCGATTTAAAAAAAAATATCAAGCTTTACTAGATTTCATCATCAGAAGTCTATAAAGACAGATTTATTGTTTTCCAATGATAATTCAAATTCTTCTTCCTTACTTTAAGTCCAATTAATAACATAAAGAATAATTTCAACCTATTCATTACAGTGAAACAGTCGTGTGTAAATCATAATGCGCCTTTAAACTTTTTGGTGAAGGTTTTTTTTTCAGAAGAGGAGGCTCGTGGCATTTGAGACCACCATTTTAGTATATCGTTACTTTTCAACGAAAACCTCGTAACTGCAGCTTAAGACAAGCTGCAGTTACGAGGTTTTCGTTGAAAAGCAACAATATGTCCAGTTTTATCGGAGATCCATGTTACTTTCTAAGTTTCTACAGACAATGAAGACAATTTGAGAGGACCATGTGCATAAGACGCTTGCATATGACGGCATGGAATCACATGCCACACAAGTTTCAGAAAATCGTCAATAATTGAATTGATAAAATTATATATGTGACCAATCTTAAAATGGTTTGATGATTGTGGAAGATGTTTCAAAATCAGTTGATTTGAAATGCTATTGACGTCCAAGTAAAAATTTACTTAATCGCCAGTAACTTTTTTTATCAGCTGGTAAGTGTCTGTACGGAAATAAGGCCCTTTGCCATTTATCATTATTGAGAATATAGGTCCGATCCTTTCAAAAACTGCTCTCGACCTGATATTGTAGAAATACTCTTTCTGTGTGCGCTATAACACAAGACGGTGTAAGATGTTAAAAGTATTAAGTTTAGAGGAAAGAATCTCATCTGTAAGGATTGAATGATATATGGTGCCTACATGTGAATTACACAAGCGAAGCAGGCGTAGCGGCAAACTTATATGTTTGTAAAGAAAGGCTGAGTTCTTTGGTCTGTCAAAATACCACGATAAAAATGCCTTCTGCTGATTTATAAACGTATGTTTGTGAGGTTTTTTGTCTTCTCTCAACACAAGTAAGCAATTGTGAAGAATTATTTTGGTTACGATACCACCCAAATAGACAGACAATGCCTCCTGAGAAAACGTAATGTTTGGTGCCAAAATTAAAAATTCTTTCTAATTTGTATTAGTATTTAGTTCGGTTTACGAACTGAGAATGAAAGCACCACTTTCTAGCCATACGAAATGCATCAAATTACACACTCTGGTAAATACACTTCACATAAGTTGATTCGCCATGCCGGATTTCAACATTATGCTTCAAGAAGAAAATAATTTACAAATATTATATTACTCTATATTCATATGCAAGGGAGGTAATTTTGAACATTTTTGTCAAATATTTCCATAAGTATGCATTAATTCAAAATTCTAAACCATACAAAATGCTAATGTTTGTATTTGGAATGGAAATGTAACACAGTTTAGAAACTATTGGCACTTTTCAAATTTCGCCTCTGGCTCTGCATTTCATTCTCAGTTCGTAAACCTTAAAGGGCTGAAGATAACAGTTTGTCAATAACAGTTTGGAGAAGGCATTTTCTTTCACTCATTACCACATGATGAATACATGTACAATTCTGTACACCATCATACTTTAAAAAGACATTTTAAACAATGATGTCCACGCCATCACAGACACCCATTTTACATTAGACCTATGTAGCTATGTTGACTTCGTTTTATCTACAACCACTTTCAAAATGAAGTAACAATATTAAAACTTTCACACGACGCCTGGTATTTGTCGTCACGACAGTTTAATTATGCTCCTCGAAAACATTTCGGGGAGCATATAGTCGCCACGCGGTCCGTCCGTCCGAGTGTCCGTCCGTCCACAGCCAGATCTCAGTAACCCTTGGACCAAATTTAACGAAACTTCACATGCGAACTCCCTGGGATATTCCCTAGGGCAATTTATTCCGTTTCTTAATTTGAGGCTGCGTCATGGAAAAGGGGACCTTAATGTAAAAATTAGTTTTTCTCTAATTTCTCTTCATTTAATGGGCAGAATTTAATGAAATTTTATACTTATGTGATAAATGAATTGTTCTTTACCATATTTTATAAAAAGTGTGTGTACAAAAAATGCACCATGGGAAAAGGGGGCTTAATGAATGATAGTTTTTATTTTGTGACAAACACTTATTCGGGGAGCATAATCCGTCTGTGACGGCTCTTGTCTTCTATGATCCGGTTGGTGTTTCCTACATTCCTGCATCAATCATGGCGGGGAATCACGTGACAACATTTTCGGTATTTTTTTTTAAAAAAATCTGTTTATGTGTGCGTTTTGAAGCAGAGAATGTGGGGAAACACCATACATTGTCTAAATTCGATGGACCTTTTAAAGGTGAGTAGAAAAAGGTCATTTACAATAAACATAAATTTTAGTTTGTCGTCAATTTTTTTTTATCAGTTGGCATTTTAAAGATTTACCACGTTTGTTTATTCCCTAGTGTGTTTCGGCTTCTCTGTTTTAACCCATTACCACACAGTGACCCCTTTTGACTCCTTACAATATAATGGTTTGGGAAAACAATGTGGAAAATGAAGAAATTACTTGTGACAAGCAATTTCTTCATTTACCACAATGTTGTCTACACAAAAAGGCCACAAAAATTTAAATTTTATCCACATGAAACTGTCGTCTGCAAAATCTTTGAATTTGGACAAGTCTGAAATTTTGCCGTTTGGTAATGGGCATTTTCAAATTGGTCAGAAGTTATCAAAATTAGTATAGATTATCTGCATTTGTTGTATCACATGGTTCCCTCTCGTAATTTTCGTCACCACGGTTCTGTCTTCTATGATCATGTTTACGGTGGATAATCACGTGATGCAACAATTTTAGAAAATCTTCAATAATTTTGTTAATACTTGACCAATTTGAATTCGGTTTGAAGCAGAGAAGGTGGAAAAATGTCAGGAATAACGTAGTCGTGGTAGATTTTTTTTTTAAAAAAAATCAACTGATAAAAAAGTTATCAGTTGATTTTCAAAAATCTAACACAAACAGCGTATTTCTGACATTTTCCCAAATTCTCTGCTTCAAGCCGAATTCAAATTGGTCAAGTATTGACAAAAATATTTACGATTTTCTGAAATTCTAAGTCTCGTGATTAACCATCGTGATGTTGATCGATGCTGGTGTTTACCGATGAGCGTTGGAGGTTAGGAAGCTTTGTTCACACCTGTAATGAAAACACGAAATTGATCAATGAATTCATTTTTCCATTACCAGACGGAATTCTAGGCTGGTCCAAATGCAAAAATGTTGCAGACGACAATTCAAAATGAATTGAATCTTATTTATTTGGTTAATATTGGCAGAAATCATTATGGGAAATGAAAAAAGTGCTTGTTTCCAGCAATTTCTTCGGTTCCCACAGTATTTTCCAAATCATTTATCTTTTTGGACCCCATTAAGGTTTACGAACTGAGAATGAAATGCAGAGCCAGAGGCGAAATTTGAAAAGTGCCAGTAATTCCTGAACTGTGTAACATTTCCATTCCAAATACAAACATGAGCATTTTGTATTGTTTAGAATTTTGAATTTATGTATACATACTTATGGAAATATTTGACAAAAATGTTCAAAATTACCTCCCTTGCATATGAATATTGAATAAAATAATATTTGTAAATTATTTTTTTCTTGAAGCATAATCTTGAAATCTGGCACGGTGAATCAACTTATGTGAAGTGTATTTACAAGTGTGTGTACAGTTGTCGCCACATCGTATGGCACGTGTTTATGTTTTCTTTAGCGTTCAATTACATTTGAACAAAACATAAACATTGTGCCATACGATGTGGCGACAACTGTAATTTGATGCATTTCGTATGGCTAGAAAGTGGTGTTTTCATTCTCAGTTCGTAAACATTAAAAGGTCATTACAAGGGAATGGTCTATAGATGTTCTTTTGAGATTGATTCTTTATCTAATTTTTAGCAAAGTGTCACCAATTCAGATGAGCAAAATTCAATTTATACCTTGATTTCCCTAAATAGGTGTGCTTCGTTACGTTTGGATTGGACTTTTAAGTCAAATTATTTCACATAATTAAGCGAATCGGCGAATTCCATTAAAACAATATCATTTTAAAAGTATGCATTCTCTTTGATTTCAATAACGTAAACAAAATGATACGGTAGATTTGTACTGATAATACTTTCGTTTATAAGCAAAGTATCCCACCACAATTTTATGTCATCACCAAAGACAAATACGATTCACATTCAACCCTTTCCCAAACGAACTGTTTTTAATTCTTCCAATTACAAAGATAATACATGAAACAAAGCAAAATTTTATATAAAAAGTAATAATTTGAGGATGTGCATGATCAAAAATTGAGGGAAAAGAAGTAAATGCTGGTTATTATCATTTACCACTTTTCTCTTAATAGTTTCCAAGCTTCCTACAATGTTCTCTAAAACCATGACATGTTTGGGTAAGTGTTGGGGGCCTCCCATAAAACGGTCTATTACCAAAGATTAAAGCATTGAAAACCTTATAGCTTTGGAGTGTTCAAGATAGGTAAAATGATGATCTAGAACTTCAAGCGAATGAACGTTCAAGTTTTTGTAACTCCGATCTTTATTGTTTATTTATGACCTTACTAAATGACATTACCTTTGAGTAAGAGTCAAAAAATGTTGATTTACTTTACAAATTCGACTCTTCCGTATTTTGTGTGGTCTAGAAGGCTAATGTGTGGTCCCGCTACGTTGCTTGTTTTAGCAAAATTATCCTCTTTGTCATTACTAGTTTAAACATATTTTATTGCCAATAAATTTACATATCACTTAACAATATACACAATTAAATATTATGGCAAAAGGGTTTGGCCACAAGTTCTCGCAACTTAGATTCGGCCATTCCCTTTTGAAAATTATACACTAATAGATGTCTTCGTTATTTAAAGACTTACGCGTCAGTGTAAATGCAAAACCTCGCAACTCCAGCATAAATAAAGCTGGAGTTACGGGGTCCTACAACAACACCGACAAAGAATTTCGTTAAAAGGCTTATTTGCAAAGAAGACAATGTACTTCCAGTCATGAAATAGGCAAGAAAACGTTAAAGTGATAATTTCATAGGAAGAATTCAAAAATAAATGATTTTTTTGGATGGAAATTGGGGTAGTATCTTGAAGATACACCAACTGTTGGTCGGGCAAATGATTCCGGAACAGAGCATCACGCGAGTGTCGAATTTGTAATATAGGAGCTACAGCATGACGTTAAGTAAACCTGTTAGACTCTTTTATAAATGTTTGGGTATGAAGGAAAATTAAATTATTTTCTTCAAGACTAAGGTCTGGTGAGCCTAGCAACAATAATTTTGCACTCAGCGGATGGAAGGGATGTAAAGAATGGAAAAGTTTTAACCTTGAAGCATTGTACTGAGCACATTGAAAAAAGTAGTGATTGGCATCCTCATTTTCGTGTCCACAATTACAACGGGCGTCTGGTATAATTTTATTCTTGTAAAGATCAGAATTCAAATTGCTACAGTTATTACGTATCCTTGCTTGATATACAGAGTATGTCCGATCTCCACTAAAATAATGACGAGGAACTATTGGAGCTTCAAACGTCCTTAAAATTGTTGATTTAAATAATGATAGAGAGTTAATAGATTTTATATTTGGTGGAAGTTCATTCCAAATTGAAACAGCTGACGGAAAGAAAGATTTTGCAAACAATTCGGTTCTGCATGCGATTATGTCCAAGTCTGAGGCATTTCGTAATGTGTAGTTAGTCCTATTATTGACTTGTCTAGGGAAAATATCGGTAAGATAGTTCGGGGTGAGACCATTCATTATTTTAAAGACTAGAATCAATTTTTGGTATTTCCGTCTGTTTTCAAGACTTAGCCATCCAACTTCTCTATAGATACTAGCTAGTGATGATGATCGTGTAAGACCGGTTACTATCCTGGCAGCTTCGATCTGTATTTTTTCTAATTTATCTCTATCACGAGTAGTGCAGTTGTCCCATACCACCGAAGCGTACTCTAAGATTGGACGAAGAAAGGAAATATATATTTGGGTTAGCGAGTCTCGTTTCAACTTGAACTTTAAACTTCTCATGATTCCCAGTATTTTAGATGCTGATTTCGTTAGGTTGTCAACATGTACTTGCCACTTACCATTAGAACTCAACGTTAATCCTAAATGTTTGTGTTCGTTTACAAATTGGATCTGAACACCATCAAAAAGCAGGGTTGGGTGGTCAACATCTATAGTGGAGAATAACATGGCAACTGTCTTTGACGGATTAAAACTTACTAACCACTGTTTGGCCCAGTTAGAGATCATAACAAGATCATGGTTCAGAATACCCTCAATATCATTAATTTGTGATGCTGAGCAAGCAAGGCATGTATCATCCGCAAATAGTCGTGAAATGCTTAACAGATGTTCTGATATATCATTAACATAGACTAAAAACAATAGAGGACCCAGCACAGAGCCTTGCGGGACACCAGCATTTATTGACCTTGACCTTGAACTAATAGAGTTAACTACAACTGACTGTTTGCGATTTGCGAGATAATTGGAAAACCAATTCAGTAGGGGTCCACTTATTCCATATTCACGAAGTTTGAAAACAAGTCCTCTGTGCCAAACTCTATCAAATGCTTTTGAAATATCACAGAAAATCATACAGAGGTTTTGTTTAGAATCTAGAGATGAGACAATTTGATGATAGATTTCAAGGAGCTGGTAGACAGTCGAGTGTCCACGAAGGAAGCCTGACTGGTTTTTATACAACAGATCATTGAAGTACAGGTAATTATAAACTTGTTTATGGATACATCTTTCCATAAGTTTACCAATACAACTAAGAAGAGAAATGGGACGATAATTATTAACTTGGGATTTGTCTCCCTTTTTAAATACTGGATTTACAAGTGCGTCTTTCCATTTGTCTGGGAAGGTTTCATCACGGAGGGATTTATTAAATAACATGAAAAGTGGATTAGCTATTGTATGTTTAACATTTTTGATGACTTTGTGACTGATGAGATCAGGCCCAACAGCTTTGTTAATAGAGAGGGTGCTGATTATGCTTTCTATATCATCTATTGGAATTGTGATATTTTCGAGTCTATTTTCCGTTTTTGGGACAAAATTAGGCAAATCATTGTTAGTATCGTCAACACTAGAAATTGAAGAAAAATATTTGTTTAAACATTCGGCTTTCTCTAAATCTGTACAATGTGGTGTGTCCTCGTTATTATCTACAGTTTTTAAAATTGGTATTGACTCTACTTTAGAATTAGTGTTGATTAAACGTCTGATATGTTTCCAGTACATCTTTTGATTTTCGAACCGGTAAATAGATAATGAGTTATCAAGGTGGTCAAAATAACGTTGCTTAGCAACTTTTTTAAGGTTATTTACTTTGTTTCTCAGTTGTTTATATTTTTTTATGTCGTTGGGTCGTCCATGTTTTGTCACACATTTCTTCTGTCTGTCACGTTGTCTAGTAAGTCTTCTAATTTCAGAGTCGTACCACGGTCTGTCATTGGGCCTGATAGTAACCTGCTTCGAAGGAATACACGCCGACATCATTTCTACAAATCTTGTAGTAAAGCGGTCACATGCGTCATTAATATTTAAGTTGTCAATAAAGTCCCAGTTTTCGTTACTTATAAGTCTATTGAGCTCATTAAAGTCAGCTCGATTATAATTCCAAACTCGTCTTTTCGTGCATACCATTGGTTTAAAATCAAATTTTAGGAAAATGAAAGTAGCTTTATGATCACTTATGGTCGAATCAATATCTAAAGTGTCGGCAGTTTTAGCTTCTAGTGTGTTTGTGATTAGAATTGGATCAATTAATGTTTCTGAAAAGCATGTTACTCGAGTTGGTTTAGTAATTACATTGGTGAGATTATTTATGACCATAATATTTGAAAGATGAGTCTCATTTCTATCTAAAAGATTTTGATTAAGATCCCCTACGATCACAATATTGGGATTTGACTCTAAGGCCTTTTCCAGTGATGCATTGAAACTTTCCCAGAAGGCTACTGGCGTGTTTGGGGATCTATATATACAACAGAGAAGAAATGATGTCGTGCTATTTATAACCTCAACCCATATGCAATGAATACCATTAAATTCTAAATCAGATCGTCTTTTTGAAAAAAGAGAGTCTGTCACATATACAAGCAGTCCTCCAGAATGTGATGTACGATCTTGTCTGTATATTGTACTTAGTCCATGAGCCAGACACTTTTTTGGTACCACTCGGAGGGAGTAATTCTAATTGCACTTTCTGAACAGCTTGATATATGTAGTTAACTAATTGATATGATAGCAGTCTGAAATTGGTAGCTTATGCTGAGAAAATCGCCGTTTTCTTAACCTACCCCATTTTCACATGTCCACAAATTGGCCAATAGGTGCGATTTCTTTCGGAAGTATGTGAATTATCAAAAGGCTTGTCGTGATTATTAACTCTGCCAAAATATTCTTAAAACGCTAGTTTTGAGTGCTATTTAATCTGATCCCAGGTATGAGGCCTCTGTAGGCTGTGAAATAGAAGACAATTTGTCGGCCCCTACACCGAACGAAATGCACGATTTTTTCAAGTGAATTTTTCAATTCTTTGAAGAAGAAATGCAAGTGGCTACATATTTTTACACTTAAATATATTTTCAAATTCGTATCAATCGATTCATGCCAGTTTCGTGACACAAAACACCCAGAAAAAGCTGTAAAAGGCAAAAACATTTGGTCGATTCGGACCCAGAAATGTTCGTACCTAAAAACTAAAACGCATATTAAGAGTGTTTTAAGGCTTCTAACTGTTGCTAATCTATCGACAGCACTGTGTTTTTATCCAAAACAATTGGATTACCAATTAGGTGGCTATTTCATGCATATATGTGTTATATGAATCTGAAATGGAGAATTTTACGTTAGGCCTACTGAAAGAACGCTGAACTCAATAGCATTTTCACTTTTAAATATAATGAAGGGCCTTATATGCTCAGTTGAATGTCCAATCAATGCGAATGATTACTGGAAATATATTCAATTGCACAATATTCGACGGTTCGTAACTAAATTGAATGACCACATGAAATAAATGAAGCTATACTTTACGCAACAAAATATAGCCCAATACCAATAATTATATGATTATACGATATATATAATGTACATCGTGTAGCAACCAAGGTAAAACCCGATAGTCCCCTATTCAATGATACAATGAATATGCGAAATAATTTGCCGCTTTTGTCATATATAGTACAAAAACTCTCTTCGTCGGATATATTGGTCTTCATATAAATCTAATCATAACCCAATATAATACTTGTACAATATTATATAATGAGTCAGGATACGGAAAAAATGTCCCTTAAGGCTTTTGAGCCAAATATGGTTCCAAATCAGCCAGCATATACACACAGTCTGATCGGGAACCATTGCTGTTCTCCACTATATCATTAATGACCTGTTGCAATTGTAATATAGCAGCATGGATGTCTGCCTGTCTTTACTAAAAGCATGCGCTGATCTTGAAATGCTATAAGGGACCCTTTACCAGATTCACGCTCAATTGTGTGAGTATGAGAGAACAAAATAGTTTCTGCTTTTAAGTAAGATTATATATAACATTCTCATTTCCTAAACCCAGTTTGTATAAACTATGATGAATAGACAATGATTACTTATGCAAAAAATGATAATCAAAGTGTACGGAGGGAACTTATTTCAATGTTAAAATAGAAATGAGATACATGTAGTAATTTAGCAATTTTATTTCGTTTTGAAAGTATATTGCAGTGTTCATGAATGAATGCACCCCCTGATCTCATAAAAGACAGATTCTATACGTATTTCGACAGCGAAGTCCGAAGATGTACATTGCATACTTACAGAATAGATTTATTAAAAACAATGTAATTTCATAAGCCATGTGATTGTATAACACGTGTGTCGTCCTTTTCCCATTTCCAAGTCTCCTTGTCTGTATGTAGGTATTACGTTGCAATAGCAATTTTCCTAAAATTTCTGCTATATATTATCATATTGTATACATGTGTTGATTCTGGTATTAGTGATTTTGATTCAGTCAATGGTTTCTGACATACCTGTTGTTAGTGTAATGTTTTTTGTCACTGAAAATCATTTAAGGTAATTTGTGTCCAGCAAGCTCACCAGGAGAAATGATAAACATAAAGATAAAATATATGCATTTATACTTTAGATAGTCATTTGACTTAGATTTAAACTTCTTCTGCCGGACATATGCATTGAAATGTGATTCAGATGTATATGTGTTATAGTTTATTTGGCATGAATCTTAACAAAATGCATTATGATACATACTCAAATGGTTGAGTAAATCTTTGTTTTCATTTTGTAAGAGTCTGAAGGTTCTCTAGGATCCATATCACCACACAAATGTTAACAACAAAGTGATTGAAATATAATTGATAACTAATGGTCAAAGTGATTGAAGTTGTGGTAACAAAAGTAAAAACGGCACCCCCTGTCTTTATAATCACAGTGGCGTAATTTTTAATCAAACATATCTCATTCACCCTCTCTTTTAGACAAATACAAACGTTTCATAGAATCTGCGTTGTGGGCAACAGATTCATCAGATCTATATATTAAATTGAAACTCGATGTAATAATCCTCTAAATTGTTACCATAACTTGTCACTACTGGTGTGACTTTCATCTGTGTATGAGAGAAGGCAAGTTTGTGGTTGTTTAGAGGTTTCGTTTATGATCCCATGCTAAAAAAGTCGTTTATGAGGGCATATAAAAAAAATTTGACTTTCACACCTGCTGTATTTTTTCATATAATAGTCCCGTAGCCTTTCCAACCCCACACACTCCTTCCACCTAGTTCACTGATATCCGATTTTTAGGAATCAACGTCTTGTTACCCTAACCAGTCTGCTTAGCAGCAGTCAACTAATCGTCTTAACTGTCTCAGTCTCACTGGAAGCACTTTTCCCAATATCGGATTGTTGCAAAAGAAGGGGTAGACTCCCCATAAACTTAGGCAATCCTGTTTAGCACTTTAAGCCTCCAGGACTAGAAATATTAGCATGTGCAACCGTGTTCTTAGTATTATCCATTTTGGCCGATAAAACTGGAAGGGGTAAGTCGGTATAAAAGTTTCGGACAAGCTCGTAGCAGCTAGTCATATTATCCTACATACAAAATATATTTAAAACATTCATTTACACTAAGCCTTTTACCTTTTACCTTTTACTTTTCCATCGAGGTCCGTCTTAGTCCGCAGACTCTTCGACCCTTCTAATTCTTCTATGATCCTGAATGTCCGCTTCCGGTCCGTAACATTCAGGATCTATAGAATTTAATGGAAAATTTTTCCATACTTTATTCAAATTACTTTTAAAACTATTTACATTTTTGGAATTTACTAGCTCCTCAGGCAAATTATTCCAAGGTGTGAAAACACGTACAGAGAATGTTTTTTTCGCAGGTTTGTTTTGCACATTGGTTTAGATAACTTTGTCAATGTCTTTCATTATTTTAAAAGTTTGAATCATTTCGGCTCTTAACTTCTGTATTCTAAAGATGGTAGCCCTAGTGCTTTTAATCTTTCTGAATAGGTTTTACCTTTTAATTGAGGAACAAGGTGTGAAAACCTTTACTACGCATAAACTTGACTAGTTACAAATGCACCAGTGTACTTTAAAGTGCCCAACAACTTCGTTGTCTACATAACTTTATAATCTCGAAATTGTCATTCTCGTGGGTAATTGGACTTATAAATACCAACTGATGATGTATGACATTCTTCAACGTCACAAACCTTATTTTGCTTATAATTCAGTAATGACGGTTTTTATCTGATTAAAAGATTAAAACACTACACTTTGTTTGTAAGCTGATAATGTCCGTAATACGGAGAAATTAAATTTCATTCTGCCCCAACAGTTCGCTTTTCAATCACACTTTTATACTTCTTTTCTTACATTAACACATAAATCATTGAAAAAATATTGATGCTAATTAAATTAGGTATTTAATTTATCAATAAAAAGAGCAAAATAACTTTGGATCGTTTTTTCACAGTTTTTTTTTTATTTTTAAATTGAGTCTGTCTAAAGCACCAACTGACGAACTTGCTGATGACTTAGATGCATGGAAAATCTCTACCTCTGATTGAGCCTATTCTTTCATATATTTATAACCGAGACCACTTTTATCGTGATCCCATTCTCTCTCATATTTGCATATTTACAATAAATGAATCACATGCTTGAATAATTTGATAAACGAACTTCAAATGTCTAACATTCATAACTATGAAGTGCTCTAAAGTCACAAAACACATTTCCCTGTTTTGCATACTAGATTCTTACTTTTTTCTTTATATCAACATGTCTGCATTTTTTCATTTGAAATACCAATTGCTGTAAGGCCAAATGCTAGTGTGATTTCGATTGTTTGGTTATAATTATGGCCTTGCTCATGACAGTTCCAAGCTTAGGGTAGAAGTTGATTAATATCAATTCGTAATTCTTGCATTATGTTGTAATTGCAATTCAACACATCTGTTCTGATCCCGAAATACTTACATTTGCATATTACTCTCTTTGCGTTATCATTGTTTACTTCGCATAAATAAATTGTGACTGTCTATGTACATTGTATAACAGTCAATTTAGTGATTCTGTCTTCCTTTCTAGCCCATTTTACTTACAGTATGCATCATTCCCGAAAAAGTACAACTGAACTTTGCTATGTTGATTTGACAATGGAATTGTAGTTTTTCTTTTTTTCGGAAACATAGTGTGAGCTTTTTCAACGGCTTTTGTATCAATGTAATCAATTTTATCTCTAGTCTGATCGTTTGTTTAACACTTTGCTTTATTTTTTACTCGTAAATATTTCTTTTGTGCTGTATTATATCTTATATTCTAAAAGACTATACTGCTGTAGTGATATGTCGACGCTACAGAGTATAGTGCACTAAAGTGAACCCGGGACAACTGCATCTTCGTCCGTTGGTCTAGCGCCTTTCTTAAGAAATCATAGCCGAAGTAGGGTCAATACATATTCAGATGTCCTGGGTTAATGTTAATTCTGTTGCACAACAACGCTTTTAATACACTTAAGATGTATTTAATTCTTTCTAAGTCTCTAATTATAGATTAGTTTCAGTTTGGCTGAAAATACCTCCTTTGTAATATTTGTATACGTACACACGGAAAGCAATAGCCTTGTAGTTAACTACACATGTTTCTTAATGTTGTATAATACAATATTGTTGGGTACCTTTTCCTGGAATGCATGAACTTCCATTTGCAATCCAAGTGGTCGTATTAACCCTTTCCCAAACGGCAAAATTTTAGGGTGATCCACTTAAAAAAGTGCCAAAAATGACAGAATTGAAGTTATACGAAATAGAATTTGTGTAAAATATAGCATAGAAAATATTGAAACAAAAGGAGAAACTGCTGGTTATCAGCAGTTTCTTCTTTTGTCTCAATGTTTTCCCAAGCCTTTTCTATTAGGGACGTCAAAACCAGGTCTTGTTTGGGAAAGGGTTAAGGCACTAATTATGTACGTAGAAAGAATTTGTACATATACCTGTATTAGGAAACACTACCGATTTGCATGTCAGTGTTAACACCAGAAGTCCTCATAATTGTTTTTAAAAGCATGCCAATAGCCTACAATTTTTGTATTCATTGTGCAAATGTATCCGAACAAAAGGCAAAAGTCAAAGGTGTGCACTCTAGAGGGGCTCTTTATTTGTAAAGGATGTCTTATTCGCTTGAATATCCGCATTGGATTTCAGGAAAGAAATATCATACATTATATAGCAGTACTGATAACCCGTTCTTCTTCACGAATCAACTGTACATGGAAAAACGTTTTTCTTCAATACTTTATGGATGTACAGTTGTCTGGACATTTATACTAATGACTGTCCGACAGTAGAATAACATTAAAACAATGACTTTGTGTCACCCTCTCGAACCAGAAACATAAATACAATATATCCGGCTTATAACCCTAACCTTTTTTTTATCTTGTGAGAAGCTAGCTGCGTACACTTTCAACCAGGCCTAGTTTTCTACATGTTTATCATTAAAGAATTGTTTGTAAGCATTACTCATTTGAATTATTCGTAGTTCGAGTTAGTTTTACATTAAGAAAATGAATGAAATGTAAATGATAAGCGTTTATGCTTTTTTGACTCCCTGGTAGTGTAATGAGTGGCAATTAAGTCGGCATTGCTATCCATACTATTTTGTTATATGTATATCTTTTTAGTATCACCTGATATCAAAATACTAATTACAGTCCATTTTCATCAGAAAGCGGACTTTATGTGTCCAAAAATACTATAATTTTTCATTTTTTCCTTATAATTCGTATCATCTATTGATAGTTCTCTGTGTACACTAAAATCATCCTCCAGATGACATTTCAGACTAACACAAAGCCTAACAATATGCTACTCTGTACTGCATCTCGGTTATGAAAAAAGACTTTTGTATTTGAATGAGTTTAAGGGTTGGAGAAATGTATGTGTTGTTTCACTAGAAAACCAATGAAAATTTTGTGTGTAAAGGGTACCCTTGAAAAGAAGCGTTTTTCGGAGCATAAGCTACCAATCTGAGATTGCTATCATGCTGAAACATGAAGTATAGATACCAGACTAATCAAAAAGTGCAAAAAGAATTACTCCCTCCGAGTGGTACCAATCGGCCAAAATTCGGGTCCTGGCTCATGGACTAACTGTCGTGCGTATCTACTATCAAGTCTGAGTCGGGAAATGTATAATCTAAGTGAGTTTCAGTAAAACACATGATATCAAAATCTGAGATGTAATCGGATATATACTTAATCACAAAAGAAACGATACATAGATATGAATGTGAGTAAATTTATTATAAACATTACATTTTGATTTATTCTCACATAACCTTAAATTCTAATATCTTAGGGAAAATTTGATCACCAAAAAGTCAACTTTAACCACCAGATGGTGACTTCAAACCATACAGATACAAGTAGGGGTCACCATACAAAGTCACACAGAAGTCAATAGCGCGTATTACCACCATTTACATCCCTGACAGCAATGCAGCGGCGACGCATGGACCGGATAAGTGTCTGGATTTCATTCTGCAGTATTGTGTTCCACTACTGCTCAAGAAAGAGTTGCAACTGAGCCAACGTTGCCGGAGATCGACGTCTAACGCGACGATCCAAAACAGCCAAGAGATGCTGTGTGGGAGAGAGATCTGGAGATTTTGCAGACCAATCAAGAACATTCACCTGTTGCTGCTGGAGGTAGGCATTGCAGACATGAGCCTTGTGACACCTAGCGTTGTCCTGCTGCGTCGATGATGTGGCGTAAGCTTCACTCCATTTTATGGACGTCTGGCTTTGATACCGTGCTCAGCTAGTCTTCTCCGAACTGTTTCGCACTAATCCGGTTGTTATTTCGACCAGGCATTAGAGCAGCAGTTGATGGAACCGATCTGAAGCGGTTACGTAAGTGTAATGTCCTTATGTGACGGTCCTGAGCACCTGTAGTCACGCCTGGCCTTCATGCATGGGGTCGATCATCAACTGATCCGCGTGTTCTGTATCGTCTTGCCAGACGCGTTATTGTAATGCGCGACACTCCAAACTGAGCGGCGACGTCAACGTGACGTCGACCAGATTCCAACATTCCAATTGCTCGACGTCGCTGATTTTGATTTAATCTAGGCATTCCGTTTCACAATTTTTCAACAACGTTTGATGTTTTTCTATCGTTTGGGTACATGCCCTGTAAAACACACCGAGTGTTTGACCTGTACATTTACATGGGAGTGTGGGTATAGTGGACCTCGTGCAAATCATTAAAATTGAGGTACCTGAAGAACGGGTCATTGGAAACGGTTCAAATTCTGACATTACCATGCGAGACGACTTGTACAACAATGTATATTTCGAACAAATGCGTACGCTTGCAATTTTTGAAATGTTATGATTTCAGGTTATGTATCGTTTCTTTTGGGACTAAGTATATAATGTAGTTTATGCCTTATACTACGAATGTTAAGATGAGCTATAGAAAGGGTTCTAATAGCAGTGTTTTCATTATGAGAGGGGCCCGGATTTTGTTCTACATCACCCGCTAAAATAAGTAAAAGAGACATACACATATGAAGTGATGTAGACAAAATTTCTCTAGAAATCTTCGATATATATAGCGATGCGTGATAGAGAGGTTCCCTAAACCTAATTAGAATATAGCAAAACATGTGTATTAAGTTGATGATGTGACGATAACGTATGCGGCAGCCATGTGTACTTACATAAAAATTACCGATAGCCGCGCGCCAGACTGCAATTTCAACACCTATGGTGGATCAAATACTTTACATACCATCTGACGCGCAGTCTTCGATATGACGACATAAACGTGATGGAGAATCCGTGAATCATAGGCCCGACATACAGTAAAGATTCCAAAAACAGTACCAAAGTGTTGACAAAAATATGTAATAAATTTTGTAAATATAAAGTGCCAAAAAGTAATAAAGAGTAGACGAGCATTCGAATCCCGTCTAAACATGCTAATGTTTTAAAAACGTTATAATTATAGAGGACTTTGACTAGATAAACATTATTTTCAGTCAGAGTAATTATTTCTACTGGCAAATAATACAGTTGCGTTCATGTTTAGTTGAGATAATATTTCTTAACATAGATGACGAAATAGAACATAGAACATGTCGACTAACAATAGTAGTCAAATTTTATGTACACGTTTTCATTAGTTATACGATAATTGTATAAATATTTCGGGAAATGTTACTTTGCATATTGTTACAGCATGTATAAATGTATTGCGACAAATACAGTAATGAAAGAAAAGGAACAATAAATTCAGGACAAATAGAGTTCAGCGTGTGTATAAGACCAACTTTGACCCTTTAACACAGGGCATGGGGCTAAGACTGTTGCAATTTGTAGGCTGCAGCAGTGTACAAAATGACTATTAATGAAAATGAATTTTCTGTATATCTGAGGACAGATTTTTTTTAAATTTTATGAAAACATTGATAACATTGATAACATTGAAAACATTGCGACAGAAGGAGAATAGTATGACATGATTTCTACTTTTCCTCTTTTGCCTCAATGTTAACTCAATTTAAGCCTTTTCTAATAATGGTGTATATAACTCATTTTTTCCAACATAGTTTATAATTATTTCGTATATATTGAAGGTGTTTGGAATTTGAATTTGGAAAGGGATACCTAATGGTTCACAGACAAAATATAATCGATACTTATGAATCTTTGTAAATTGCTTACAGAATGGCGATCTGTATGTGTACATTAGTATAGCGTCGGTGTAAATGCAAAACCCCGTATGTCGGTTCTAGCGATTCTCAAAGTACAAACGTGTGTGTCCAATCTAGACAATTCCTGCAGGCCTTGAGAAATTTTTACCGATCAGTATCAATGATACACCATCTATGAACAACATCTCCAAATTTCAAGCAAAACACTTCAGTTTGGGAAAAGTTGTTACACTTTATTCCCTCCCCTCCAAAATTTTCCGAAAACGAGATACAAGGTTTTGCATTTACAACGACGATAGAGTAAATAGTTTATGGCAAGAGAATTTCGAGCCTGTCCGGACTGTGCAGACTGCAATGTCCGACCAGTATCGACATTCGCAAGTGCATCTACATACATTAAAGTTCGTGTCGTGTTTATGTCAAATAACACGGTACGGAAACTACAGAGACAGAGCCATTGGCTCTGCCGCTTAAATCCTCTGGGGGGCTTCCGGCCATGTGTGGCTCTGTCTCTGGGGTCGTGATTTTTTGACAAAAACAGGTGAGTGTTCAACTTTTTTGTTCATTTATTTTCTTCTGGTGCTTAAAATCGAAAAACCGGGAATGTCATGCTCCCCTAAGACCATTTATCTGCCTGTTCTAATTCTGTGGGCTTCAAAGTCGGCAGGGTTTTCACAGGATCATTGTCGTCGTGGGTCGACCCTATGTCATTTTTTCTTGTTTACATCATGTATTCATGTACATTTTAACGGTAAATAGCCAATTGCTGCAGCCAAAACATGTGATATACTAATTGAGGGATAATCTCGATCAGACATTGCTTTCCCATGTAACAAAACCTTAGAAATGATTGGCAAACGTAAAGTTTGAGCAATTTCTATCGGTGGCTCTGTCTCTGGCGGCTGGCTCTGTCTCTGGCGGCTGGCTCCGCTTTGAACTGTCGGTTAATTTTAGTCTGTTTACAAAATACTTGTCCAAAGCATATCTCTGAAAGTATCGAAGCTATGATCATGAAATTTCATGGGTGGATATATCTCAATAAAGACAAGTTCTGTATCAAAGGAGCATAAATATTCCTTTCTTATTTTGTAAGTCACTGTCCTTTGTTTTCCACAAAAACACTTATCCGGACAAATGTAATGGCGGGGTATTATATCACATTAGGTGATACATAGAATTCTTATTTAGGACTGCTCCAATTCAAAATGATGTCCAGACATGCAAGGATGCAGATGGGCGCCCCCCTCTCATGAGAGAGACATGTATGTATCTGCGCATAGCTCCGAAGTATCAAATATGTAATAGTTATCATTGATATCTGTGAGAAAAAATATGAAAGTGCTGGTTATGAGCAATTTTCTTTTCTCGCAATGCACCAGAAAAATGTCTTGCTTGGGAAGGATTAAATGGAAAGATGTCGGATATATTGGTGCAAATAAAAAAAAAAAAAAAAAAAAAAAAAAAAAAAAAAAAAAAACAAGGGCCAGTTTCATTTTTAAGACGTATTTTTTGTCTTTGTCTGACCGATGACTTAAGACAAGTTTTGGACAAGAAACGCGTATCACCACAATTTATCAAGACCTGGGGCCCGTATTATCAACGCTCGCACGATCAATTTTTGCGTAGTTACTTGTAACAACAAACCTGATTGGTCCAATCTGATTTCTCGTGCACTCAGATGTTTTGTTACACATTTTATACAAAAACTTTGTCGTAAGATCGTTGACAATACGAGCCCCTGGATTATGCGATTGTTGTTTTAACCGATATTTAAGACATCGTTAAGTCAAAATTACTTCTTTTAAAAAAGTTTTGATGAAACAGGCCCCTGACGTTCACACCGAAAAATCGTCTGCTTCAAGTCTGTTTTGTGTATTTTCTCAGCTAATACTCGACGGATTTTGACGAGATAAAGTGCACCGCACGCGCGTCATTGAGAGGGACATTCCCCGGTTCTAACTCACTCCGCATCAAATCCCATGTTTTCTCGAAACATTCAAAATGAATGTTTTTGGTTGCATTTTAATAAAACTATGGAATACTTTGCATAAAGAGGTTCAGGAATTACCCTCTCAAAGACGCGTATGGTGCAATTGCTCGTCAAAATACGTAGAGTTTAAACTGAGATATAGAACAAAATATACTTGAAACAGACAATTTTTCAGTGTGGACCTTTCCCCAAATCACGTGGATTACCCATCGTGTAATTGTTTCTTTGTCAACACCCAGTTTGTCGCCTTAAGTACAGTACTACATAGAATCATGAACCGTGACGAAAGGTTAGTGTATATTCCAATACATGTAAATTGGAAGAGAAGCATGTTTTCCACTGAATAAAAGCGAATAATGGCGCATTTTGCGCGGTGGCCGTGAGAGTTCAGTACCTGTCTCCAGATAGTACGATGTCTTTATCACAGGATGTTCGGTTCCGATTCACATATTTACTTAAATCGAAATCCCTCTTCCCCCGTCAATTTAGACACGCTGATCTTTGATCATTCAAAGGACAATGTTTAATTGTTAGTCTGGTCAATATATGATTTGACCTGGACAAAATTTGAACAGAATTGAAATATGCACCATTCTGCTCGGGAAGTATCTACCTTTTCACAGAAAAAAATATAAAAGAATCCCTCCGTTCGGATTTTTGTAATTTTGGGTCAAAAATTGGGTGTTTTGCTGAAAAATGAGAAAAAATGGAATTTTCTACTTTTTGAATAAAAGAATATTTTCATCAAGATTTTGTTTGCGAAAATGTTATCAAATATCGATTACATTGATACAACAATAAAATTTAGCTAAAAACATAACAAATGATTTTTTTCTGATTTCTTTTTCATCAAAGAGGGGGGGGGGGGGGGGTATTTATTACTACTATAGTAATAGTATCATTTCTTTAATGGGATTTCTATTTTAGTTTATATCGAATTTATTGAATTTGGATTCAACGCTCAGTTTGGCTCTTCTCTTTCAAATTGCAGTATTTGGTGCACCTGACCATGTTAGAATTACATAGTTATTAGTTCTTTTGTTGTTGTTGTATTTTTTCTGAAAATGTGAAATGTGATGTTTACATGAAATGAACTGCTATTAGACACCAATGAAATTACTGTACATAAAACGTTTTTGGTTAAAAAAGTCAAATTATATGTATTACAGTTAGAGAGTTTGACTTCTGTAGAATATGGAAAAATATATTGATACCCGGGGCTGGTGGGGATGTTAATAAATGCTCTCTATCTTATCAAAGGCTCCCTGTAGAGCTACTAAATCATATTTAGACGAAAATAGTCAAATTATATATTTTTACCGCATGGTACAGAAAATCCTGTATGATATATAGCAATTGACATGGTCAACAAATTCTGTATTTATCATTTCTGACAATGAATATCACTGTCTTAATCAGCTGAAATTCTGGACCAAAAGACTTTTATGTTCACGAATAATTGTCAAACATACCAAAGTCGGTGTGAATCAGTTTACAGCTAAAGAGATACAGCGAATAGACAAACAATGGAAAGATGATTACATTTTTGTCATGAGGATTGTTTTAATTGTTTGACAAACAATTGAGGATGTTTCTATACTAAAGGTGTAGGCTGCAGGAAACCAGTTTCTGTCAACGCCTAGGCTCCTCTGTTAATTAATGCCACTGAGACGATACTCCTAATATCAGTCATGACATAGCCAACCCAGGTCTTGCTTTGACATCTATTGTCTCTAGCTCCAGACATTACAGAATAAATACAAGAGGTTGCATGTCAGTCATGTCCATACCATCTGAGGCACTGTCCGCTTAGTGTCGGTGAGTTTTATGGGATCCTAATCTTTGTACCTATAAACCCTGCGTCAAAATGTCGTCAGGGGGTCTGTGTCAGACCCCAAAATACCCAACAGAGCACAGCTGTGTCATTTTGACTGAGACGCTTTAAATCCAAAGCATTGGGTGTGAAACTCACTACTGGTGAATGGTAGAACGCACAAAGGCATCTAAGACCCTTCCTTGAACCCATGCTCATTTGATGACAGGAGTGGAAGGATCTTCTTGAATTTCCCCCAAGCATCACTGCATCGGTGGTGATATCATTATTTCTTGGTGCCTTGGCAGCTTTACCCCCGCCGGCCAAGATACCCGTGAGTAGATTGCCCATGAGTACCAAAATTTCAGGATGTATCTGTGCCCTCACCCTTAATATCTTGACCCCGGGGAGGCGGGCAAGATAAACAGGCTGAGGTATCTTGGTGATCAGTGGCCAAACATTCCTGTGGTATCTCTGTGGCCCCTCATGTTATTTTTGCATTCTAAGTATTTCTATCGGAACTTCAGGCATTTGTTACTATAGGTAGCTGGTTTGATTATTGCTTTTCCACTTGAAATCAACTAATGAGTTTAATGACTTTTTACTTGTCTATTATTGGCGTATTCCACCTAAATTTTGTTTTTACCAAAAAATATCTTTTACTAGACTGTTTTCTATCGTTTGTGAAATTTACCTTGAGACAGCCATGATATGGGATGAGGGATCTTGGCCCCCACCCCCTATTCCAGGCCAATTAAATGAAAAATTAATTTGATCAAAACTCATTAAACTTTGGCTTTTCTTTACATTTAACTGTAATATAGGGTAAGATTTATAAACATATCTTTGCTCTTATTTTAAAGATTGCAGCCGTGATACCTCAACCAGGAACAGACCAAAATTGCACCAAGTCCTTGTTAATGAAGTTTTGTACCAAACAGTCTATCATATGCTCAAATAACTTCATGATATGGTCTATATGCTCAGGTCCGCAGTGGTTGTTGCATGCAAAAGAACCACCTTAGTATTTGTAAAAATAATGATAAAACTTCCAGTCATGGGGTATTAGACCTATGCCATCAGTGACGTTACTATCCTATGGTCATCTTATCGGAAATGATGCTTGACAGGAATGATGTTTTTCCACTCTTCCGTTCGCTAAGAGCCTTAAGGACCATGCTAACAAAGGTGATGTTAGAGCGTCCGACACTCATATTCTAGATTTAAAATCATAACATAATTATTTTGCTAACCACCGCAATACTGAGCTATAGCTCTTCTTCGTCTTTCTTACAAACTTCTCGTCGACAACATCCTGTTTTGCCATGCACATTTGCTTGGCAACTTGAAGATCTGCCATCTTCAAGGATAAACATGCAAATGAAAGCAAATAAACTAAATCATGATACACATTCTATTGTTTTTATTACATACGGGTACCATAATTGTATTGTTAGAAAAATCAAATCACCCCATCCCAATTGAATCAGAGAGAGTCTTGCTTAGCAAAATTTTTCTTGTTTCATAGATTATTAATCTGAGATTTATGTATAAAATTCAAAGTAAGAACCGATATTGCCTGATCTAATGTTGCGAATTACCAGGAAAATAGTTGTTTACAATTTTTTCCCGTTGCCTTTTTAACTGTCAGGTAAAAAATGGGCTTATTTACGGTGGAGAATGTGCATTGTGGGATGGTAAACCTACGGACAATTCTGCATCGCTTCAGCTAAGACATTTTGCAATAACTTTCTTATTTCCCCGTCAATTTTCTAACGCTTTTTGCATGAACCCCACCTTACTGAGCTCTTTGCTGTGATGTATGACTTTGTACTTTAGATGATGAATAAAGGTTATGTGTTATGTTACTTGAATTCTCCTTGTAATTATTTCAAGAATTGATCCCCATCGACCAGAAAAAAATCAAGTCGTTTTTCTGGTCAGTTGGGATCAATATTTGCAAAAATTATGAGGTGTTTTCAAAGGAAAGAGCTTCGTAAGGCGGGTTACATGCAACAAACCACCTGAAAATTGACTCGTGAATAATAAAGTTATTGCACAATTCCTTACCTGACGCAAAGTTTATTTGACCGTAGTCGTTATCATTTCGTTTTCTAGTCAGTTTTCAGTTGGGATCAATTTCTGGACAAAGTAAAAGTATTCCACAAATAATTCATATTATCTCAGAAAAGAGCTCAGTAAGGCGGGATAAGCGCAATAAACCTTTTGAAAATTGACGCAGAAATAAAAGTTACCTGTATTGCAAAATATTTGACAAGAATCGAGATTATTTTTGTCTGTAGTCGATATCCATCCCATGACGCATAATCTCCACCGTTTTATTGTAGAACCTTAAGAATTGGATTATAATAACTTTCAATCACAGGATTATGGGTTCAATGGCTGCCTTGGTCATTATAATTTTTGTCCTTTGACAAAAGTTGTTTTCTCTCAAAACAGGACGAATCATTTACTAATGACCAGCATGATGGATTCAATTTGAATTTGTGTCAGCACTGATACAAGAAATATCAGGAAAACATGATCAGGTGCACCCATGACGACGCCATATGACTAATAATTTTATGAAAAGAGGATTTAATCATATTTTCACTGATTTATTCAATTACAATGAATCTTAGTCAAGTAAAGGAATACATAATATATTTATTACTATGCTAGTATCAGTAATCCCCCATCCCACCCCCCACCCCCCCCCCCCACCCCAACAATAGAAAAATTATAAAAAATCATTTTTTTTTTTTATTTTTTTTATAACTTATTCTTTTTTGGTATCAAAGAAAATCATATTTGATAAAATTTCCTCACAAAATAACCACACAAACAATAATATTTTTCACAAAATGATAGATTCCAGTTTTTCACATTTTTTAGCAAAATACCCAGTTTTTGCCCAAAAATTACAAAATCCGAACGGAGGGATTCTTTTATATTTTTTTCTACGAACAGCTAGATACTTCCTGAGTGTATTGGCATAGGTTTCAATTCTGTTCAAATTTTGTCC